>CM076688.1:109370533-109718033 GCA_038501925.1 Xenopus petersii | reverse complement strand
TTACAAATACAATGTTCCAGGCCAATATTCCTTAATTTAACCATTAAACTTCTGTGCGGTACTGTATCAAATCAAATGATTTAGCAAAGTCCAAGTAGATTACATCCACTACCATTGGGGAGTTGAGGTTCCTGCTCATCTCCTCATGAAAGGCAATTAAATTTGTTTGGCAAGATCGTTTATGCATAAAACCATACTGGCACAAACTCATATTATTTTGATTTACAATGACGCAAGCTATTTTATCTCTTAATAATCCTTCGAAAAGCTGACATCAGACTAACTAGTACTGGACTTTTATTTATCTTAACATGTTCCTGTTTTTTAGAATTTCCCCATGAACCATGCATCATTAGTTGTTTTACTAGAACTGGGATTATTTAGAAGTAAACCTTCATTACTTGATTTCTTATTTGTGTAGACAAATGAAAAATAACAGTTCAGAATCGTTGCCTTATCTCTTTTCTCATCAATCAACTGACCCACCTCTGATAACAATGGTCCCACCCCATCCTGCTTATTTTTTTTACTATTTACATATTTAAAAATATTTTGCTCCTTGCTGCAATGCCCTTTTCCATATCGATTTTTTTTCAGCTAACTTGAAAGCCTTAAAAGCACGTCTTTAATTACCAACCACGACACCAACAATTGTCAAAACACAAAGTTTTTGCTTTGAGACAACGTTCCTCGCTTACAAGGGGAATATACTGACATGTGTATTCATCCCCTCTATGTGATGCCATAAAGTGATTAATCTAGTTTGTTGGATTGCCTTGTTAATGAGAATATTGCTTCTGGTGGTTGTATAATTTTTACCTTCTGTACTTACATGCATACAACTGAAGAATAGTTGATTGCTTCCCCTTCTCTGTAGACTACAGAATTATGTATTACTATTTTACATGCTTCTATAAGTATATGGAATTGCAAATAAGATAATAAATAGGGACAAATACCTAAGTAAATTTATAGCAAGAGAACAATTTGAATGTTTTTCTGATAAAGTAATGGAAGCCATAATAAAGGCGTATTGTTATAAGATCAAAAATCATTGGGTTTCTTTACTTCCAAGTACAGTTCACTTACCATACCAGACAGGGATATAATTATTAATGCATTTACTTTCTATATTTGTATTATGCGCCATCTTGCCACAATACATAAATAGCAGGATCCCATTTCACATTAGTTATTTTCTTTGCAGTATGCATGTGCTGATAATTGTGGCTAAATTGCTTATACAGGAAAACATTTTCTTGTATCCAAAAATGAAAGTCAGCAGCTGCAAGAACAAATAAAACTATCCGCAAAAGTCATTGCTTTATTAATATGAAATTAACCTATTACTGGCTTATTTATGTAATGTTTATAGAATGGCAGCGCAAAGCAGAATACAGCCTAGAACTTGCTCCTGCTGGCACTATCCTTGTATAGTGGTCCCTTAAAGGAATTGTTCAGTGTAAAAATAAAAACTGGGTAAATAGACAGGCTGTGCAAAATAAAAAAAAATTCTAATATAGTTAGCCAAAAATGTAATGTATAAAGGCTGGAGTGATTTGATGTATAACAAGTCAGTCAGAGCACTACTTCCTGCTTTTCAGCTCTCTTGTTTTACACTGACTGGTTACCCTGGCAACCAGACAGTAACCAATCAGAGACTTGAGGGGGGGGGCCACATGAGTCATATCTGTTGCTTTTGAATCTGAGCTGAATGCTGAGGGTCGATCAGGGCCGGATTTACATAATGGGCGCCCCTAGGCCCACTGCCGTTTGTCGCCCCTGTCCCCTTCCCTTTATTCTTGCAAATTTTCATCAATGGGGATTGGTGCATGGGAAGGTTAAAAAATGAGATTAAAAATCCAGCACATTCCACTGTTTTTGGACCAATGTGGGTGTGGTTGGGCAGCATGCCGCCCCCCCTGAAATCCTGCCGCCCTAGGCCCGGGCCTAGGTGGCCTTTCCACAAATCCGGGCCTGGGGTCGATCACAAACTCACTGAACAGAAATGTCCCATGTGGCCCCCCTTCAAGTCGCTGACTAACTTTAGAGCTGAAAAGCAGGAAGTTGGATTCTGGCTGTTTTATTAGACATCTGTTCACTCCAGCCTTTATATATTACATTTTTGGCTAGCTAACTATATTAGAAACATTTTTTATTTTGCACAGCCTATTTATTTACCCAGGTTTTATTTTCACACTGAACTATTCCTTTAAAATCCATGCACTAGTGCTCTAGTAACACAGGTTACATGGCATAAATCAAGTTTTGCATTGTATGAATCATTTATCGCGCCAAAGTACTTTAGGGCTAGCTTATGGGTAAGGTTGTTTAATGTATATACAAGCAAAGTATTTGCATCTCAACAGGCCAAAATGCCACCATATGGAAAATCATGAGTGTTATTGGTTAACTTTTGGGTCAATTTAAGGAAGATTTGTTTTTTAGAACAAATATGTTAAAGATTTACTACCATTATGATGATAACTTGAACAATATACCGTCTGACACTGAGGAATGAGCTTTGTATGACTTGAAGTGGAAGCTGTGGGTAGGTAGCTCACTTGGAGAATAGGAAGAAACAGTAAGCATGGTAACAGAAATGAAGGCTCATAGTCAGAGTTCTGGCAATGGTCAGGGTTGCCAACAATCAGACAAGTCCGAATTAGGAAGGAGATTAAAAAAAAAGGAACATCAGCCAGTAGTGTAGCAATTAAAAACAAACTCAGGAACTTAATTGGACATTGAGCCCCAGTCCCCGGTAATAATTTATTTTAAATTTGGTACCACCTCAGGTCTCTTGTTGACACTGCATTACAATGTAATGATGTTATAGGCATGAGTTACAAACAGCTTTGTTTCCAGCAGCACAAGGAAAAAGAGAGGGGTGGTCATCACTCCTGATGGAAAATGTATAGAACCATAGATTAAACTTTGGTTACAGAGTTGACTCTGTTTCAGTTTGTTTACTGTGTAGAGGTTGATCTAGTCCTGTAAATGGTTCAACCTTTATATTGGCTAAAGGTAATTTTGTCTACAGTAGGGATGCACTCATTTCACTATTTTGGGATTTGTATGAACCCTGGTTTTAAAAATTTGGATTCGGTTTGGCCAGTCGCAAGGATTTGGCCACATCCAAATTCTGCTTTAAAAGGCCAATATATAGTGATGGGCAAATCTGTGAGTTTGCGAAATGCATTGAAGTCAAAGGGCGTCAAAATAATTTTGACAAAAAAGACAATTTTGATATGTGTGACTATTTTATCCAAATGCGTTAAAGTCAATGGGCGTGCGAATAATTTTGATGTGTGAAATGTTTTTGTTGTGGCGGATTTATTTGCGGGGGGGGTGGGCTCGGAAATTAGCAGTGAATCAACTCCTGGCAAATTTATTCGCCCATCACTACCAATAACGAATTGAATCCTGGGTTTGGTGTATTCCTAATCTACAGACTACGTGTCTCCATGAACTTTAAAGCACAAGCAAAGCCCTGGACTGCTTTTCTAATGATAACCCCTTGTGTAGTAAATGGTGTTAGCAGAAAATTAACCTTGCAATGTGAACAATTTTTTAAAATTCTAATTGTAGCTTTTAAAAAAAATTACAAAATAAAATAACATAAACAAAAGAATGAAGAAATTACACGTATGGAGCACCATGTACATTGTTGTTACAACATATACAGTTCAATCCCGGAGCCTTTTTAAATGCAGGCACAGCTGGCCCTATACAAGGATAGTTAAGATATCCCTTCTCTGCGTAGTTCCAGGCTGAGTTGTTGTGACATATATGTATGTTGTTTAATGAATTGTGTATTGCTTCATTATTGGGGGAGAAACTACGTAAGCACTAAAAAAGGTGAACTGCTGTAGTTAAAGGGACATTATCTTACCCATTTATGCCCTTATATTTTAACAACTGGGTAACCATTTCTGTGTCCAAACATATAAAATTATATAAAAAACACTTTTGAGCTTGCTTCTAAAGCTTTTATAATAATGCCCATTCCTGATGTCGTATAATTCGATATTGTGTATACAGTATCTCTCACCATCATCATTTATTTATACACGTATGGGACCTGTTATTCAAAATACTTGGGACCTGGGCTTTTCCAAATAAGGGGTGTTTCCATAACTTGGTTCTCTATATTGCAAGTATACTAAAAAAAAAATCCTTTAAATGTTAAATAAATTTCAAGAGGTTTGCCTTGCTTCCAGTAAAGACTAACATATAGTTGGGATCACGTATATGGTGCTGCTTTATTATTTCAGAGAAAAAGGAAATATGTTTTGAAATGATGAAATATTTAAAATGGAGTCTATGGGAGGCAGTATTTACATTTTAGTGGCTAAATAAAATGAATATAAATGATTAGGGGGAGGAGAGGAAATCAGAGGCACTCATAGCATACGGAAAGGAGAATGGGACTGGGTTGCTTATGTGCTGTAACAAAGCACATACGAGCAATGTAAGAAAAAACCCTTTAATAAAGAATTCTTAATATGCATAAAACACTGTAAGATTGATGTACATTTGCTAATGTTTTATTGGGTTAGTCAATTTAAGGGAACTGGAAATATTCATGGATTAGGCAATACAGGCAGTTAATCTCTGCATCCTCTTTATTAATCCAGCAATGACCAAAGTGATTGAAAATCTCATGACTGGTAAAGTCCATAAGCATGCCTCTAATTTATAAAGAGACAACAATCCAAGGTTGTGGCTTGTTTTCATTGTCGCCTTTTCTCCATAAAAAGCAATTAGTTCAATGTCTTCTTTTTACTAAAACATCATAGGAATGTAAAGAGGAACATTTAATTTGATCTATTTGTGAGCTGAGCATAACAGCATAATCTGACGGCTTTAGCAGAGGAACTCCGTTTATTGATATAAATAAAATATTTGAAACACGCTGTAGACAATAATGCAATGTGACTGGTCAGTAGAGCGGAGGCCATTAGCTTTACCATATCGTTACAATACAAAATAGTATTGCAACAATGCATTCTCTGCAAACCAGTTTGGACTTTGTTGAGGCTGTTTTTGGATTTTGTGTCTCTTCTAAAAAAAAAAGGGGGTGTCCTACAGATCCCAAGTGGTTACTTTGCTCTCCATCTCCACCATAAAAGACCACTAACTACATGACATATAAGCAATATTCTTAGTGCAGTGCATGAGGACTTCTGTAATAAAAGCAAGCAGTTCTATTATTCCTACCATATAGAAAGTCTGTAAGTGAAGTCTATGTTCTGAAAGATCTTTAATGTTTCATTGTAAAAGAAGAATACGTTGATTAAAAATATCAAATAAATAGCACCAGGGTAGGGAGATGAGCTTCAGACCTGCACTCGCCACTGCATAATTCACCTTTTTCAATTGCCTGCTAACCTAAACCAGCTAAAACAAACCATTAGTGATGGGCGAATTTGTGCAGTTTCGCTTCGCCGAAAAATTCATGAATTTCGCGTGAAATTCGCGAAACGGCGAAAAACTCGCGAATCTTCGCGGGAGTTTCGCGAATTTATTCGCTGACGGCGAATCGCGCAAATTCGCATCTGGCGAATAAATTCGCCCATCACTACAAACCATATCATTTGGCCATTGCAATAAAATCACGGTGTAAAGATCAATACATCCAACATCCTTGTGTCAAGATTGGTACATCCAATGTCCTGTGTCAAGATCAGCACTTCAGGCGCGTGCGTTGGTGTCTGGCACGTGTCAAAAGGAGGAAGGAGTAGCAAGACTGGGCAAAATCTAACACACCATCCAGAACTGCCCAGACAAAAACAATATAACCACAATGTAATGTTGCTTTCACATTGGCTCCGGTGCATTTTGCTGAAATTCCTTACCCACCTCCTAGACATAAAAAGCTGTATAATAAAAGTCCCTTTCAAATTAATCATGAAACACAAATTATGTTTTAAATAAAATATCTATACCTGTTATAAACTTGTTTAAAAATCGCAGCTGTCAATCACATATTGCCTGCCCTCCCCCACCATGCCTTTAGACATAGAGGTCAGGCAGGCAATAACTTTCAATTCTGCACTTCCTAGTAGTTACTGCACTCCTTACATTCCCCCCTCCCTCCTCACTATCTAATTGTGCAGCCAGTAAATGGGGATGGGCATCAGGCGCCCCATTCTGGCATGATGCAAAGCTTGCCTTAATAACAGTGTCCACAAAATGCTGCCTGTCTGCTTTGTAATTGGGAATTCTACAAAGGTGCCCCATTCTGGCATGATGCAAAGCTAGCCTTAATAACCGTTTTCACAAAATTGTGCCTGCCTGCTTTGTGATTGGGAATTCCAAGACTGAAATAATTTGGAAGTGACATTTATTTTGCTTGACTAACATACTAAATTAGGATTTGGAATTATTTCTTAGCGTGACAGGTCCCTTTTAAATTTTTACTGAAGTGAAATGAACCAGTTTTGCTCGTTGACTCCCAACAAAGGTCTCTGTAGTCTTTGCAAGACTATTTGAGTGCTATTCTTCATTTTTTAGATAATATTAAATTTACAGAACTGCCTGTTACCACCATTCAACTAGTTAACGTCTTCTGATGATACAGTACTTTTTATATATATATATATATATATATATATATATATATATATATATATATACATATATATAAAACAAACAAGGGAAAGTTGTGCTCACCACTATTTTTTAAAACCATTAGGTGGGGGTGCAATGAGGGTGTGACCACAAAATACATATAGTCAAATACAAGAGTCCTCTGCACTCAACCCATTATCAATATATTTAAGACAGAGACATTTTGTGCATACTGCTACTGAAAAATGCCTTACCCTTTAAACAAAACAGGGATTGTTTGTCCATATATTGCAATATATTTAAGCTGGCCAACTACGTCAAAGTCAGCCCATATCTGGCCAGTCCTATGCTCAATTTTATCTGATTCATTAAGAATTCTATTGCTTCATTATACATTTTACAAAGGGACTAGGTTTTACCTGCAACTTACTTGCTGCTTTCAAAGTAAACCCCCATACTTGGCTGCCCTTTTATTAGACACCAGTGGGATCACCTGACTATAGCTGTAGCTCCCACCCTTCCCAGCTATAGTCAGGTGATCCCACTGGTGTCTAATAAAAGGGCAGCCAAGTATGGGGGTTTACTTTGAAAGCAGCAAGTAAGTTGCAGGTAAAACCTAGTCCCTTTGTAAAATGTATAATGAAGCAATAGAATTCTTAATGAATCAGATAAAATTGAGCATAGGACTGGCCAGATATGGGATGACTTTGACGTAGTTGGCCAGCTTAAATATATTGCAATATATGGACAAACAATCCCTGTTTTGTTTAAAGGGTAAGGCATTTTTCAGTAGCAGTATGCACAAAATGTCTCTGTCTTAAATATATTGATAATGGGTTGAGTGCAGAGGACTCTTGTATTTGACTATATATATATATATATATATATATATATATATATATATATATATATATATATATATATATATATATATATATATATATATATATATATATATATATATTCTTATAAATGACTCCTTTTGTGCTGAATTTTCCCATCATAAAGCTTTAATGCTGAAAGGCAGTCGAGACAAATGAAATCAATAGCATTTTACAATCTTGCATGAATGGGGTGAACCAGCTCAGTAACAAACATAATCCTATTGATTTCACCACTTAATGCAAGCACCCACCTATATGTGATACCTTACAAGTATTAATCCCTTTAAAGTGAAATCAGAAACGGCTTCTTAGCAAATAGTCCTGCTTTATTTGTGTAGTACATTAACTCTAATTGAATTCTGGAGCTAAAACTAGTTGGTGACTTAAGAGGTCAATCTTGCTACTTGACATGTTTTCATTTTCATTTTCTCACGGTGCTAATCATTTAAATATCAGTCTGATGCATTCTGGCAGAAATAAAGATAAAAACAAAATACTTTAGAAATCTTTATAAAATACTGTATAATTAGCTGGACTTAATTTACTGTCTTTAGCTGATTAATATCTCAGCTCTGCAGGTATTAATAATCTAACAATGCATACGTGTTTATTTTCTTAAACCCCATGCTAAATAAAGTCAATTTAAATAATTTTAACATCCAAATATGTATGTGTATAACTGCAACACTGTCAAGATTGGACTACAAAATAACCAGCTACTGTAATTAAATTTGAAATTGATGATTTTCTAACAACCTTTTAAGTGAATACATTTATCAAGAGCTCACTGATTCATATATTTGGTCTGGGTCCTGAATCCATAGCTGGGGGAGATCCAATACATCAAATCAACGAAAGTGGGCTCATTTATGTCTTATGTCGCACTTGCACCTATTGATGCAGAGGATCCCTCCTCCAGTGTCACTGTTGCATCAAACATTGGAAATGACATGGAAAACTTTCAGCACAATTTTGTCCAACTTGTTTGTGTGTATGCACAATTGTGATGCACTGAAAGTGAAGAAACTATATAGGACACACTGTAGGGTTTATCAAAAACCTTGGAAGATTTGCTTTTGCAAAAAATCTATTGTGACCAATCTCAACTAATCAGAAGAATTTATTATACCGCAAATTTGAGCATATCTCAAGTCATGAATGGATAAAAAGTCACACCGAAAAATCATAGAAAAAATTCTATTTTCTGAATTTGTGGTATGCATTTGTGACTTTTCAAGAAAGTTCATCAATCCCACAGAATTGTGAAAAAAAACCACTTTCTTGAATGCTGAGTTTTTGAGAGCTGGGCATACAGTAGATGTACCTATAATTTTCAGTACATGGCCAATCCATGGCCCCTATGGTCAGATACTGTGTGTGGTCACCACCTCTATGGCATTTATGACTTAATATAAAGGTTAAGACACTAGACCCACAGAATACTTAAGTAAATATCAGTTATTTTGTTGTCATTGCCTAGTGATTCACTGATTTCCAAACCTTAGGAAGCATGAATCTATTTCATTAGTAGGATAAGCATACCACTTCCCATGGTGGGTTTGTGTGCTTATGCCCCAGACCTTCAGCAAAGGGGAGTAATACACAGAAATTGAATATGATTGATTGAAACGCGTAAGGCTTTTATTGTAAAATAAAGATTTCTGTATTTAAATTTTGGGCTCCTGGATTCTACTAAAAAACCTGTGTTAATAGAATCTTTATTAGTGTACATATTAGAAAGTGATCCATGTTTACTGTGCGCTGAGGGAGATTTGAATTTTATGGATGGCCAAAATATACAAATGAATGACAGGTTTACACTGCCTTCCCAAATATTAAACTCTGCAGGTACAATTTTTTCTAAATTGCCTTCTTGTATGAAATTAAGGTTTTATAACCCTAGATAATCTTAGTAATAAAAATGCCTGTTTGTGATTCTTCAGGGGTCATTTATGGTGAAAGAATGTAATGTGAATGTGTAACCATGGAGGAGAAAACAAATTGTTCAGTAATCAAGAAGCAAAATAAGAGTGTGTTGAAAAGAATAAATAATTATCTGCACACCAATAAACTGCACGGATCAACTGGCAAGCCAGGGTCTCCAAGAAAACTGAGAGAATTGACTGACTCCAATGAGACTAAACAGCAGATCTTCTAACAGTAAAACTGAAGTAAGTGAACCATAAGTCTTTTAGACCTCTAATCAGTTCTTCTTTCAGAAATACCTTTCTCCCTATTCTATCAGCTGTTTGGTATTACAAGAGAATTCATAATCATGATGGAAATAATGGTGCAATATTTATTGAGATAAGTGATCCCCAACCAGTGACTCACATGCAACATGTTGCTCACTGTGGCCTTAAATCAGGTGCTTATTTTTGAATTTGAGGCTCATTTTGGTTGTATCAAATTCAGGTGTACTCCCAAACAGAGCCTTCTGTAGGCTGACCGTTAACATAGGGATACCAAACAGTGGTGTAACTAACATAGCCTGTGTGCAGGACGTGCACATGGGCCCCTTGCTCAATTTCAATTAATTTAAATGCCACCTATGTCCATGGAAAGGCTGTGTCATTTTGGTGATGTGGTGCACTACGTGTCCAAAAAGTTGTTTTACATTGTACAGCTCTGTGTATGTATAGCAAGTTAATATACTAGTACAATTTTATAGGCCTATAAATATAATATACTGACATGCTCCATAAAGATTTACAGGCACAAAATTACCATACCAGCATACACCATATATCATCTCCTAGTTGATAGTGTATAATGCATGCCGGTGCATGATTTGTACCTGTGAAACTTTATGGAGCGCATCAATATTATATACATCATCTGCTAGAGGATGGTAATGGTCATTCCTGGCTAAACTTATCAGATGGTATAATACATTTTTGAGATTCTTTGAGCTCCTCTTTCTGTTTCCGATAATCTTTCTGTCACATTCCATAAATTATTGGCTGTATCACTCATATTGAGAATGCAATATTTTCAGCTCCTTGACATGAAAATGCAACTTTTTTGAAGGTCAATTAACATGTGAATAATGTGTTAAGAACCCAATCTAATTAGTAGTAAATGAGTTTAGAACATAGTTCTTATAACTTTGACTTTACTTTCATGTGATATATTTACGTATGTTGAAGGCAAAACAATCATACACAGTTTATCACAGTGCTGTCCAAGGTACCAAGTTTTTCTGGCCTACATAGTAGAGGGCCAAAAATGGAAGCCAGCTTTGACCACAACCCATTTTTAAGCCACACCCACTTTAAACCACACCCATGTTACCACAAGACCATGTCCACATTAATTGTAGTAGCACACCAAAAAAACTAAATGGTTGTTGCTCACTGCAGGGATATCACTTATCATTCGTATGTGAAAAAAGTTGTCATATTAAGATATACCCTTTAATCCATATGCCCTTGGATAACACAGCACCCCCAGCACATGATTAAACACCTTAGGGGCCCCTAACAATAATTTGTTTTCAAGTTCTAACAAACCCCCAGAACAAATACCAAGCTTATGTTCCACAGGCAGAGCAGGGCACACACAGGCAGAGCAGGGTACACACAGGCAGAGCAGGGCACACACAGGCAGAGCAGGGCACACACAGGCAGGGCAGGGCAGGGCACACACAGGCAGAGCAGGGCACACACAGGCAGAGCAGGGCACAGAATGGCCCACATAGGCAGGGCAGGGCACACACAGGCACAGCATAGCACACACAGGCAGAGCAGGGAACACGGCACATGCAGGCAGAGTATGTCACACACAGGCAGAGCAGGGCACACACAGGGAGCATAGGGCAGGCAGAAATGGCACACAAAGGGAGCATAGGGAAGGCAGAAATGGCACAGAAAGGGAGCATAGGGAAGGCAGAATATGGCACACATAGGGAGCATATGGAAGGCAGAACAGAGCAAGAGACAGGGAAACCTATCAGGACCAATGTGAGATGTACTACATACAGTGACACAGTGCTGGTGCTCCATTAGCATTTTGAATAAAGTGCGAACAGGTGAACAATGTGGGCAGTTTCAGTCTGGGTCTCAGGTGTGAACAGTACAGGGCTTTAGGGGTGAAAACAATAGAGGTTTCACAAGTGTGAATAATGCAGGGGGATCACAGATGTGAACGATACAGGAGATTAATTTGAATTTGAGGTTTAAACAATGCAAGGGCCAGTTAATATCTGTAGTGATACCATTTAAAGTTTACATATGATAAGCAAACACAGCAGGTAGGTGGGGGGGCCACACAAGGGAGGGTCGGCCGACAGTTGGACACCCCTGGTTTATCATACTATGGAAAGGTCCCTTATCCAGAAACCCCAGTTCCCAAGCATTCTGGATAATTGATGCCACACCTTGACTTTGTGTTTATTTATATTGACATGAAAAAATGGAAACTGCCAGGTCTGTTCTTCTACCTCAAAGAAATTAAACATACTTCTTGTGAACATTTTATCACACAAAACAGTCACTTCTGGATATCCAAAAAATATATTTCTGAAAGCAATCTGACAGTTAAATTTATAGTCTTTTGAATAGCTAAGGTCTGTTTCATTGGCATATGGTTTAAAAATACACACCAATCAATGGTGCTCCATTATGGTCTCACAAATAAATCATCAAAGAAACAGAAAGAAATGTGGAACTAATAACACAAGCTGTGGTTTTCTTTTTCTATTGAAGTTATCATCATTATTATTCCAGTGAGGACATTAAGTGGACATTTAAATAAATACTGACAAAATACGTCTTTTTCTTAACATAATTCTTAAACAACATGATGTGTCCTCTGGCCCACAGTAATATATTTGTCTAACTGATCCAAATGCTTTTCTTTAGGTTTACTAAATACTTTCATTATGAGTAAACAAGTCAACTCTTTTACTGTTGACTGCAGCACAATCCAAGTCATTATTTAACTTATTAAAACATTTATAGGCCCATATTTACTCAATACTTGTATGATGGAATGAAGTGCATTAATAAGTAATCAATGTAGGTTTTAAAAGCAAACACCAGGCTAAATAATTATGACAGTTTTGTAGATTGTAGTAACTGTCGGCAAAATAGAAATTTGTGGTTGAAAAAAACTAAAATTCGATTTTTTTTTTTTTAGGGGCAACTTTTTTTCAATGGTATATCAGTTAAATGATTTTATTAACTAACAATATATGGTCTAATATTCCCTATTTGATAAATATTACAAATATTATAACCTCTCATTATTTGTAATTACTGATTTACGGAGTACAGATCATCTACTACTCAATCAAGTTTTATAAGAAACATTATGTTAGAATAAAATGCCTTCCCCATTAGTCAGCTTATTTAACAAAAGGAAGATTGCTGTGTTTGATGTACCAGTTCTAGATCTTTCTCAAGAAAGACAACTTATGGCTGAATGGAGAAATATTTTCATATAAACATGAAGGTAATTCAAAACTTCACAACATTCATTAAGAAAACATAATTCAGCACTGCTAGGATAACAGGACTGCTGGCCCCCGCATTTATCTCATATGAAAAGGCACCACATACAACAGGCAAGGTTTACAGAATTGGTCTAATTAGTATCTACTCATTCCTACAGTTTTTGCCAACCTCCTATCAATTTCTGTTTCACATACGCATATAAAAAATGTGCAACGTTCTGGGATATCTGTATTCCTGCAACTACTTAATCTACCTCTATATTTGGCTATTTGCTTGTTCAATAGTATCACATATCCAATGGGACACAAGCAATAACAATAAGCTATGCACAATACTTTGGCAATTCTATATGGTTATGGAACAAATGTGAAAAAAACACAATATTTAATAAACATTTGTCCCTGTAAAAATTATGTTCCTGTTTTGCTTAGTAATATTATTTTCCTCTATATTGTTGTCATATGGGGTGACAAAATTGCCGTTAAATTACCCACCCATGCTTACTATAAGAATTGTTTAAAAGTGCTCAACAAGTGATTCTCTCCTGAAAGCAAAAACTTACTGTCTGTCAGGCACTTAAGTTGGAGGTACATTTTGGATCTGCCTGATTCTCCAGCACACATGTTCTACACCATCTCCCTAAGGGGTTTTCTGTGGTTGGTACATGCTGTAAGCCAATCTGTCCTGGGACATGCATTTCGATCTATCTATTTTCTATCTATGCATTTTCTATTGAGGCCTACATGTATGGGCAAAAGTTTCCCTCAGGTTTCCAGGTGGTACGACCCAAGTTAATGTTTGTAAAAAGTGCTTTTTTCCTGTCATTTCTTGCCCACAATACCATTTTAAGTTTCAGAGTTAAATGCAGGGGTAATACCATCATTTCACCAAATATATGACTATGTAGTATACATAATTTTACCTATGTACTGTATGTCTGTAGATAGAAACCTTTATGAGGCAAGGACATATGGTATAAAAGTCGGTAATGGAAAAACTATTCTCAATGCGAAAAGTTATGCCTTTGCACGAACAAATTTTGGTTTAATATAGGTTTTGCGAACCCGGAAACTGTTTACCGACCACTTCCGACAGTGCGCAGTAAATGTAATAAAACTTCCTATTGAAAAAGTCGTTATGTTTGCTCCAAAAAATTACGACACCTTCAAGCACTTCTTAAGAGTGTGCAATTAAAATTTGCAATGTAATAACAGTTTTAAGGAACAATATTCCATAGCAAGATGTGGATTTTTATTCTTATTGGTGCGAATTGTTTTTGCTCTTTGCGACTTTTATTACATTCCCCTGATTGTGTCTTTTAACATGAGCATGAGCTAACATGAGATTGTAAAAATGTACAGTGCTTAGTGTAAAGTAGTGCTATATAAATACATGTATATCCCTACATATAATTGATTAAGGGGAGAACAGTAAATGTCCATACATTTGCTCCTTATCTAGGAAGCCATGACAACCAATCAGCATTTACACATTGTTTGAAAACAAGCATCTGGTTGCTATGAGTTACTAGATTTTGGCAGACATTTTATTAAACTGGCCTGTAATTGCCTTACAAAGATACTTTCATACCCATGGAAAGTCTACATGCCACTGTCTTGTGAAATATATAGAGACAACAATCCCACTTAAGCAGGACCCTACCTGTGGTCCAACCAATTTTTTCATCCTTTGAGTGCTTTTTATAATTTAATGGGAGACATAATAGTAAGTCAACATTTTTGCCTATACTGTTGGCTACCCTGAAACTGCCTGTAAGTTTATGGCTGCAAACATGACAGGATGATTAGATTATTTGTACCATTGTCTACACTGATCCCTATAGAGTCTAAAGTCAGTTGAATATTGGGCTTAAGGTAAAATGTTGAAAGCGTTAATGCTGCATGTAAAGACAAGAGAACAAACTAAACAGTTAAAAAAGGCTTCCTATGTATGTAAATTAAGTTATCAAAGAATTCTTTATTAAAAAGGAGTCTATGGGAGATGGTCTTCTCACAATTTGGAACTTTCTGGATAACAGGCTTCCAGATAATGGATTTATTAGTTTATTCTATTTCCCCGAAAATCTTCATTTTGCCACCTTTCCATTGCACCTAGCCAACTCACTCTGCTCTGGTAGAAACAATTCACTGAGCAGACTGTTTAATACACACTAGTGTGAAGTGTGAAGGCCTTGAAATGTATTCAGAATGAAGCCCTATTCTTAAAGTAAACAATGCATCAAGGATTTTATCAGGAACTATTTAAGATTTCTGTCTATCACAAAAGTTACATTGTAGCTTCATTTTAGTGTCAGAAATCCTTTCTGTAAACTTTTAGACATGAATACCTTCTTTGATATTGGAACAATTTTTTACCCCAATTGTATAAATTATATAAAGCTAAAAGCTTTTACATTACAGAAGGGTTTTCAACCAATTTACAGGATACAAAAATAGGCATCTGAGGAAAAGTCTACTTATATAGGACCCTTTAATTCATTTTACGATGCCCTTAAGTTATAGTCATGCTAAACTATATGAATATGAATTAGGGACATGCTTTAGATAAACAAGAGATTGTTATATGGCTAGTCAAATAGTCATTGACTAGCCACTGAAATTGAGTCACAATTCTCGAATCTAAATTCATTTTCTAATAAAATTGTAACTCTTAGAATTATATACAGGTATGGGATCCGTTATCTGGAAACCCATTATCCAGAAACCTCCAAATTACACACTCCATAGACTCCCATTATAATAAAATAATACAATTTTTTTAAAATGATTTCCTTTTTCTCTGTAATAATTAAACAGTACTTTGTACTTGATCCAAACTAAGATATAATGAATCCTTGCTGGATGCAAAACCGCCTATTGGGTTTATTTAATGTTTACATGATTTTCTAGTAGAATTAAGGTACGTGTATGAAGATCCAAATTATGGAAAGATCCATTATCCGGAAAGCCCCAGGTCCCAAGCATTCTGCATAACAGGTCCCATACCTGTATAAGTTGAGAATGTGATACATTCTTATGATTGTGGATTGAAGTCCATTAGAACTACTTTTCTAGACTGTTTAATCAGCGACGACATCACGTGCATGACATATGATATCATTTACGGCGACATGGTTTCTTAGCCCCTTACCCCCAGCTTAGCCACCGGATTTAGCCACAAGTCTCCGGCAGCGGCTAGGAAGATCCGTACCTTCTCATATTATACTTATGGCATCATACTGAACATATTGTAGGTTGGTCCCATACAATACACTTCAGTATTAATGTCATTATTTATTTATGTGTAAACCTTTCATATTTGTAATGAGTTATAACAACAATGTTGCAATTCTGCTCAAGAGATGGGATAAACGGTAGCTCAATCTCATGTGAGCCTGCAGCTTTCTTTAGACAGAAGAGAAACTGCACATAGACACCATGCTTCTCAAGAGTCCATAAAGCCCAACTGCTTCGCAGGCTGAGGGAAAAAAAGAAACCATGGTCCATGTGTGGTGGGAATGTCCCAATGTCAGGAGATTTCTGCCTTGCAATATATAACATGGTAAATTAATTATTCAAAAATCCTCTCTGCAGGGATCTCAGTCCTTCTCTTATGTGCAAAAAACTTCAAAAATCTCTGTGGGAGAAGTTTAAAAAAGTAGACTGGTTGTGAATGAAAACATGTTGAGCATCAAACTAACAAAGCTATATTATATCATTAGAACAACTTGGCTGACCAATTAGATACAGTACCACTAGGCACAGATTTCCCTTTGTGGCACACCTAGGCCGCATGGTCCTAGCGTCTGCCTGTTTTGTGTGCACCCTGCCCCTCTACCATGAGAGCTTGTGTGCATGGGCCAGAGCACTTGGGGCTGTGCTTCTTAGGATGCAGCTGGGTGGAACACCTCCCCTGAAATATTGTTGCCTTTTAACTTACTGTACCCTTTTTGCTCCTTTTTGATTAGATATAATGTCTTAAAGCCATGCTTATTTAGAATCCCATGCCCAAGTGCAAGGCACTAAAATGGATACATAATTAAGTGCATATTGGTTTCATTCACCAAAGTACCATATTTTCTACTAATCCCTTGCGCCCAGTCTGTTCAGATGAGTTATGTAAAAATGCATGCAATAACACTAGGAAACCCTAGAATTACTGCAAGTCTGGTTGGGTTCCTTTTTCAAGTTGAATCAATAGGTCCAACTGATGAACCGAATGCTAATACAGTTATTAATTCCACACACCCAAAGGGACATCATGTCAACACAAACCGTGCAAACTGGACTTTGCCAAAATTTGCCAAATAGATTATGGGAAACAATGTTGCATTGGGGGTAAAAAAAAACCACATCCATTTGCTTCCAAATTGCCTTTAATTGCTCTTTACAACATGCGCTGCAATTCTAAACAATGCTTTGGCTCTTTTCCTCTCCCATACAACTTGTATTTATGCACTCAGGCGATTAGATTGCAGACCTACAAGGTCTAGATGATATCTTCATGCGTAAGACATAGAAAACCTTTGCGAAACATGACATAACCCTGCCATGGATCATAGGATATTGTTTAAATGGGCTACTATAATCGGAAACTTAACATGATTGATGACTGTCATGCATCTTAATGGATGAAAGCTACAAAAAGGAAGCTATATGTTTAAATGCAAATATGCCTCACCTGGGTTTGCCACTTGGCTGTTATTAAAGCGATGCTTGCTCCCAATGTTATTAACAGGGAAGAAAGATAAATATATACAGTAGCAAGGCTGGTAATTCTGTGGCAACCCTAAGCCTCACCATACTGCTTACATTGCAAGCACTGAGCACATTGAACCTGTATAATATCACTAGTGGCTAGAGAGAGAGTTTTGCAACCAAGCATTTCATCCATCCACTGTTCAAGTGTACCGTATCATTTGTGCATTTTCAAGAAAATGGGCTTGAGATTATAAATACACTGTGCATGATACATGAGACCAATCCACATAGCACTGACTGAAATGGCTGATGACTCAAACGTTCCCTTTTTTATTTTTATACGGAAACACCATGAATTTCTTGAATACCCAAAACCATTTGTAATCGTTTGCGCCACTATCTTAAACGGACCTTGAACTGAAAGATGAGGAATTATGAAGGAAATACTTTATAAGGCTTTTCTTTCTGAGAAAAAGAAGCAAATTCACAAGGCAGAAAGGGTCTGTATTTAAAGGTAATCAAGCATTTTATAATTTTTTCATGGCAATATTTCCACAGTTTACTGGAGCCTGTATAAAATATAATCACTTTCTCTGGATAGAAACATTATGGTAGCTCAAGACAGATGTGCAGATAAATAATAGTCCCTGGGCAGAATCATGTGCCAAAATGGTTCATGTAAATTTGCACAAATTTTTAGAAATATTTATATTGCACTAGATCATTATATCTATATCGAATTGCAGGTTATTGATCATTGGCATGATTGAGTCAGAAATGGCTTGAATTTAACTTAGGTTTTAAGTTATTTATTTATACTTATATATGCATGTGAAATGTATGTATTATATTGCTATTCTGATAGTTGATGTACAGTTTTTTAATTGGTTGTTTGTAATAATGGTTTTCCTAGAGTAGTTTGGCACCATGGCGCCTCACTGCTGATGAATAAGTACAAAGGGTACAAAATGAGTAAGGCCTAAGTACCATTTGAATACATTTTTTAAATCACATTTCTTTAGTTTTATATTTTTATTATATTTTGAGTTTGCCCTTTGGTTCTGTGCACTTTACCCTGTCCTAGCAATGAACACTTCCCATTAATCGCTATTTTGTTTGGTCATACATGTGTGGGAACAAATCTCATATGTGATCCAGTTACTCAATGGGCAGTGTGGTGTCATTTATGCTTGTTGCTGCTGCTACACAGGCCATGTCATACTTTGGCTCATTTTGATAGAAAGAAGCTTTGAAATGCAATGTCATTGCTTATTGATCATTGTACCTCCACAACTAGTGCCACTGATTGAAAAAGAACATTTTAAAAAATGCCTTACACAACCTCCTCCATTAAATTCATTTAATAAGCTTATGCTATTGCACAGTGTAATCTTATCTGCAAGTTGGGGCCGATGGGATCATGGCAGCATTTCCACCATTTGATTTTCAATCACTGTCTTTCAAAATGTTGTCTGGGCTGTGATCACATACTTTATGTAGCAGAGAAGAGGGATACTTAAAGGGTTGCAGTACCAGACTAGACATGGTGGAGCTTCTGTGGGGACCCATTAATTATCACCCAGCCTTCAGCTTTACAACTGTTAATGTACTACAACTCAGCCTCAATGATATCTTCTGTTTTTGATACCATCTTGCTCATCAAACACCCTATTCCTATGTTACAACCATTCACATGACACCATTTACCTAATTATACAGTCCCACCATTTTGATAACAAACTATCCTAAAACTAAAGCTCCTTCCCATGTCAACATCTTTCCTTACTAAATAACACTGTCCAAAAATTACAGAACCTTTCTACACGCCTAGTATAGTTCCTCTTGACACCCTTTCCTCATATTATACAATTACACATAATATCCCATTGTCTATTCTTTACCCAGCACAATTCCTTCCCCTGATGCCATTCTACCTCTCCGTATGCAGTGTACCACAGTTGCAGGCACAGTTAACCCCCCCCAAAAAAGATGATCTTGGACACCTCATTAAAGATAATCCCTATATACATTTTTTTCCTCATTAAATAAGATTAATGCCAATATATCAAATAGCAACACAGCTTCTGGGATCCTCAACAGATAGGGCATTTTATCAAGTGGTGCCATCTTAGCATATAATCGGTGGCATTCCCAACCTGGCAGGGAGTTCCCCCCACAAGCAAGTAAGCAACTAACCTCTGCTCTATGCCCTGACCACAGAGACCATACTAACTGCAACCTGCAATTGCATACCAATTTAAAAGGATACACATCCTATGGAAAGTCTCCTCCAATATGTAAACTGAAACAGTCTGGCCCACCCATTGTTTAAGGAACATGTCCAGGACTTAACAAAAATATATTTTAAACAGAGAACCATATTCCCTATTTATTGATAAACTCCCGTAGATAGAAAACTCCAATTATTTTGGCAAGCAAAGCTCATGATTCTTCCTTGGCAGAAATGTATACATTACTGTACTCTGTAGTTTAACACCAAGTATCCACCATAAAATAGCAATAGTATAGGACCTGTGCTGCAATCAAGAGTGTGTATGAGTTAAATCCTATATTACAGAATTAGTGAGACAAATGAAATAATAAAGGTAAGGCACAATGTGAATCTCTTTAGCAGCATAGAAAGGAACAGACGGCAGTATGCCACAGAATAATACCTCTAAAACACAATGGATATACACTCTTGATGCATATGTTATGCTAAAAAGTAGATTTTTAACAAGTAGACAAGCATCCTTAAAAATTTAAAGTGTGGATAAACAGGCATTGTGCTGCTTAGGTACATCACTTGTCATTAATCTTTAGCACTATGCATTAGGGAAAACATTCTTCACAATCAGTTTACTTTTACATCTGTCTGCAATGCTGCCCTTTGGCAAAGATTCTCAGTAAATTCCAAATATACTATTTATTGGCTTTGTTTGGATAAGAACCAGATATAACATTCAGCATTCCCAAATACATTGCTGCCTTATAGCCTGAGTTTCCTAGAATTAGGGGTGGCATACTTGTAATTCTACCCACCCCTACAGTTAAGAGAGGCTACTCTATGTGGGACTGATCAAATCCCATTGCTGAGCAGCCTGTCTAGAACTGACAGTAGGTTCTTAAAAGAAATATTCACCAGAGACGCACATTTCACATTTTTTTTTTGGGTGGGGGTGGGGGGGTTGGATATTCCATGTTTCTCGAGGAACGCATTTTCCTTTCCTGCTGTATGAAAGCAGGAAAGAAAAACTGAATAATACTCATCCTGCACTATAAACAAATAAATATTTAATGATTATATAGCAAGGTGAGTGAACATGAGCTTTTCTACGTATAGCTGCAATTACATCACAATGCTTGTTTTTGTTAATCTGATTGTGCGCATATTAGAAAGGAGTTAGTGGATGATTGGGAATCTGCCTGTGTCACTCTGTCATTTAATCTATGTATAGCTATATAAATATTGTATCCATACATATATACCTATACAGAATGTATATCCGTAAAGCAAAATGTTACTCAATAAGAATGTGACACAAAATAGTTTATTTTACCCAATTTAGCAACTAATTGCACATTTCATGCAAATGCACAGACACAAATTGCAATTTGTCTATGCACCATGGAATTTATGACAGATGGCTTTTACTTAACTCTGATCTCTTTAAGGATTTTATACATGATGCACTGTACATCTGATTTTCTAGGCTTACCAAGCCCAATATATCATGTATTTTAATTAGTACAAAGAAAGCAAGGAGCCATGGTGGCAAATCTACACAAAACAGGGCATCCCGGTAAGTTTTTTTTTTTTATGATTCTAGCACACAGACAGAAAACAAAAAGCCCAAGTGAACATATTCAATTATTATAAAAGGAAAGTATAATAATGAAATGGCAGCATACCTGACATACAAACGATGAGACTGGCTTGGAGAATAAAAAACACCTCCCAAACTATTTCCATCCTACGATTTTGATTCCAAATGCATCACTTAGAAAGGATCAATATTGTACTTCCCAGTCTTTCAGCACTGTTCCCGTTCTGCCTAAGGGTATTCTCCAAATTTGTGTGCACATGTCCAAAAAAACCCCAACAGCATCCAAAAAAAAGGGGAAAGGGTTATCTCGATTCCTTAACTCCCATTAAGTGAAGACAGAAACTCCAGAATGAAAAAAAAAAAAAATAGAAGAAGAGATACACTTCGATTAAAGACTGTGAAACAAATTTAGATATTAGTACTGGAGAATCCGACTCATTATCCTTGTAGTCAATCCCTAGAGATGACCAGTGGCAGATTTAGCTGCTGGTGTACCCGTCCAAAGCATTTTCCACAAGCGACATCCTTGGATATTTCTCCCTGTAGCACGAAAATAATAATAATCACAAGCACTTGCAAACCAAAGGGGTGAAAATGCGAGTGTGATGTTATGTGACTGGCTGCTTTGGAAGTAGAAGGGTTTTTTCAGTTCTGCAAAGATGTTCCACAGTCTAACAGCAGGAGGAGCTCTAGCATTACTTATTGGGGCCTTTTCTCCTCAGCAGTATTATGGACTAAAGTGTAAGCTCTGTCCTAAAGAATTCAAGTACTAGGTTCTCCTTTTCTATACACCTAGTGCTATACACTATTATATACTGGCATAGGAGTGCTTTAAGTCAATGGACAGTTAGAGCACAGATCAAGGCAGACAAATCAAGATCTTGATTTTTCATTTGCAAACTGGTTTCCAGTTGCATTAATGCAGTCTTTGTTCCATTTGTAGAATAAGGTGATCTGCCAAAGCTGCAGAAGAATGCTGGTGGAGGGTTTTTAGCATTCAGAGCATGCTGAGAACATCCTGCAATAAGTTTACTTGAGGGCTAAAAGAGCTGGTTACTCACCGAAGGTACATGCTCTGTCAGGATTCCCCCTCTTGCTGTGCACCTTTTCTGCGACGCGTTTGTGGCAGCGATTGCTACTTTTGGGATGTTTGCTTAGCAAAAGGATGAGAGAGGAAAGATCCGTGCAGCAGCTCACTGTGGAGATTAACGCTGCGATTTCCCTGCTCATGCGCGCTCACACGTCTGATTGGCGCGCAGCCGGCTGGGGAGGGAGAGCTGGCAGTTGCGGCAGGTACTGAAAGGTGGACAGCGCCTATGAAACCTCCCGCTCCTCAGCCAAGTGTTATCGCTGTCCGTGGTGCTGAATCTCTTCGTTGTCGTCATCTACTGCACAGCCCATTGCCAGGCGCTACCGCACATACTAATGGTTTTTGTCTTTAGGGAAGGATCCTTCTTTCAACTAATTTAACTGTAAGACGTTCTCAAATTCTCCCTTACGTAATAGCACTACGTCATTTTATTATTCCTTTTTAGTCCCCTATAGAAAACCAGCCGTCAATTGGCTTATTGACGCAATTCTCAATCCTTGCTCTGTTCTGTTGATTACAACTATAGCTGCTTTACTCTGCCTACCCCACCCCCTTTTTTTTGTGTATTTGAAGAACTTCAAATTACCTTTATTCTGCTGGATCCCACCCAATTCTCCCAGCGCCTCGTCAGAGATGTTCATTGGAAGGCTCACATTTAAAATACATATATTACATTTTAAGGAATGTACCACCTTTATGAACTATTTTCTAATAAAAGCCACATTAGGAATAGAATAAAAAAAACTTTGAATTTCGAATGTTTTTTTTGGCTTCTTTGAACATCGAATGGGCTACTTCGACCTTCGACTACAACTTCGAATTGAACGATTCAAACTAAAAATTGTTTGACTATTCGACCATTCGAAGTACTGTCTCTTTAAAAAAAAAACTTCGACCCCCTAGTTCGCCACCTAAAACCCACCAAAGTCATATGTCAATGGGGAAGATCCCCATAGGCTTTGCTATCTTTTTTTGGTTGAAGAAAAACCGTTCGATCGATGGATTAAAATTGTTCGAAACGAATGATTCGAAGGATTGAATCGTTCGATCGAATGAATTACGGTAAATCCTTCAACTTCGATATTCAAAGTCGAAGGATTTCAATTCGGCAGTCGAATATCGAGGGTTAATTAACCCTCGATATTCGACCATAAGTAAATTTGCCTCTTATAATTTTGTGCTACTGTTTTCTACCCGCTTGGGATTCCATTTTAACCACATCCAATCATCTCCTAATCCCTTACCATACAGGTTTTAAAACAATATTTCTAGTGACATTTCTATGTTGGATGAATAAAAAGATAACTTTCACCGAAATTGCAGGTTTTTAAATAGTTTGATTCCTATAATATATTTTGTTCAATTGTGATCTGTAGATGAAACCCCCATTGAACAATGGGAAATGCATTTACGATCTTAAGGTTCCGTTCAAATCAATCAATTTGTAATTATAGGAATGTTTACCAATTTGAGAATTGTTCACAAATTGTGTACTGAGAAAAATTAATGACAATTGATTTGCCGCTAAACAGTTTGTAGTTTTTGATCATTTACTTTGGGAGGTGATCTTGTTTTCCTACTGCCCTCCCAATATTATACTGCTCTAAACTCATCATAGCGCCATTAATTCCAGTCCAATGATCTGAGCAAGCAGCTCCCAGCAAGCCATTGGTCTGAGCAAAGCCTTCATTCTTGTCATGTCACAACATTGGTATTGATTCCACATTTTCTGATATTGTACATTTTTTTTAATCTGCTAGCAAATTAGTAAAAAAGGACTAAACAAATGGTGCTGGTATTTTGTAAACTGCTCTGCCAGGAATTAATTGGATTGCAGGAATTTATATGTCAGCCAATAAAAAAAAGTTTAGTAACTCATGGAAAATAAATCAATAAGGCGTTGGCTCTGAAACAGGTAACAAGAAAATGCTACATGTTGACTTTGCCAGTTTTGTTAAATCAGAGCCAGGAGAAAGCAACTGTTGGTAGGGTTACTGCCGAGCCTGCTATATTTTCCCCTGCAGAAAAATACATTCTTGTGTGCATGGTGCTTTCTGAAGGTTCAATAATCCTGCTCTTCAGCCAAGATTCCTATCTCCCTATTTTTCCCACAATAGTTGGTACCCACAACAAAAGTTGGCACGCCTCTATGGAACTTTAAGAATTAACAAGGGCAATCTCACATGTTGCAGGTATCTTATCTGAAATTAATGTGGGCCATGATTAAGCCTAGCTGTTGCCTTATGTATATGTCCATTGGTGCCACTCCATGGACATCTGGCAATATCTCAAAGAGTCAAAGTCAATGAAAGATATACAAAATTGGAGCTGCATCAATGCTCTTGTGACTGCTTAAAGGGGAAGGAAACCTAGTCAGCGCAAACCCCCCACCCCCCTCCCGTTTGTTGCCCACCCTCGCTCCTCCCCCCTGGCCTACGCGTCCCGCTGGGCAAATGCCCCTAACTTGTTACTTACCCTTCTGCGCAGGTCTAGTCCAGGGAGTTCACCAACGACATCTTCTTCCACGCGATCTTCCTGCTGTGAACGGCGCATGCGCAGTAGGATCAGTTCACCAGTACGATCTACTGCGCATGCGCGTGACTTTTGGCACATGCGCAGTAGATCCGTACCAGCGAAATGATCCTACTGCGCATGCTCGAAAACGCCGTTCACAGAAGAAGATGTTGTCGGTGAACTCCCTGGACTGGACCTGCGCAGAAGGGTAAGTAACAAGTTAGGGGCATTTGCCCAGCGGGACGGGTAGGCCAGGGGGGAGGGTGGGCATCAAACGGGAGGGGGGGTGGGGGTTTGCGCTGACTAGGTTTCCTTCCCCTTTAAACTTACCACATCAACATTTTAAAGCGGTCTCCATCTCTTATGACAAAGTTAGATGGAGATGCCCCCCCAAATGGCGATGCTGTAATGCTTGAATAGAGCTACTATTTTATATTTTTCATAACTTTTTATGGACATGTGAACAGAATTGACTGCATTGTAAAAATGTAAAAAAGAAAAAAGTCTTTGCTTATGATGAACAATCCGAAAACAACTGAACTGAAAAAAGTATTTAGAAGGTGAACAACCCTGAAGTACCTGCAAGAACAGCTACTATTTTATATTATTATTATGGACATGTGAGTGTGATTGACTGCATTTGATGAGCTTGTTTATGATGAATTCAAATCTTATTTCTGAGGTCAGATGCATATGAGAACCTGTTACTTGAAGTACAATATTCAGCATCACATGACCAATAGGATACCTTCATTTTAGGACACTTAAATATCTTCCATGGATGCCTTTACTGCTCTGAAGGCCTAGAATATGTTTCCTACTCTTGGGTTTCTTGCTTCGTGGATAACATGCTCACCTTAATAAGTAACAGAGATAGACCCCTGGCCTAGTGAAGCTGCCAAATATTTTTTCTATGATGTATTTTCTGAGGATATTTTACAGATTTCAGTATATGTAAATTAAGGTTTGGTGGTTGAGTCTAGAATTTGTTTATTTAACAAACTGGTATTTACCCACATCTCAAACTGTGTTTGGCTGGGCACAGGCCCGGACTTGAAATCTGTGTGGGTTCTGGCAAATGCCAGAGGGGCTTCTGTAAGTTGCTATAGACAGTTTTTATATATTGCGATGGTGGGGCACTGTTTGGGCTGCTGTGTGGCCTGTTTGGGCCTCTGTTTACCTGAAATGCCAGGGCCTATTTTGAATCTCAGGCCAGGCCTGGCTGGGCATCTTCTTTAGTAATATGCATGTGTATGCTGAACTAGCTATACTGCAATTTAAGGCCACTAGAGATGTAACTACAGAGGAAACAGACCCTGTGGCTGCAGGGGGCCCAGGATGCATAGGGGCTCAAAGAAGCCTTAATTAACAAGCAATTTCAATATATATATTGATAAAACAGGACAAACTCTGTATATTTTGGGAGCCCTAAAATGTATTTGTTGTGGTGCCCAGTAACATCTAGTTAAATCACTGAAGCCCAATTAGGTTAATGGAAGTGGGGGTATGTAAAGATACAGGTGAATAGGGAGCATGAGCCATACTTTGAATGTGCAGCTTGTGCTGTTTATATGCGCATGGCCATGCAACTATTAAACATTGCAACATTGCAGCATGCAACAATTTTGCCACAAAGAACAACATTTTGGGGAGTCTACACCTCCCTCCCTCAACGATTATATCCATCTGAAGGTGCCAGTATGGAACCAGTGTCACTCTGGACTTGCCATTTTGCCTGTGGTCATATTTTTCACACCTGCATCAACACTTTTCAGCCATGAGACTTCCCACACTACCAAGATTTATGGTAAAATAGTCCACCATTTAAGATTATTGTGATGCTAATAGTGCCTTTTTTGACATGCTACCATATATACTCGAGTATAAGCCGACCCAAGTATAAGCTGAGGTACCTAATTTTACCTATGAAAACTGGGAAAACTTATTAACTCAAGTATAAGCCTAGACATAACTACAGCCCTGTCTCCCAGCAGCACTGTTATTCTTTCATATAACCAACAGAGGGCGCTGTGTGACATTGCAGTCTCTCCCCAAGCGAACTGTTGGTATAGGAATGATTAAAAGTGACTGCAAATCTCAGCTACTGCCTGCTGACTCGAGTATAAGCCGAGGTAGACTTTTTCAGCACATTTTGGATGCTGAAAAACTCGGCTTATACTCGAGTATATACGGTATTCTGCTAGTGGTGCAGCACTCTGTAAGATGCCTGATTTTATTTTTTTGGTTGCCACCTGACCATCACACCATCAAAAACAGTAGATCATTAAACACAGAGGTTTGGTTTATTGGTGGTTACCTTATTTAACTTTAGGCTTTTAATGCTAGCCTCTGGGCACACTCAATTTTCCCTCTCTGTTATCCTTTTTTTGTTTAGGCTGATTTATTGACTTTGTGATTTACTTTTTGGAGTCCTAATGCTATTCTTAAAACTGATGACAATTGGCCAGAACCCTAACTAATCACCTCTTTGCACATATTTAGTGAGTGGTTTCTGACCACTTGCTATCAAGGGTTTCTCTTTATATCAATAACACATCATAGGCTTCCTGTGGTGATAAATGGGCCTGTCCACCTTAGTCACTTGTATTAGAAAGATTTCCAATGGGTACAATACAATCCCTCTTAAATAGTGGTGAGCAAATGTTTACCATTTAGCTTCGCTGAGAAATTTGTGAAACAGCAAAATTTCGCAAAACGCATTGAAGTCAATGGGCATTTTTATGCTTGCAACAATTTTTCTCTCTCAAAATGCATTAGTCAATGGGCTTTTTTCTTATGGGCATTTTTTCGCAGCACATTTTTGAGAAAAATTTGCACATGGCAAAATTTGGAATTTCCCAGTGAATCCATGACTGGTGAATCAAATTGTACATAACTATTCTTAAATGATATAATGAAATTACTTAAGCACTATATCCATGAGCATGGCTTTCATATTCCCAATATAAAGCCTTACTGTCAGGAACTGTCAGGAGGGTAGGAGCCACTGGAGAAGAGCTTAGCAGTTAAAACTGCTTTAGTGTACAGCAGGAGCTCACAGGTGGTATCAGCAGGCCGTGTTAGAGAAGAGAGGAATCCGTAGACAGGCAGAGATCGAAGGGCTGGCGGAGTTCAGGCAAACCGGAAACAGGCCGAGGTCAGAAGGCAGGCGGAGTACAAGCGGTAGTCCAAAACAAGCAGGGTCGATGGCAGGCAGAAGTCAAGCGGTGGTCAGAAACGGGCCGAGGTCAAAATCCAGGAATCAAGTTCAAAGCGAGGTATAACAGCAAAGGTTCAGGAGCAGGGAAAATAATCACCAAGCACTGTTTGCTTTTTCCGACGATAATAAATAGGGGCAGATTGGCGCCAAATGTAAGGACGCAGCGTCAGGACGCCGTGCGTCAACTTTAGCGCGCGCCCGTGCAAAGACGCAAAGACGCGCGCCCGCGCAAAGACGCGGGCGCCGGAAACAGACGCCGAGAATGCGCAGAAACCTGCACACCCCTGCGCCTGCGCCCAAGAGAAGACTGAGCTGCGACCAAAGGTACCTTACATTGCCCCCCCCCTGAGGGGCGGCCTCAGGACGTCTAAAGCAGGCTTGTCAGGATATTTCCTATGAAAGGCTGTGGTTAACCTCGGAGCATGAACATTGTTCTTTGGTTCCCAGGAATTCTCTTCATTTGGAAAACCTTTCCACTTGACGAGGTACTGCAACCTTCTGCCACGAATTCTGGAATCCAAGATCTTTTCCACTTCAAACTCAGCCTCGCCTTGACAAGAGATAACTGGAGGAGATGGAGAAACACGACCTGGAAAGATGTTAGGCACAAATCTTTTAAGCAGAGCAGCATGAAACACAGGGTAAACTTTAAGAGAGTTAGGAAGATCTAATTCAAAGGACACAGGATTAATGACCCTCTTGATAACGAATGGACCCAGAAACTTTGGAGCCAACTTTTTGGAAGGAGAGGCGAGCCGAAGATTCAAAGAAGAGAGCCAAACCTTGTCACCAATCTTGAATTCGGGATCCTTCCCCCGTTTTCTGTCTGCGAAAGTTTTGAAATTTTGTTGAGCCTTACTTATCTGTTCCTTCAAAAAAGACGTATTTTGTTTAAGAAACTCCAAACGATCTTGTAATGTAGGAAGGTTCACCTCAGGAAGGACGTCTGGAAACATGATAGGATGAAAACCCAGATTAGAAAAGAATGGAGTCTGGCCCGTAGAAGAGTGCATAGAATTATTATAACAGAACTCAGCACATGGAAGAAGTGACACCCAATTGTCCTGCAAATAGGAAGAAAAAGTACAAATGTATTGCTCCAGCGTTTGATTAGTCCTCTCGGTCTGCCCATTGGTCTGTGGGTGATAAGCTGAAGAACGAGACAAAGAGATACCAAGGGATTTACACAACACAGTCCAAAACCTTGACGTGAATTGGGTACCACGATCAGAAATAATTTCTTTAGGAAGTCCATGAAATTTAACTATTTCTTTAATGAACACATCCGCAGTCATGGCAGCAGAGGGGAGCCGGGGAAGAGGAATAAAATGTGCCATCTTGGTAAGGCGATCGACGACCACAAAAATAGTATTACACCCATTGGATGGAGGCAGTTCAACGATAAAATCCATGGAAATAGAACTCCAAGGTCTCTCAGGAAGAGGCAAGGGCCGGAGAAGACCCACAGGTTTGTTGCAGGAAGATTTGAATCTAGCACAGGACTCACACGATCGCACATAAGCAGTGCATTCCTTTATTAAAGAGGGCCACCAAAAAAGACGTCTGGCCAATTCTAAGGTCTTTCGAATTCCAGTATGCCCAGCTAAAGGATGGTCGTGAACTATTCTCAAGGCCTCCACACGAAGATTCGGTGGAACTACCAACTTATTGTTCCTTAAAAGTAAGTCATCTTGAGCCACAATATCTTCAACACCTGGATAATCTGTTGGAGCTTGAGGAATCTTCTTTAGACGATCAATAAAAGAAGACTGCAGAAGTAAAAAGTGTCCGGACTGAAGAATTGTATCAGGAACCATGGACACTTTCTCCACCGGAAAAACTCTGGACAGGGCATCAGCCTTTGCATTTTTGGCTCCGGGTTTGTACGTAATATGAAATTGGAAACGAGAGAAAAAGAGTGCCCATCTAGCTTGACGAGGATTTAAACGCTTTGCAGATCTTAAGTATTCGAGATTCTTATGGTCAGTGAAAATGATAAAAGGATGAACGGCTCCTTCCAATAAATGACGCCACTCTACCAAAGCACCTTTAATCGCCAACAACTCACGATCTCCAACATCATAGTTCCTTTCAGTAGGAGTTAACTTTTTAGAGAAGAATGCTACTGGATGTAAGTTGTCTTTGGGGCCAGCTCGCTGTGAAAGAATTGCTCCAATAGCTACCTCAGAGGCGTCCACTTCAAGAACGAAAGGTTTGGAAACATCGGAATGGACTAAAATAGGAGCAGAAATAAAAAGTCTTTTAAGAAGTTCAAAGGCTTGTTGAGCAATTGGAGACCAAGAAAATTTGATTTTACAACTTGTGAGGTCTGTGAGAGGTTTGATGATGGAAGAGAATTTATTGATAAACCTTCTATAAAAATTTGCGAATCCCACAAAGCGTTGAACCCCTTTTCGGTCATTCGGGGGTGGCCAGTTAATAATCGCCTCAACTTTCTTAGTGTCCATCTTGAAACCTTGACTAGAAACTTGGAATCCTAGAAATTCAAACTCACACTTTGAAGCTTTGGCGTAGAGGAGATGTTTCCTAAGACGAAGCAAAACCTCCCTCACATGAGAACGATGATCTTCTAAAGAATTCGAAAAAACAAGAATATCGTCCAGATATACGATGACAAATTGATCTAGTAAGTCATGAAAAATATCGTTGATGAAATATTGAAACGTGGCAGGGGCGTTACAAAGGCCAAAAGGCATGACGGTGTATTCGAAATGTCCATATCGGGAACGAAAGGCAGTCTTCCATTCGTCCCCTTCACATATTCGAACCAGATTGTAAGCACCCCTCAAATCTAACTTAGAAAAAACTGTAGCACGACCAAGTCTTTGAAAAAGATCAGAAATGAGCGGCAACGGGTAACGATTCTTAATTGTCACCTTGTTAAGTTCACGAAAGTCAATGCAGGGTCTTAGGGAATGGTCTTTTTTCTCGACAAAAAAAATACCTGCACCGGCAGGAGAGGAAGAATGACGTATGAAACCTTTAGCCAGATTCTCATCAATATAGTCCTTTAAAGTAGCTAACTCAGGCTCAGATAAAGGATATATTCTTCCAAAAGGGATGGATGCGCCAGGGAGAAGATCGATCGGGCAATCATAACTCCTGTGGGGAGGAAGTGAGTCAGCCGCTTTCTTGTTAAAGACATCAGCGAATTCATGGTAAACTTGTGGGACAAATTGGAGAAGTTCATCATCGGAAATGGTTGCACCCAGCATCTTTGGAAGAAAACAATTCAGACGACAATAATCCGAGTTGAAGAAAACTGTTCCAGCCTGCCAGTCAATAGTTGGATTATGAGCCCTCAACCAAGGAATGCCAAGAATTACGGGAAAAAGAAGGTTTTCCATCACATCAAACTTTATTAATTCAGAGTGACCCCTTAATGAAGAAGCCAAAATATATGGGGTTTCTTGAGAAACAGAACCAGAAGAAACAAAATTACTATCAGCCATTCTAACAGGTATTGGCTGGGCCTTGGAAATAAAAGGAATCTTGTATTGACTCGCGAAGTCTTGGTTTATGAAGCACCCACAAGCTCCGGAGTCGATTACGGCATCCACCTCAATCTTTCTTTGGTTCAACTGCAAAGAGAGACGTAGAAGAACATAAGACTGGAGAGAGGGAACCAAGGGAGTATTAGGAGATTGCTGTGAGAGGAAATTACCATTGGGTCGAGTGGGGCAATTTCTTAACAAATGTCCAGACAGACCGCAGTACAGACATAAATTCAGCCGTCTTCGTCGCAGTCTTTCCTCCGTGGACAGGGTTCTGCGTACCACCCCAATTTGCATGGGCTCGCCATCAGAAGAAGGAGAAACAAGGACTGGAGGAGGAGCTGTAGGAAGCACCCATTCATGGCCCCATGCCTGGCTTGGCATACTGGACCCTCTTTCCTGGCGTCTCTCCCTTAATCTTCTATCAATCTGAATGGCAAGAAGAATCAACTCTTCCAAAGAACCAGGAAGACCCACTCTAGCCAACTCATCCCTGAGTTGATCGGACAAACCCTTGCGAAACTGATGCCGGAGGGCTCTGTCATTCCACAAGGTGTCTGGTGCCCAACAACGAAAGTCCGTCACATATTCCTCCACAGGTCTACGGAGTTGACGTAAATTACTAATAGCCGCTTCAGCAGTCTCTACTTTATGAGGATCCTCATAGATCTTGGATAACGCCTGGATAAAGGAATCAGTGGAGGCAAGAAGAGGGCTATTCTGTTCCAACAAACGATGGGCCCAAGCTTGTGGTTGTCCTTGCAAAAGGGAAATCATAACCCCCACTCGGATCTGATCTGTGGCGTGAGAGTGAGGCTTGAGGGTAAAGAGGAGGCGACAACCATTAATAAAAGTTCTAAGTCTTGGGATCGCCAGAAAATTTGTCGGGCATCGCTACCTTGGGTTCCCCATGAGATGCACTAGCAACTGCAGTTCCCGAATCCGACTGTCCCGAGGAGGAAGGAGGCGAGGCAGCAGTGGACATCCGAATGTCTTGAAGATGTCCTTGGACATTCTGATAGTCTCCTCGAAGATCTCTCACAACGCGGGTCAGAGCAGCAATCTGTTGAGACAGATCGACTAGAGTTGGCAACTCTTCTGATGGCTCCATTCTGGCTTGGTGATTCTGTCAGGAACTGTCAGGAGGGTAGGAGCCACTGGAGAAGAGCTTAGCAGTTAAAACTGCTTTAGTGTACAGCAGGAGCTCACAGGTGGTATCAGCAGGCCGTGTTAGAGAAGAGAGGAATCCGTAGACAGGCAGAGATCGAAGGGCTGGCGGAGTTCAGGCAAACCGGAAACAGGCCGAGGTCAGAAGGCAGGCGGAGTACAAGCGGTAGTCCAAAACAAGCAGGGTCGATGGCAGGCAGAAGTCAAGCGGTGGTCAGAAACGGGCCGAGGTCAAAATCCAGGAATCAAGTTCAAAGCGAGGTATAACAGCAAAGGTTCAGGAGCAGGGAAAATAATCACCAAGCACTTGCTTTTTCCGACGATAATAAATAGGGGCAGATTGGCGCCAAACGTAAGGACGCAGCGTCAGGACGCCGTGCGTCAACTTTAGCGCGCCCGCGACCGTCGCGACGTGCGCGCGTCCGAATGAACGGACGCGCGCCCGCGCAAAGACGCGGGCGCCGGAAACAGACGCCGAGAATGCGCAGAAACCTGCACACCCCTGCGCCTGCGCCCAAGAGAAGACTGAGCTGCGACCAAAGGTACCTTACACTTACCAAATGTGGAGAGGGTTGGAGAAATCTGACAGTTGGGGGGAAGAAAAAGTCTGTGTGAGATATATATTTTGGGTAGAGAAAGGATTGTAGGATTATATTGTGATGATTTGTAAGTGCATTGCACATACCTATTTCTTCCTAGTTTCCATCTTTGTACTTCTTGTCTTGAGAAGAGGTGTAGAAATCAGAGGATTTGCAATATTCCTCAAATGAGATGGCTATTGCATTGTGTATGGGAGGTCTAGATTGTCACACAACCTGAAATTGGGTTCTCTGATGCTGAATCTTGACCGAGAAGTCTCCAAAGATTCTGACTGATTACTTGTTTGGTAGCACTGCATCTCTATCATGCCCATTGAGGAGTCTAGCATTTAGAGGCCTGGGGGAGGTCCCAGATATAGGGACCTTAAAAGGATTCTATTCTAAAAGGATTCCACTCGACTGCAAATGCTGATGAATTTTTTTTCATACATTTCTCATAACCTTTACGGTGCTCTGGAAAGTCAATGGAAAAGGTCAGTAAATAGTAGATTTAGTGATACAGTGATTGTTGGTCTTGTTGTTGGATTTTATCTGGCAAATAATTGCAGATGTCTTCCAGAGAGCTATGTTCTAATGAAATGGGGTTCTCCTTCAGATTTTGGAGGTCCTGTTGATAATTGATAAATTGACCTTAATTTCATCCATTTTAGAGCAGATCAGGTTAGTATAGGATTCTTTGCAAGATCTAATTGAGATTAGATCATTAGGCATGGCAGTGTAGTCATGGGTGCTGTATGTCTATCAGACAGCTGGAGAGTCTACAGAGTTTACAGCATTGTTGCTGGTGCCAAAATGGTCTCACAGGCAAACTTCTCAAGCTACGTCATTGCTCATATCAATTGAAACAGTCACTTGCTCTATGACAGACTTTAGTAAAGCTTGAGAAGCATGATTAGGGGCTGCAGCTTTTGCTTCTAATCGATGTACCCATCTATCTAATCAAATCATGAGTTTAGGGTGAGCATGTGGCCTACTGTGCGGCTAAGGGGAAACATTATATGAGAGAAGAAGAATCTTTGTAAAATCTAAATTATAGACAAATGGTTAAAAAAGAAAATGTTACATGAATATTTGTTTCTGATGGTGAACTGCCCCTTTAGACCATTCCCATGTTATTGGTTCTGTATTTGTCCCATGGCATCTGTTATTCTCTTGCCACAGGCCCTGTTCTTATCTGAAAAAGTCTTATTACATCATCATATCTCCCAGTAACTAAATATGAATAACCAAATATTGGTTAAAAGTAACAAGCTCCTTAAAGAAGAAGGAAAGGTTAAAACTAATCTTTATAAGAAAGGTCTGTATATATACACCAGTAAACCCTCAAAGTAATGCTGCTCTGAGTCCTCTGTCAAAAGAAGCACCACATTTATTTTCTTCTATTGTGTACACATGGGCTTCTGTATCAGACTTCCTTCTTTAAGCTATAACCTGCAGGGTACGGAGTTGAGCTTGCTCAGTTTGCTTTTCTCTCCTCCTCCCTGCTGTAATCTTAGCCCAGAGCTATGAGAAACACTGAGAGACTCAAGCTAATTGTAAGGAAGTCTTACCAGCGATGTTACCATTGCTCTCTCCGGCCTCCCCAAGATGGCGGCTCCCAGGGATTCCACGTGGCACGTTCTGATGCCAGCACATCAGAATGGACGCAGCGTTGTGACACTAGCATCAAAAAGGATGCAGTGTTGTGACTCCAGCATCAGAATGGACACAGCCCCAAGACGACAGCATCATAACATCATCAAGTTCTTTTGGCACCAAAAGAGGCCTATTTAAGACACCAGGACATTATAGACATTGCCCTGATATAGGTTTTACCTTGTGTGTTCCTGGGTGCGCTTTACTCTTGTGATTATTGATTCTCATGTTTGACTTCGGCTTTTTTGGACTTTGAACCTTTCTGCCTGAGCTGACCCATTTGCCTTCACCCTTGTCGGATGCCTTGTTTCCTCCATGGTCCGCAATCCTAATGGAGCCTTCCCTTACACTAATATGGCAGCTGCTATCATAAACAGAGAGCTGTTTACTCTGGCATTGCAAAGCTTTCCACAGAATAAATATAGCATTCTATCTTGCACTATTGGATAATATATTGGCAATAAACTGCTTTGGTATCTTTCCTTTCCTTTAAAAGTGTGCTTATTCTTAACTTGGTTGCAATATTCACTGAAATCACTTTGTTTTGCATTTTTCACTTCTCCCTGTTTTTTTTTTTTAAACCTTCTGAACTGTCATCTTACATTTCTAGACCTGTCCACAACTTTGAGTTATGGGGATAATTATAGTCACAACACAGAACATATTTGTTACAAGTGCCAAAGTGCTGATGCAGTCCATCACTTTCCCTCTAAAATGACAAGGTCTGAGCATTTATTAAGGCTTAAATTACTTTAGTATTGGAAATGTAATGGTGAAACAAGCATGGTCATTTACATAGAAGCCTTGAATGTATAGGGTAAATGCAAGAGGAGTGCAGTGTATCTGTTTACAAATCTTATCTGAAGCATGACACCATGTTTGAGCTTTTATTAGCCAGTCATCAATTATGGTCCCAACTACAGGTGCAAATAGGGATGTAGCGAACTGTTCTGCTGCGAACTAGTTCGCGTCCGCCGAATGTTCGCGAATGTTTGCATTTTGAGTTCGCGTTCGATTCGAATAAAAATCGTTCGACCATTCGACCATTCGAATTCCTTCAACCACTAAAAATCGAACGATTTCCATTCATTCGAACGATTGTAAGCATTCGATCGAATGATTTTCATTCAATCGAACGCTAAAAATCGTTCTAATCGAACGATCGAACGATTTTAAAACGCTCGATCGAATGATTTTTCATTCGTTCGAATGCTTAAAACGTTCGATCGTTCCATTCGAATGATTTTAGCATTCGATCGAATGAAAATCCTTCGATCGAATGATTAAAATCCTTCGATCGTTCGAATCGAACGATTTTAGCGGGTGCTCAAAGTTCGCGAACTGTCCGTGAACGTTCGCATTTTTTGCCGGTGTTCGCGAACACCAAATCGGCAGTTCGCTACATCCCTAGGTGCAAAGCATAACTATTTTCTATTTGGTATTTTAAGACTTAAAGGTAGTTTGCACTGGGGCCATCTTGTTGCTAAGGGCATCCTACATATACATGCATATATACCTGCCTAGGGTGCAACAGGGGGGCACCAGGCAAATACCTGTAAAACCATCTTCTGCCTACCTCTAGTCCCTGATCGCTGCCTTGTGTACTGCTGTCCTCTCTCCCCTCTGTGGCTTTCTCCTCCCGTCTCCACCCAGCAGATGTTCTCCTCTCCCCTCCCTCCCAACGCTCTCCCCTCCTCTCCGTCACTCTCCCCTCCATCCCTTTCCCATCTGTTCCATCTCCTCTGACACTCCCCTCCTTCCCTTGAGTTCTCTTATGTTACTGCGCATGCAGGTTGCATTCTGGAGAGCTTGCGTTCGGATGCACACTCGCATTGGGGGAGCAGGCTGGCCAGTCGGGTTGCCTAGGATGCCCAGTCAGCTTGGCTTGCCACTGCACAAACTGAAAACAGCACATAGCCTGTGCAGTGAATCAGCAGAAAAGAAGATGGGGATCAACAACGGGCATTTTGGAGCCATGAATCTTTACTGCTAAAGGGCTGTGGTGTCAAGGAGCCGGGAGCCCCCTCTGGGGAGTAGTCCGGATCTAGGAGGAAGCCCCTCACGAGGGATCCGGGTCGTGGTATCCAGGGGTAAGGCAAGAGAATAATCAAAGTCCAGGCACAGGTCAAAAGGCAGTCGGAATACAAACAAAGTCCAGGTCCAGGCAAAGGGTCTATGGCAGGCAGAGTAACAGCGAAGTCCAGGTACAGGCAAGGGGTCACAAGGAGGAATCAGGCAGATATTAGCAGAGGGAACAGGTAGGGAACCCAGGAATCACTTAGGGAACAGGATTCTATACTTGGGCGCCATTCTAGCATCTGAACTGGCTTTTTATTTGAATTTGGCGCCTTAGTGACGTCATTGACGTCCTTGCGCCGACGTCGGCGCACTGACGTCATCGCGCCGGCGCCGCTTACCCACGTGGCGGCCATGGGCGCCGCCATCTTGGGAGCGACGCCGGCAGGAGAGGACGCGCCGCCCGGAGCTCCTGGGCCTGCTCCGGGCGGCGATCGTTACAGTACCCCCCCCCCTCATGGGGGGCCTCCGGACCACCAGGACTTGGCTTCTGGGGAAACTTGGAATGGAACTCCCTCACCAGACGAGGAGCATGGACATCAGAGTATCCTTCCCAGGAGCATTCTTCAGGGCCAAAGCCCTTCCACTTGATGAGGTACTGAAGGGACCCTCTGGAGATTCTGGAGTCTAGGATCTTTTCCACCTCGTACTCGAGTTGGCCCTCCACAGAGATGGCAGGAGGAGGAGACTGAGCGCCAGAGAACCGGTTGGTGATGGCGGGTTTCACTAGAGACACGTGAAACACGTTGGGGATTCTCATCTCTGGTGGAAGCTGGAGTCTGACAGCCACAGGGTTGATTATCTCCAAGATGGGAAATGGACCCACGAATTTTGGACCCAACTTGGGAGATGGTATCTTTAACCGGATATTCCTGGAAGAGAGCCAGACCTTATCACCCACCTTGTAGAGAGGAGAGGATCTTCGACGACGATCCGCGAAAGTCTTATGAACAAGAGCGCTCTTCTCTAGGTTCAACTTGGTAGCAGCCCAAATAGCAGACATATGGCTTGCGGAATCGTCAGCAGCCGGGACGTCAGATAACACAAAGTCTTGGGGAAAAGCTTGAGGATGCTGACCGTACACCGTCATGAACGGAGACCTTCCTGTAGAGGAATGACAAGCATTATTATGAGCGAATTCCGCCCATGGGAGGAGATCAGACCAGTCATCCTGGCAGAGGGATACGTGGTTCCTCAGGAACTGTTCCAGGGCTTGGTTGACACGTTCAGCTGCCCCATTCGTCTGCGGGTGGTATGCAGATGAAAACTGAAGAACAATTCCCAGGTCTTTGCATAAGGAACGCCAGAACTTGGCAGTAAACTGGGTGCCTCTATCGGAGACGATCTCCACCGGGAAACCATGCAGGCGGAAGATGTACTGGATAAATAGCTGGGACAACTCCACCGCAGAGGGCAACTTCTTCAGAGGGATGAAATGGGCCATTTTGGAGAAACGATCAATGACAACCCAGATCACAGTGTTCCCACAGGAGGGAGGAAGTTCGACAATGAAGTCCATGGACAGGTGGGTCCAGGGACGGGAAGGAACCGGCAAGAGCTGTAGTAACCCACTGGGGCGGGAGTGACTTGACTTAGATGTGGCACAAACATTACAAGCAGCAACAAAGTCCTTCACATCTTTGCGGATATCAGGCCACCAGACCAGGCGTCGTAAGAGTTCAAGAGTCTTAGTTGGGCCAGGGTGTCCGGCTTGTCTGGAGCAATGGGTCTGTTGCAGGATAGGCAGACGCAGCTCAGGAGGAACAAATGCCATCCCAATGGGAGTATCAGAAGGAGCAGAAGACTGACCAGCCAGGATTTGGTCGGCAAACTGTGGATACAAGGAGGCAATAATCTTGACTGGAGGGATGATTGGCTCTTGTCTCTCAGGAGAGCGGTCCACTGGAGTGAAGCTACGAGACAAGGCATCGGCCTTCCGATTCTTGGAGCCTGGGCGATAAGTCAAGATAAAATTAAATCGAGAGAAGAAGAGAGCCCACCTTGCCTGTCTGGGGTTTAGCCTCTTGAGGGACTGGATGAACTCGAGATTCTTATGATCGGTGAAAATCTGAACAGGAATCAGAGAACCCTCCAAGAGGTGACGCCACTCCTCAAGGGCAAGTTTAACAGCCAAGAGTTCACGGTTCCCGACATCGTAGTTCTGCTCTGCGGACGAGAATTTCTTGGAGAAATAGGCACAGGGGTGCAACTTCCCATCAGCGGGATGTCTCTGAGACAGGATGGCTCCGGCTCCGACTTCAGAAGCATCGACTTCGATGCAGAAGGGTAGTTCAGGATTGGGGTGTCGGAGGACAGAAGCGGACGTGAAGGCCTCTTTCAAGGACTGAAAAGCTTCAATGGCAGATGGAGGCCACAAGCTGGGTTTACCCCCTTTCCGGATGAGGGCCAGGATAGGTGCTATGCGGGAAGAGAACCCCTGGATGAACTGCCGATAGTAGTTAGCAAACCCGACAAATCTCTGGATTGCCTTGGTACTCAGCGGGAGAGGCCACTCCTGGATGGCAGACACTTTCACGGGGTCCATCTCAAATCCCTCGGGAGAGATAATGTATCCTAGGAAGGGGATCTTGGACACCTCGAAGACGCACTTCTCCAACTTGGCGAAGAGAGAGTTCTTCCTCAGACGAGAGAGTACCTCCTTCACCTGGGAGCGATGGCTTTCTAGGTCTTTAGAAAAGATCAGGATGTCGTCCAGGTACACGACTACGAACCTTCCTAGGAGATCCCGGAACACATCGTTAACAAACTCCTGGAAGACGGCAGGGGCATTGCAAAGGCCGAAGGGCATAACGAGATATTCATAGTGCCCGTCACGAGTGTTGAAAGCCGTCTTCCATTCGTCACCCTCACGGATGCGAATGAGGTTGTACGCCCCCCGGAGATCCAACTTAGAGAATATCTTCGCCCCCTTCAGCTGGTCGAAGAGTTCCGCAATCAAGGGCAGTGGGTACCTGTTTTTTACAGTGATCTTATTCAGGCCCCGGTAGTAGATACATGGCCGAAGGCCTCCGTCCTTCTTCTCCACAAAGAAGAACCCAGCCCCTGCAGGAGAGGTAGAAGGGCGGATAAACCCCCGCTGGTGATTTTCTTGAATGTATTCCTTCATTGCGGTAGTCTCTGCAGGAGAGAGAGGGTAAGTGCGGCCTCTGGGGGGCATTGCTTCAGGCATGAGTTCGACAGGACAATCGTAGGAGCGATGTGGAGGAAGGAATTCCGCAGACTTCTTACAGAACACATCGGAGAATTCTTTATAACAGGAGGGAAGAGACTTTAGCTCGGTTGAGGAGATAGCTACCTTCTTGAGGGGTTTAGCAGGAAGGCAATGCTGTTGGCAGAATGGGCTCCAACGAGAAATCTGCCCTGTGGACCAGTCTATGGTGGGATTGTGCAGGCGCAGCCAGGGGAGACCCAAAACAACTGGAACAGCAGGACAAGAGATAATAAGAAACGAAAGTCTCTCTTTATGCAGGGTCCCAACCTGCACAGGTAGTTCGCCAGTGGTCATCGTGAGTACAGACTCCAGGGGTTTATCATCTATGGCGATGATCCGCATGGGAGAAGGCAAAGGAAATAAAGGAATTCCCATGTGTTTGGCAAAGAGAGCGTCTATGAAGTTACCCCCTGCTCCGGAATCGATGAAAGCATTCCCGAAGATGGTCTTATCAGTCAGATGAATCTGGAAGGGAAGGAGAAACCTGTGTGAGTTTTCTAGGGTCTTCTCCTGAGACTTATCTTGAGACTTTTGAGTAGTGACCCCTACATGAGTTACCATAGACATACCTCGGGGTACAAAACTCTTAGCCTTTGCAGGACAGGCATTGGCGAAGTGGGAATGTCCGCCACAATACAGACACAGGCCTGACATCCGTCTACGGAGTCTCTCTTGTTCCGTGAGGCGAGTTCTTCCCACTTGCATGGGTTCCTCCTGGAGAGAAATGGGTGCTTGGGCAGGCGGGGTGACGGGAGCCTGCAGGAGAGGCCTCTGGAAGCGGGGTGCCAACATGGGTTGAAACTTCTTGACGCGATCTCTCAGGATTTGATGCTCCCTCAGAAGAGTGTCCACCTTGACTGCCAAGGCGATGAGGTCCTCCAGTTGCGTGGGCAACTCACGGGAGACCAGGTCATCTTTGATGCGGAGGGAGAGACCATTATAAAATGCAGTATGGTAAGCGTCGTTGTTCCAACGAGTCTCAGCAGCAAGTGTACGGAATTCGATAGCATACTCCGCTACACTGCGGCTCCCTTGGCGGATTTGGAACAGACGGGAAGCAGCGGATGTCACCCGGCCGGGAGCATCGAAGACAATCCGGAATTCTTTGAGAAATGCTTCTGCGTCATCCATTAATGGGGACTGCTTCTCCCAGTGTGGAGATGCCCACTCGAGAGCTTTCCCTGCCAGACGAGTAATCACGAACCCCACCTTGGCACGTTCAGAGTCAAATTCAGTGGGGTGTAGGGCAAAGCGAATCTGGCACTGATTCACGAATCCTCGACAGGCTTGAGGATCGCCATCGTAGAGAGGCGGAGCAGGAATATGTGGACCAGAAGTGGAGGATTGGGTAGCCATGGCAGCAGCCGCTTGCGGAGGAGGTGCCGGCAGGAGGGTCGCTGGTGTCAACAAGGAGAGCTTTTCCAGGATCGCCTCCAGCGTGTGTCCCACGTAATTCTGCCGGGCTTCATACGCCTCCATGCGGGAATGCAGGCCTCGAAAGGCCCTGCCGAAATCGGGCTGAGCTTCCTCAGTGGGATCCATGGCCCAAGTATAATGTGAAGGAGCCGGGAGCCCCCTCTGGGGAGTAGTCCGGATCTAGGAGGAAGCCCCTCACGAGGGATCCGGGTCGTGGTATCCAGGGGTAAGGCAAGAGAATAATCAAAGTCCAGGCACAGGTCAAAAGGCAGTCGGAATACAAACAAAGTCCAGGTCCAGGCAAAGGGTCTATGGCAGGCAGAGTAACAGCGAAGTCCAGGTACAGGCAAGGGGTCACAAGGAGGAATCAGGCAGATATTAGCAGAGGGAACAGGTAGGGAACCCAGGAATCACTTAGGGAACAGGATTCTATACTTGGGCGCCATTCTAGCATCTGAACTGGCTTTTTATTTGAATTTGGCGCCTTAGTGACGTCATTGACGTCCTTGCGCCGACGTCGGCGCACTGACGTCATCGCGCCGGCGCCGCTTACCCACGTGGTGGCCATGGGCGCCGCCATCTTGGGAGCGACGCCGGCAGGAGAGGACGCGCCGCCCGGAGCTCCTGGGCCTGCTCCGGGCGGCGATCGTTACATGTGGTTGCCATGGGTTGGCATAGAAACTTAAAACATAATGTTCAACATTTCTGCCATACTTTTGTAGTTAAGCTTTAGTTCTCCTTTAAACATAACACATTGGCAAATGTTAATGCACAGTTCATAGTAGTTAATAGTAAATGTGGCATGTGCAAAACTTTGGACACTCTAGTGAGTGAGTATCTACTACTCAGACCCCCTTTGGCAAAGATCACAGGTATTCTACTCTTCTTTGCATGCCATTTCTAATTCGAAAAGATTCTTGGGCCCATGTCTTGCATGTTTTAAGATATACCCACAGATTGTCGGTGATGTTTAAGTCAGGGGACTGTGAAGTCCATTTCAAAACCTTCAGCTTACTTTTCTTCCAGTAGCTCATGGTGGCTTTTGGGCTATGTTTAGAATCATTGTCTTGTAGCAGAATATCCCGTTTCAGCTTCAGTTTCTTGGCTTACTGTTTCACATTGGAATTCAACATTAGTTGATATTAAGTGGGACCCATTCCACCAATACCTCTACAAGTTCAATATGGCCTGTCTTACTAGCTGCATGACATATCTACTTCCATGTTTAACAGTTGCCACAATTTTTTTTCATCAAATGCTGCTTCTTTTTTATCCAAGCAAACCTTTGTTGCTTGTTGCCAAAGAGTCTAATTTTTGTCTTCATCAGTTTGCAGTGCTTAAGTCCAAAAGACCTCTGACTTGACTAGATGCCAGTTTGCATTCCTCAGACTTTGATGTTTATAATGAGGACGCAGGTTATTCTCCCATCTGATGACTCTTTCTGAACATTTTGTTTGTGGAAGTAGCACTGTGCCTTGGAACGGATCAACACTACTCTTGTGTCAGCCAATCCTTCCTGCAGGTCCTTTGCAGTCATTTGAGAGTTTAGCATTGCCTTTAGTAATGTGCAAAAAAATGCCCTAAATACCAATGTACTGTGCAAAAAAACTCTGGTGAAGCTTAACTGCCATTTCTTGATGACACTATGAACAAAAACATAAATATAAAACCTATGTATTACAGGTATGGGCTCTGTTATGATTTCTCCCATATAGAGCATTTTAATCAGATAATTAAAAATTTTAAAATGTTTCCTTTCTCTTTGTAGTAATAAACAGTACCTAAGCTGTATGAATCCATATTGGTGGTATTGGGTTTATTTAATGTTTAAATCATTTTTTAGTAAACTCAAATTATGGAGATCTAAATTACATAGACAACTTAATTGGGAAAACCCCAGGTCCTGTATTAGATTTAGTACATTTGCAGAACCAATGTTTCTCTCCTACTTGTGGGCCTTCATCAGGGTTGAATCGTTGGTTTGTGGTACCTATAGAAAGAGCAGCTAAAGATGCGCCCATTCCAATCAGAAGGCAAGGCACGTGGCACATTCAGATTTGCTTAGGGATTAAGGATTCAGGTGTAGTTCTCAGTGCTGCTGCTGAGCTTTGCAGAGTACTAACACCCATAGAATATAAATGTGCTCAGACCAGTCAAACACATTCTGAGCTGCTGACACATTGATCTGCATTAATAATACATTTTTGCAAAAATGCCATACATGTACTGTACATAATGTTAGGCCAATAAATCTTTGGACAGAGACCATTATTTTCTAATTTTGGTACTGTACATTCCCACAATAAATTTTTAATGAAACAACTTAGATGCAGTTGAACTGTAGACTTTCAGCTTTAATTCAGTTGGTTGAACAAAAAGATTGCATAAAAATGTGAGGAATTATAGCCTTTTCTTTAACACAATCTCTTCAATTGACTCAAGGACTATTTCATGGGCAGGTGTGGGCAATTCCTTCATTAAGTCATTATCAATGAAGCAGATAAAAGCCCTGAGTTGATTGGGGGGGCTGCTTGTATGCAAATGATTTTGCTATGAACAGACAACATGCAGTCAAAGGAGTTCTCCATGCAGGTGAAATAAGCCATCCTTAAGCTGGAATAACAGTTTGGTAGATCCTGAGAAAGAAAGCACTGGTGAACTCAGCAACGCAAAAAGACCTGGACGTCAATGGAACATCCACGGAACAGACAACAGTGGTGGATGATCGCAGAATCATTTCCATGGTGAAGAGAAACCCCTTCACAACAGCCAAACAAGTGAACAACACTCTCCAGGAGGTAGGTGTATCAATATCCAAGTTTACCATAAAGAGAAGACTGCATGGAAGTAAATACAGAAGGTGCAAGCCACTCATAAGCCTCAAGAATAGAAAGGCTGGATTGGACTTAGCTAAAAAAACATCTAAAAAAGCCAGCACAGTTCTGGAAAAACATTCTTTAGACAGATGAAATAAAGATCAACCTCTACCAAAATGAAGGCAAGAAAAAAGTATGGAGAAGGTGTGGAACAGCTCATGAACCAAAGCATACCAAATCATCTATAAAACATGGTGGAGGCAGTGTGATGGCTTGGGCAGCATGACTGCCAGTGGCACTGGGACACTAGTGTTTATCCATTATGTGACACAGGACAGAAGCAGCCAAATGAATTCTGAGGTGTTCAGAGACATACTGTCTGCTCAAATCCAGCTAAATTCAGTCAAATTGATTGGGAGGCATTTCATAATGACACAAAACATACAGCCAAAGCAACCAAAGAGTTTATTAAAGTAAAGACATGGAATATTCTTGAATGGCCAAGTCAGTCACCTGATCTGAACCCAATTGAGCTGCATTTCACTTGTTGAAGACTAAACTTTAAACAGAAAGGCCTACAAACAAACAGCAACTGAAAGGCCTGGCAGAGCATTAAAAAAGAGGAAACCCAAAATCTGGTGATGTCCATGAGTTCAAGACTTCAAGCTGTCATTGCCAGCAAAGGGTTTTCAATGAAGTATTAGAAATGAACATTTTTTTCAGTTTTTTAATTTGTCCAATTACTTTTGAACCCTTGAAATGAAGTGATTATGTTAAAAAATGCTTTAGTTCCTCACATTTTTATGCAATCTTTGTGTTCAACCCACTGAATTAAAGCTGAAAGTCTGCAGTTCAACTGCATCTGAGTTTTAATTGAAAATTCATTGTTGTCTCTGTCCAAATATTTATGAACCTAACAGTATTAGGCCCAATCTGCTCTGCTGTCTGATTCCTGCCTTTCCTCTTGTGTTTTCATTCCAGCAACAACTGCAGCTCCACTTATCTTTTGTCCCTAACACTTCTCTGCAGTTCGTCCTATGGCAATTTAAACTGACGATTAAACAGTTTAATATGGATAACAAATGGCTTCATTTTACATGAAACAATCTGGACTGGTGAACTTGCGCGCTGATCTAATGACACACTCCAATCGGTTTAATGCATGCCCTGTATTGTGTACAGATATTTTTACAGTTAGTGCTTTGCCAACAACCATTAATCTTTATAATGGCTTTGCAAATGGGAGCTGTATATTGTCATCTACCTTTTGTGTGTTTAATGATTACATTATTCCTAATTAATAAAGTCAAGAGCTTTGTGTGTTTATGATGCATTTTCTGTGCAATCTACTTTTAATCATTTTAGCTATGCCATATTAGCCAATTTATTTGCAGGCCCTTTAGACACTGAATAATTTAATTACTTTTAATATTATTGTGGAAGGCCAGGGTTTACACACAGACACACAATATTAAATGAAAGTTAGTCTTTTAATTTAAGAAGCTAATAAGCCTTTAGCAACACAGATTTGGGCTGGCTTGCATTCACTGGCAAAAAAAAAAAAAGGTAACAACAGTATAATTTTTAACAAAATTAAAAAATATCAGGGATGCAAGGTATTTGTTTGGATAATAAAAACAAACAAACAAACAAACTGTGATAAGAAGCAGACACCTGAAGACAAACCTAAACTAAGGGGGTTATGCACAGAACATATTCCCCTGGCTGCAAGTTACACATAAAGTGCATTGTCAATGAATACAAGCCAGCCCACTTATTGGCTGCCATAGGCCATGTGCCAAGTATGTTACAGCCTGCATCTGTCTGAATGAAGCACAGATAGTAGTGGACAGGTAGGAGGTGGGAGAATGGATACCTCCCTACAGTCCTACTGGATTGTGCCTGTCTTTTAAGTCCTAATTTTGCCCCATTTTCCCTAAAAAAAATCCCTTTCCCCCCCTGAAGGTACTTATTCTGATTTGAGTTTTTTTTAAAAGTTAGCACAAGGTTTTGATGTGTTGAAGTGCATGAAAAACAAATGTATTTGCATATAAAATTAAAAAAATTGAGGGAAAATGGTGTATAGCTGTATTACCTGTTTAAATCATTATGGAAATATTATTAAAATGTTCACCTTTATATTAACTTTCAGAATCTTATAGATGGCCCTATTAAAGGGATTTTTTTGTCCTTTAACCTTTATCTATGCACCAAATCCACTATTTTGGATTCGGCCCCCCCGAATACTTTGCGAAAGATTCGGTTGAATACCGAACAGAATCCGAACCCTAATTTGCATATGCAAATTAGGGGTGTGAAGGGGAAAACGTTTTTCACTTCCTTGTTTTATCACGAGATTTCCCTTTCTGCCAGTAATTTGCATATGCAAATTAGGATTCAGATTCGGTTCAGCCAGGCAGAAGGATTTCGGCCGAATCCGAATCCTGCTGAAAAAGGCCAAATCCTGGCTGAATCCTGGATTCAGTGCATCCCTATTTTTAAAGTTTTTCAACTAATGGCAACATATTTCCAGCCTGCAAGTTATAATGCTATCTGGTTGTCACTGACTCCAGCAACACAATTACAAATTGTCTGTTATAGAACAATGTTATTGTTAATGTTTAATGGCTTATCTTTCCTTTCTGACCCTTTCCAATTGATCATCTATTCTGACTTCCAAACTCATACATGGATGCTAGTGTATATTCAAATATATAAAGGTGATAAAGATGTTCTTTTTGCCTAAATGGCTATATACGCTTTGGCACTCGCCAATTAATATACCAAAATTGGGGTACGTAGCCTGATCAGTAAATTTATATGGGGTTTCTCCAGACCATGCTTGCGCCTCTCTATACTAATGAGACCTAGAGGGGAAGGAGGCATGGCACTACCAGACCTTTATATGTATTATATAGCTGTGCAACTTACAAATATGCTACTTACTGTATGGTACACCAAGACTCCCCCCCCCACCCACACTGTTCCAGTTATACCTTGGACAGCCCTCCTGGTTAAAAAACATCGGAGGCCCATTGTACCCCTACTAAGTCTACAGAGAGATATCCTGCACATTGCGCACAAAACGGTGGGCTACAACAAGCTGCCGCCTCAGACCCCAATCTGGGGTAACCCTACATTCCCTGGGCTGGCACATCATAGCCCACCCAAAATTTGATGCAAGCTTAAATTAGTGTCCATAGCAGATGTATGGGAGACAGACATGCTCATAGCACTGCAGCAATTGCACACTGCCAGAAAACTCCACCTCAAGCATTGGCTGGTACATCACAGACTTACAACAACCTTAATGGATTTTCCCTACACCCTGATCAGTCGGTGGTCAACTCCCCAATTATTGACACCCTGTATAAGCAGCTGTGTAAGCCAGTATATGTAGACAATGAAATACGGGCCAGGGGAGTGTGGGAGGGGCATGGACGGATTTACATAGCAGGCGCCCCTATGCCTGCTGACATCTGTCACCCCATCCCCTCATTTATATTTGTGCAAATTTTCATAATCTGGACTGGATCAATGAGGATTGCCATACAGGAAATGTAAAATACTATTTTGGGTAACATGCCGCCCCCTAAAATCATGCCGCCCTAGGCCCGGGCCTTGGTGGCCTCTCCACAAATCTAGGCCTGGGAGGAGGATGTAGGTACGATCTCAGATGAGCAATGGAAATGGTACTCCCAAGTTAGTGGCACATTCATACAGAGACAGTCTACCACAGCTGTACTCAATACATAGAGCTTATTACACGGTACAACGATTATATGTCATAAAAACAATACCTTCCCCATATGTCCAAGGTGTAAGACAGCCACCCTTATGCATACGCTGTGGGGTTGCCAAAAAGTGGTGCTATACTGGAGTGACATTACATTGTGCTTGTCCACAATTGTGCCGGGGTGGGGTAAAGGGAATGTGAGGAACTGCCTGTTAACAATTGACTTGAATGAAACTTTTTTGGATCTGCATACTGCAAACTAAGTGCTAAAGGCATGGGGGAATCACACACGGTGATGTGGCAATGTGTATGCTAGTAATGTACCAATGTTACCAATGAACGTGTATGTAAGCAATGTAAACAACTGCACTTATTATAACAGATGGATCCAGACAATAACGTTGTTAAGTCATAAACTTGCTTTAATAAAGCTTCCTTTTGAGCAAAAAAAAGTTAAATTGAATGTAAATTGCACTTTTCAATTTATTTTACTTATTCTTTCTTTCCCCAACCTTTTGTAAAGATAATAATGACTCATTGTGCCTTGCATACACAGTCATTGTATTACTGGTAGGATGGCTACAATTTCCTTATCAAACAGCCATTGTATTGTGTTTATAATGGCATTACACAAAGCCAGAAAGGGGTGTGACCTGGCAACCTTTGGGTGTTGCTAATTTTTAGTCAGAAAAACAAGGCGATAACTGGTATGCTACATAGCTGGAAATCATTGTACATTTTCTTTAAAAAGATGTGATATCCATAGTTATCAGAAACAGCCAATCACTGGTTAAGACAATTCAATTTTAGGCACTCTCCTGCCCCTATTTGGCCAGTAGCAAACTGGGAGGAATTCTGTTAATTTAAAGGTAAAGTAAACACAGTTCTGTAGGTTATAGTGGCCCTTTCAATAAACAGAATTCCTTCCAGTTGGTTAGAGGTGCCTTAAACACCATTGCTTAAAACCGTAAGTAGCTGATTCTGATTCTATGTAAAAGTAACCTTAGTCCCTACCTATCACCTGCCTTATAGCATTGATTTTGTGAGTGTTAATTGATCTGTGAGTATTAACCGTGTGGTGTTATTCAAAAAAACGCCATTTTGCTTTGTTTCCATGAACCTTTGACATCCTATTTTTGTCTCTACAAAGCAAAAGAAAGGTGTACCCCCTCTTCCCTCTCCCTTTCTACTCCGCTTAATGAGGGTAAGAGAGTCCAGTGTGACCCATGTTCTACTTGCACTAGCTGAAAAAGGAACTTTTATGCCATGATAGGGTTACACTAGAGTTGCCTGAAGTATTCTTGGTATATTAATATAGAAATATGCATGAAGTAGTGAGCCGGCCCGAAACCCGTGGGAACTGCTTCGGGCCGACTGCCACATCAAGTCTTCAGGTCACGGGCAGGTTCAGGTTGAGTGGTTCCTTCAGTTTTCCCGTGACCTAACACTTCTGGCTTCTAGCTCCTCCATTTATAGATTCTCGCCTGCCCTGTTCCTTTTGTGACATCACTGGGAGGTGGAGTAGGCACGGGTATTTAAATGGAGGAGCCAAGCTGGTTCAACCCAGGTGCTGGTTGGCTGAGGGCGGGTTAGAGTTAGGTGCGGGTCCAAATTTTCTGGACATCACTAGCGTGAAGGTTCTAGTGCTGTTTATTTTCTATGGCATTATTTTATTGCAATAGTTGCTAAGGACAACAATTACAATGTATGTACATCAGAAAAAAAGAGCTTTTCATTAGAAATATATCTATTAACCTATTACATTCCATGGATCTTAATTCTACAGAGCTGGCAGTCAAGTTACAGAGTGGCAGCTCTCCGTATCCAGGTTATACATTTCTCAATGTGGGATAGCAAGTTTTCAAATATAATTAGAGAGTAGGATGCCACACTAGAGTGCTAATTAATCTTCTGTCAAAAAATTCATGAGAAAGTGGAAACGGCAATTAGTACATCTGCAGGGTTTACTTTAAAAATGAGTATCGATAATCATCAAGCTTACATTTTATTTTCCATAATTAAGAACCATGTGCTGATGTGTTTTATGTCTACACTTAGTCATAGGCTGAGCATTGAACATTACATACAGAATATATAAAAGAAAGGATAGCCAATAGGAAACAAGTAGGCTGCTACCAGATGTCACTCGAAAAATTTCGATACAAAGTACAACGTAAATATATCAAAAATAGGGAAAAAGAAAAAAAAGAGAAAAAGGACTGACTATTATATATAGCAGGAAACACCAAAATTTAGAACTTGGGTCTGCCTTGTGCCTAAATAAAAAATCCATTTGGTTTCTATTTTCAATAACTCAGAATAAATATTTCCACCCGTATATTGGGAACTACTCTACCTATACCTCAAATATGAGAAAGTCCTATTATTACACTCATCAAAAATCTCTGGCACCTGGTGTTGGTGATTCATTCTTATTAATGTTAAGAACATGTTCTCTAATTTGATCTTTTAATTGCCGACTTGATTGACCCACGTATTTTTTACACTTTTCGCAGGTAAGAAGGTAGATCACATTTTTAGTATTACAGTTAATATAGTGTTTGATATCATCGTTTTTTGTAGTAGTGGTGGAAGTAAAGGCCTTTGTTATACACATGTGTTTGCATGTAATGCACTTTGTTGAACTACATTTGTAACTCCCTTTTGTATGTAACCAGGTCTTACTTGAGGTACTAGTGCTTATTAGACTAGGAGACAATATATTACCAAGAGTCTGTGTTCTTCTTGAGACAAAATGATGTCCTCTATCTAAAGAGTTGGATCTGTTTCCAAAATAGCCTTTCTATTCAAATATTTTGTTTTATTAAATTGAGGACTATAGGTTAGAATACATGTTCTATTTTCCCAAAAATTATTTTTGTGTATATTTATTTCTATTCTTATTTTGGATTCTATTTTCTTGTATATCTGAGCAGCATGAATGCTATCGTTATCTATATGTGAACCCTCTACTTTATATCTATTGATTAGACTTTCTCTATCAATGTGTGCTGCCTTTTTAAAAGCTATATCCAAATTCTCCCAACTTTAACCTCTCTCTCCAATAATCTACTTTTTAAATCCTCAGACTTGTTAATGAAATCTATGTTTCTTGTGCATATGCGTCTCAGTCTTAGAAATTAGCTGCATGGAATACTATTTATTAAGTGTTGTGGATGGCAAGAAGTTGCATCAAGAATTGTATTTGCTAAATAATCTATATATACATACATTCTATATATGGTGGTGATTACGGTTTCATTTTCACTATATAAGGTGATATTTAAGAAATTGATAGATTGTATATTAAATTCACTAGTAAATTTTAAATTGAGTTGATTATCATTAATATGGGAGATAAGTTCTGAAATGTTCTGAAGTGCCCGAACAAATCAAATGAACATCATCAATGTATCTACCATAATATTGTATATAATAAGAAAAGTCACAATTGTGAAAAATGTATCAATCCTCCCACCAACCTAAAAATAAGTTTGCATATGAGGGGGCAAATTTTGGCATCCATGGCTGTGCCACAGCATTGTCAAAAATATTTGTTATTAAATAAGAAGTTAAATGAAAGTAAATATTTTATAGCTCCCAAGATAAATGAAATCAAGTTAGTCATATGCAGTTTTATGTGGTTTTGTTATGTATGTATGTATGCAAGTTATTTTAACTAAGGGGAAATCTTACAGTTTATTATATGGTTTTAAAAAGTGTCTCATTAATAAGAGCCAATGGCCCTTCTTTCTGTACTAACCTGATGAGAGTTGATGTGTGACAGTTAGTTCTAGTTAGTAAACTGATTGTAATTTGGCATTTTATTTGGAAAATGTATTTGGTCATTATATATGGAAATGGAAGTGTTTAAAAAACATTGTGCTTAGGTACTTTATATCAAACCTGTAACATATTAGGGGGATTTAAATCAGCAATGTGCATACTGAGACCATTCAGGGACATGTACACAGAAATGATTTGCTTGCTCCACACAATTAGGGAATATCAGTGCATAATGACGTTTGTTTTTTTTTTCTAGTGCAAAAGACCACATTTTTGCCCAGGTAATTCAAGCACATATTGTTGAAAATGTTTGCCACTGGCTAAATGGTGAATTCCACTGCAAAACAGCTTGCTCATCCCTAGTCAACATAGTTGTTTGCTCCAACCCCTACAACACTCCTATCTCCAGATAGTTTCTAGAGTTTCTTTTAATCAATAGTTACCAAAAAGTGAGGCTGCTCCCCTGGGAGGGGATGGGCTTGGTGCAGTGGTGGGGGCCTTGACCTGAAGACCAATTAGATGAAAATTGGGGGAAATTATCATTTCATTATCATTTGAAAGTCCAGCTTGACTTGACATTTGGGGTGAATATGTATTTGCTGTCTTAAGTATTCTTGGACTATGGCTGGTGAGTTACACCAATATTTTCCCATATCTGTGCCCATTTCATGAGCTAACATTACCAAAGACTGGACCTTCAAGGGGTCCCTTACCAAAAGTTTGACAACCACTGCTTAAGTGTTTCTTTTTTATGTTAAAAACAGCAGCTTAGTAAACAATTTTAAATTAGTCATAAGTCCAACCGTGGATTTTTTTTTTGTACATTTTACATGGACCAATCTCAAGGCTCAGTTCACCTTGAAACTATCTGAATTTCTATTTTGCCTCTCTTTAGCTTATACAGATTTGGTCATTGACCCTGTCAACCAGAAAGCAGATTAATCTGGAGACTAGATTTCTATTGTTATTAATTATTATTTTCTGTTCCACTCCTATTCACCCTCATGTATTCAAACAACTCGCTGGTTGCTAGGGTAACTAGGACCCTAGCAAAGAGATTACTCTTTATATTTCAAACATTTTAGGAATAAAAAAAAGGCAAATTGCATGCTATATTAGAATTACACCGTGAACATTATACTGAATGCTAACTTTAAGGTGAACTGTTCCTTTAAACTCACTGCAGAACAGCTTTCTTTTATTTTTATTTGCACATATCAATCCATGCTACATTGTTATACTGTGCTACAGTCCATTCAATCTTCTGTTATGTATTCAAGCAAATACTACTCCCATGCAGTTTGCTCTAAATGACTTAAGTCATTAAATTTGAATTTCATTAGTTTAGCTATGGTTATACAACAACCAGTGTAGATACAAGGAATCCTAATTAGTTTGCTAATTTCTATATGTCAGTTCTTTATGGCAGTACAATAGTAAAAACCTATTCTGACGCATTATGTCCTTTTTCTTCATTATGGGCAACACTGGGGTATTCCTTTAATGCAAAGTTAAAGGAAATGACAATGAAAAGCTGGAATATCCAATGGTAGGGTAAAAATACACAACAGTAGTTATAAAGGGGAACTGTTTTACAAATTTTTATTATTAGAATTATTATTATTTTAGATAGACATGGTTTATATGTGTGCTTCCTCTACCTAACTTGTTTTTAATGCTGAAACTGCTCATTCATGATGTGAGTCAGTAGTGTGGCACACATTTTATACAGGTATGTTATCTGTTATCTGGAAAGCTCTCGATTATGGGAAGGTGGTCTCCAGAGTCCTTTTACAGTACCTTGTACTTGATCCCAACTAAGAAATAATAAATCCTTATTTAAAACAAGCCTATTAGGTTTATTTAACATTATAATAATTTCTAGTAGACTTAAGGTATGAAGATCCAAATAATCCGTTATCTGGAAAACCCCAGGTCCTAAGAATTCTGGATAACAGGTCCCATACCTGCTTCAATGAAAATGCAAAGAAAGATTGAGACCAGTTTGGTTCTCCTTGAGAGCACTGCAGCAGTAAAAACACCCCATGTGACATGCTCCGAATAGCTCAGCATTATATTCAGTCACACTAGGTGATCAGATTTTATATAATTTTATGGTTTATAGTTTATAATCCAATGCCTCTGATTATGTTTACTCTTCCTAAACAGTGCAGTAAATATTATTACCTCTCTTGTCTTGGTCCTTTGCTTTTTAATTTGTTTATAAATAACCTTTAGGTTGGCATTGTAAGTCCCTTTTGCTGCTGCTGCTGCTGATACATGTATGGGACCTGTTATTCAGAATGCTCTGGACCTGGGGTTTTCCAGGTAACAGATCTTTCTGTAATTTGGATCTTCTACAAGAAAGTTTGAAAAATTTAAATAAACACAACAGGCTAGTTTTGCATCCAGTAAGGATTAATTATATCTTAGTTTGGATCAAGTATATGGTACTGGTTTATTATTACAGAGAAAAAGGAAATCATTTAAAAAATTGATCATTTGGATAAAATGGAGCTGATCTTTCCATAATTTGGAGCTTTCTGGATAACGGGTTCACACATAACAGATCTCATACCTGTACGGAAAGGCTGTCTACTATAGACTCCATTATAATCAAATAACCAACATCTTTAAAAATGATTTCCTCTTTCCCTGTAATAATAAAATAGTAGCTTGTACTTGATCCCAACTAAGATATAATTATCCTTTTTGGAAGTAGAACCACCCTTTTTCTAGTAGACATAAGGTATGGAGATCCAAGTTATGGAAAGATCAATTATCCAGAAAACCCCAGATCCCCAACATTCTGGATAACTGATCCTATACCTGTACTATGTTGTTGCTGTTAGATTTGACTAAATTGCAGAACTGGGCAGCAGATGAGGTTGATTGTTGATAAATGCTGGGTTATGCACTTGGACAAAAGTAACATACATGGTAGTTATACAATTTATTATTTATTTATTAAAGACTGAATGCTAAAAACTCAAAAAATTGTTTACTATAAAATCCAAATCTTTAGTAAAAAAACTCCTGACAAAAACAAAACGTTTCTGCCCAATTTTAGAGTTTTTCCCCAATCCAGCATCATTTTTTAGAAGGAAAGAATGCCAATTATCTGCCCCAGACCATGAATAAATAAAGTAATTTCCAGAAAAACTTAATTTCCTAGTAAAATAAAGGTTCTACTGTAGAACAGAACAAAGAACAAGATTCTGTCCCTTTCCATTAGAAGAAAGCAAATGGTTCATCATGGTGAGGACAGAGAGGTTGTGGAATGTTTTGCCAGCTTATGCTGAAGCAGATGCTATTAAGTCCTTTAAGAGTTTGGATGACTACTTGTTATTCTCTATTTCTGGTAGGGAATCCATATAGCTGATTCCTGTGAATCCCAAGCTAAGCCAGAGGGACTTTCTCCAGTTCCAAAGGCAACCACAATACAAAAAATATATATCAAAGATATATGTCCCAAGGCTTGATTATAGTAAAAATAATTTTTTTTATTAATGTTTACATTAAAATTGGTACATACTGACCCCACATGGCCCACCTTTACGCGTTTCGTACCCTCCGGTACTTAGTCATAGGTGACTACTTGGACAATAACAATATTGAGGGCTATAGGTACTGTATGTATGTCAATATATAATTAAGGAGAGTATTGCTAGGTCTGATAAAGATAAAGGTTCAGATGAAGGGTACTTAATGCTGGATTTTGGGACAGTGATCTGATTCTTAACTTATATCTACAATACCTGCCTTAGGGTAAGGCCAGACCTGGCGTTTTTACGTTGCGTTTTTAAAAAAGAACAGCCAGGCATAAATACGCTACTGAAACCACACGCGACCGTCAACATGCGTTTTTCAGCACGTACAATTATTTTCCCAACATGCACTTCTCATTGTTCTCATTGAATTTGGACGCCATATTTAAAATACGCTGCGTATTTACGTGCAGATCCCATAGAGTTTATTAATTTGGTAGTTTCTTGACGTATTGGCATTTCTGCTAAAAAACGCCAATACTGGCGTCCTGTGGCGGATTTCAGCTTGCAAGCGCCCTGTGTGAATTGCCATAGTGCGTTTTCCATTAGTTTCAATGGTAGTGCAGTTTATGCGTATTTACGCCTGGCTGTTTATTTTTAAAAATGAAACATAAAAACGCCACGTCTGGCCTTGCCCCTGGGATTAAACAGGACACATGCTGTTGGCCTGAAAGGAAATAAAACATTATTACTAGAAGACAAATTTCTCAATGAAGACATAAACTATGATAATACATTTTTTTCAGAAGTAAAGTAAAACATTTTCCCTCAAAACCACACTATAAAATTTGAAATATAATTCTGAGGCAAAAATAAACATTATTTTGAAAGCAGAATCTATTTAATTCATAAACTGTATTCCCATTAGGAGTAATATTACACTAACAAGAACTCCCTACTGTACTTAATGCAGTTAGGAAAGTCCGATGTTCGCGCCAAGTTGCCATGTCTTTCTCACATTGCAGCATTTTTCAGAACTCTAGAGACATTGGAAGTGCAACTGCTCAGAGTTTACCACAATTGCAACCAATTCTCCAATATATATGCAACTGTACTTTGACGCAAATCAGGTGCTGTTGTGCCAAATATTTTCCAAGTCTGTCTGGTGGAAGTGCAATGGACTTATTACCGCAGGACACTATGGGAGGAGTTACCACCAGTTCAGGAGGTGGTAGTAGCTCCATGGTTCCCCTGTGTCAGTAGGTACTGTAGCGCCCAATTCAGAATGGACGGCAGGAAGGACTGAGCAGTGACAAGCACTAGTACAAAATCACATAACATATGTTCTAATGATTGTGCTATTGTTTTGCAACCAAACATGCTCTTATAGAGAAAATGGGAATGCAGAAGGTAAGTCTCCCTGAGATAGAAATCATAAGAGAGCCTTTAGTAGTCCCACTGTAAGTTCAGAGGTGTTTAAGTGAAGGGTGCAGTTTGGCAGCATGCCACAGGAAAGATTAGATCAGTTTTACATCCTTGTGGTATACAAGCCTGCTGAAGTGTTAGTATTTTGGCTCCCTGCTTTTGGTGGTTGTAGGAGAGAAATATTTATTGTGATCCCCAGGGAATGTGCATATCCACAGCATAGCCATTCAATATAATAGATCAATGATCCCCAACTTGTGGCTTGCGGGCAACATGTTGCTCATCAACCCCTTGGATGTCGCTCTCAGTGGCTTCTAATGGCTTTTATTTTTGACCTTGGGGGCAAGTTTTTGTTAAACTAGGTGTACTGCCAACTAGAGTGTAGGCTGCCAGTCCACATAGAGGTTTCTAAATAGTCAATCACAGCCCTTATTTGGCACCCCCAGGAACTTTTCATGCTTGTGTTTGCTTCTCAACTCTTTTTACATTTGAATGTGGCTCATGGGTAAAAAAGGTTGAAGACCCCTGTAATAGATGTTCAATGAGCATAATGCAGAATTGACAGAGAGCATCTGGAGCCCCTTTGAGAAGTGGTGGTAGGTTTTTCCCCTTGTAGAGGATGGTATGCACCATGGTAAAGTCATGTGTAGAAGGAAAGGAAACTGTACTGTGGATGTGAAAAAAATCAATAAATTAATTAAATTAAAATGTTAACAGTTGAGAAATACTGTGACCTGGCTAATAAAGGAATATTAATGCTAGTAATAATAATACTAGTAAGGAAACCTAAACAACTGGAAAAACTATTATAGAGAGAAACAAATTGTCATTACAGGTGTGGGATCCCATATCCAGAAACCCTTTGATAAAGGAAGGTCATCTCCCGAAGACTCCATTATAAGTAAATAATTCTAATATTAAAAATGATTTCCTTTGCTCTCTAATAAAAAAATGGAACCTTCATGGAACCTTTTGGTTCCAAAATCATGCTATTGTGTTTATTACTTAAATGAGTTTTAGCAGACTTAAGGTATGGTGATCCAATGAACAGAAATATCCCTTATCCATAAAACTCCAGGTCCCCCAAGCATTTGTGTATTTAAAAATAGTAGTTTTTTGGAAGGAAAACTGTTGAATTCATTCATAGAGAATCACTGTGTTTAGCTGGCGCTGTAATAGTTAGGTATCACATTTACCTTGCTAGAGAGTGTCTTTCATTATATTAGTTGTCTCTTTCACAGTTTTATTAGAAACATTACTTTGTTAAGAAATACAGCTACCCATTTCTTTAATGCAAAAAAGGAAACCTGCTGCAGCTTTGTTTACAAGTGGGAATTAAACATTATGCTTATATAAAGTTGCTTTGCAAACACGTACATTTACTGAATTTTAAAATTGTTAAAATATTCAGAATAGAATATTGCTAAAAGTGATGTCGATATTGCTTTGGGAGTAGTAGTGTGCTTAGCTAATTACATCCTGTTTGAAATATGCCGCAGTATTATTTTCCTTCTCAAGAGAAAGAACTTTCTGTGTTATTAAATCGAACTGACCCTTTTTAGTCCATACTTGTTTTCAAGTGTCTTTATATCACAGGGTCTGTTAGTATAACAAGAAATTCCAAAATTCTCTTGTTGCACTGTTGTATGGTCTACAGAGACTTTAAAGTTTAAAAAGAAAAAAAAAAATCTTAATATTAGTGATTCTAAAACTCATGGTGTATAAAATCAACTCAGTTGTAATTACAGTAATACATTGCTTTTGATGCTCAAAAACTTTAGGCTCTGTAGGCACTGTGGTAGAATGTCAAAGAAAGGTGTTGAAAGGTGAGCGTTGCCTTTAATTTCTCCCTTTTATGTTACTAAAAAGTGAATGGTTTCTCTGTTTAAAGGATAATGCTGTCTGGCCCTGGAAGCTACTGTATAGTGTTCTAGAAGGAAAAGACAATCCATTACAGAAGTTCAGTTCGCATGTTGGAGCTCACTTTCCACAGGAAGGCTTGTCCTGTGTCCTTGTCTTCATGCGCTTGATCCTCTGCTTACCTGCCTAATAAAGCTTATTTCCCCCAAAAATTACATGTACAGACAGCCAGCTTGTTACATTTACTACACTATGTGGGGCATGTGCAAGGCCTCTCTAGCCATACACCTAAAGCAATAAGTGATTGGTGCAGGACTCTATAAAGGGTAGACTAATTGGAATTGACTATCTACAGGCAGAACCATGGCAAAATATACATTTGGTTAATATTTTAAACCTCTTTATTAAACAATAACATTCATAGGAGAAAGGTACACCAAAATTTTGATGTAAAATTCGGGAAAACATTACTTAAAAGCAGGGAAATGCACCCATTGAAATGCATTATAAATTGGCGGGACCACAAATAAAAAATGTAAAATGTGGGAAAACATAAAATCAGTGTACTTAAGATCGAGGTTTCACTGTAGTTACATTCAGCAACACTCAGCCTTTCATTACAAACGTTGCTGCACCTGTAGCTGCCACCACATTTGGACCAAGTAGTAGCTCTTGGAATCCCTCAGCATCCTTTGCTAATCGGCTGAGTTTATTTGAGCTCAAAGAAGAAGGCACAAACATAACCGAATGCCAAACACCGAAAACTATGCCAGACAGACTTAGAAAAATGTGTTGCACACACGCAGTTGCCTTAATTTTGCCAAATTGGACACCATTGCAGTAGACACAGCACAATTGCGTCAATAGCATTGCCACTTTGCACCCAGAATGATGCCAGAGTTCTGGGAAAAACATGGCAGTTGCACTTTGCTCACTGCATTTGCCGATGTACATGCCCTTATACGTAGGTACAAACAGGGATTATCGTTTCGATAGGACTCGCTGTTGATTTCCCAGTGTGACTATTGGATAACCATGCTATCGGATCAGTTATTTCATTAATTTGCCTAATTGTATTTGATTCTTGTGACTTTATTGTCACAAGACAATAAAGTCTTGTGACAATAAAGCTGTTTTATGCTTGCATTGTTGTTCCTTTTTTTGGGGTACAAACTTTTTTTTACCAATTTTGTCAAAATGTGTACTTTAAAAAAAGTATGGTTTTGGGGTCTTTGAACAGTTACAGGGTCTTGCAGCACATAATACACAGTTAGGGGTCAAGGAGTAAAATTCATACGCACTTTTTTATTTGGGGGCCAACTGCTTTGGTATATCTATGCATATTGGGCATATTGGATCAATAGTAAGGGGCCCATTTACTAGAGGAATAAAAATAGAGGGAAAAAAGTTTGAATTTTGAATGGTCGACCTTCGACTACGACCTTCAAATCGAACAATTCGAACTAAAAATCGTTCAACTATTCGACCATTCGGTAGTTGAAGTACTGTCTCTTTAAAAAAATTTTCGACCCCCTAGTTCGCTACCTAAAACCTACCGAGGCCAATGTTAGCCTATAGGGAAGGTCCCCATAGGCTTCCTAACTATTTCCTGATTGAAGGAATATCCTTTGATCGATGGATTAAAATCCTTCGAATCGTTCGATCGAACGATTATTCCCTCGATCGGAGGAATAGCGGTAAATCCTTCGTCTTCGATATTCAAAGTTGAAGGATTTTACTTTGACAGTCGAATATCAAGGGTTAATTAACCCTCGTTATTCGACCCTAGGTAAATGTGCCCCTTTAGTGTGTTTTACAATTGTATGTAAGAAACTGGGTGACAAAAATATGGCCAATTGCAATATTTTTAGGCAATTTTCAGAAATGTTGTAAAAACCACTGCCTTTAGCATAGCTTTGCAGTATGGTAGTTTGGAGTAGAAAGACATCATTACCTATTTGGGATTTGTCAGAATGTTTACTTGTGGCACATAATATGCAGTCAGGGGTTTTTGTTCAAAGAATGCAAATCGGCAGCCGAGAAAATTCCTATGCACTATTTTTATTTGGGGTCCACACATGCCCACCTGCTTTGGTATATCTATGCATATTGGGCATAAAACTGTTCAGTAGACCCTTGCTATCAATGTTTATGGTGTTTTACAATTGTATGTAAGAAATTGGGTGAGATAAATGTGGCAATATTTTTAGGCATTTTTCAGAAATTACGCAAAACCCGCTGTCTTTTGTGTAGCTTTGCAGTGTGGTAGTTTGGAGTAGAAAGACATAATTACCTATTTGGGATTTGTCAGAATGTGTACTTTACAAAAATATATGGCTTTGGGAGGTCTTTATGCTGTTAGGTGGTCTTGTGGCACATAATACACAGTCAGGGGTTTTTGTTCACAGAAGGCAAATCGGCAGCGGAGAAAATTCATATGAACTAGTTTTATTTGAGGTCCGCACATGTCAGCTGCTTTGGTTTATTGTTAGCTATTGGGCATCAAACTGTTACGTAGACCCTTGGTATAACTATTTGTATGTTAGAAATTGGGTGAGATAAATGTGGCCAATTTTAGGCGATTTTCAGGAATGTCATAAAAAACGCTGCTTTTTGCGTAGCTTTGCTGTTGAGTCATTTGGAGTAGGAAGACATAATTAACCATTTTGAATTTGTCAGAATGTCCAAAGATATATGTTTTCAGGGGTCACCATAATTTATTGTACCTTTTATCCCACATAAAACTGTTTATAAATTAGTGTAAATGTAAGCCATCACATAAGTATGCACAAGGTGCATGCCATGTGCATGGCATGTGCTTTGATAAACCTATGTACATTGGCATCCCACTGTTCAGTGAACCCCAGGCTTACATATTTGGGGCGATTTATCTTGATACCTAATAGTATGTGGGAAATAAGATGCTGCAGGTTGGAAGTTTTGAGGTGATTTTTGTAAATATCACCAAAATCGCCAAATTTAGGAAAGGTTTGCAACTTGATGCTTTGGAGTTGAAAGACATGCATACCCAATTTGGATTTTGGGGAATATGTACTTTCCGAAAATATATGGTTTTCTGGGCTGAATGTACTTTTTTCTACCTTTGCCCACCTTAAAATAATGCTTTTGTAAACCAATACGCATTGGGCATCAAACTGTTCAGTGGACTCCTGGCATTCATTTTTAGGGTGTTTTACATTGGTACCTAATGATGTGTGGGAGATATGATGCTTTAGATTGGAAGCTTTGAGGTCATTTTTCTGAAAATTCACCAATTTCTATAAAAAATTATAACTTTAGGAAAGGATTGTAACTTGGTAGTTTGGAGTACATATATTTACCCATTTTTGATTCTCAAGAATCTGTTCTTTCTAATAATGGGTAGTTTTCTAGGGTAACCCCACTGTTAGTGGAATGTTTGGCTTTGAAATCAGAAGTATGCCACTTTGTGGAGCAGTGCTTCGGAAATTTTGTAGTGTACTGCTTAGAGATTTTGATCTATACAAGTAAGAAATCTCCATAAAACTATATATATATATATATATATATATCTATATTTGGTATTGGTGCATTCAGGAGGCATAGAACTTTTCTGTACAGTTTCTGTACAATCATGTTTATTTGATTGTACTATGTGAAACGTGATTTTTTTCATTTATTTAGTCACTTAGAAACCTATAATTTTTTACACTAGTGGAATTACACCAAAACTCTAGCATTTTTTGAAAGCTTAGGATATCCCAAAAAAAAGTGATGCTTACATTATCATAAAGGTCAAAGTGATGGTAGCCCGTAATCTTCAATGCACAAAACTTTCTGCATTGACTGCATTGATTGTAGTGAAATTTTCATAGTAATGCTTGGTTTAAATACTCAGAAGATGGAAAAAGAAACCAAAATTATACTGGCTAACTATTTAGAGCAGAGAAAATACAAGGTGATGGTGCAAAAGTACATTAGTGCAAAAAAAAAAAAATATATATATATTTAATGCTTCCATACTGCCCCCATGAGGACTAGCTTTAGTAATGATATCAATGTTAACTTTCCTTCTTTAAAGGGATCCTGTCATCGGAAAACATGTTTTTTGCAAAACGAATCAGTTAATAGTGCTACTCCAGCAGAATTCTGCACTGACATCTATTTCTCAAAAGAGCAAACAGATTTTTTTATATTCAATTGATTGAGTGATTGAAGTTTATCAGAGCACAAGTCACTTGACTTGGGGCAGCTGGGAAATTGACAATATGTCTAGCTCCATGTTAGATTTCAAAATTGAATATAAAAAATCTGTTTGCTCTTTTGAGAAATGAATTTCAGTGCAGAATTCTGCTGGAGCAGCACTATTAACTGATTCATTAATGTTTTTCCCATGACAGTATCCCTTTAAGCAGAAAGAGTTTAAAATAGCAATTTAATTGAATGTGGTTTAACAGTTAATAAATTACATGCATGGAAAAGTCTTTCCAGATGATGCACTTGTGCTGCCTGCCTCTTTTGCCATGCAGATAACACTGCTAACAAGAGTTGCCATTTAGGACCAAACAAATGGCATCAGGGCAAAGTACAAAAAAGAGGCTTATTTCTCTCAGCGAAATGTTCTCATTACTTTCCCTGCATTAATGCAGTTTGCTACTGGATAAGGATAACATGAGTACAGGAAAAAAAACAACAAAATGTACTAATTATTATGGTGGTCACACAGATTACTTGTAACCCCACATAACAAATTAGCAAATTAAATTATAAGCAGAGGACCAAAGTTTCAGAACAGAATTCTAGATACAGAACATTTTGATGGATAGAACTGAATAGGTTGGAAATTTGAATGACTATAGTACAAGAACTAGGGTTGCACCGAATTCAGGATTCTGTTTGCAGAATTTGGCCTTTTTCAGCAGGAATCGGCTGAATCCAAGTGCCTGGCCGAATCAAATCCGAATCCTTAAAATCACCTCTTTATCCTTCCTAGCCCTACTTTGCATATGTAATTTAGAGTTTGGATTAGGTATCCAGCCGAAGCTTTCAAGAAGGATTTGGGATTCGGCCAAACCCCAAAATAGTGAATTTGGTGCATCCCTAACAAAAACTAAAACAAATAGTAATATTGGTTTATAAAAAAAAGTTCCTTTTGCCTAAAAAATGTAACAAGATAAATATTTATAGTAATCTATACTGTACTGATATATTTTTTTCTTTAGTGTTCCTTTAAATTTAATTTTAAAAAAAGCCATTATGATGGCTTTGTCTGTCAATCTGTGGAATTAAACTTTATTCTAGGTGCTTGTATTCTTCACTCTACATCTTTCCTCATCTTACATTGTTAGACATTTTTGATCATACAGAGAATCCCTCAACAAATGTCAAGCAACATTTTTTTTCATCAGACAAAATCTTAATCTACAGAGCCATTATAAATCTTTTTGACATTCAATGTCTGGATTCTGCGCAAAAACATGCATCACAATTAAATAAGAAGAGCTGTAAAAAGAAAGAAAAAGTAAACTTTTTTTTCTAAAAGGTCAGAATATTTATATAATTGTGTGTTGTAATTAATCTGAATACTGCATTTTAATGATAAAAAGTATTGGGGTGCTTTTTAAAGATTTGGTTAGTGTTGGTGTTACATTTTTGTTAAAAATTCTGATATTTTCAAGATACTAGGTAGATTAGGCACCACTTTTCAGTTTTTATAAAAAAATATATATAATATACAAAAGCGATGAATATCCTGTAAATCCTTATATCCTTATAAACTGTGCTTAGTGATGTAATCAGTTAAAATTGGAGCTTAATGATGTAATTTCTGTCACATGACTCCCTGAAACTTGTGTATTATAAATAAAGTACCCCCTGTGGCACAATATAAGGATATTAGAAGTAACCTCGGAGTTCCATGACCTGTATCAAAATACTCAGCCTTTGGCCTTGTGTTTTTATATGGTCATCAAAATCCTTGGTAACTTTGTATCTTTGTATTTTACAAGAGGGGGTACTTTAATCCATATATAAATGATGCTTCATTATGTAATGTCTTATCACATGACTCACTGAAACTTGTGTACAATACCTTGTACTTTACCCCAACTAAGATATAATTAATCTTATCAAAGGCAAACCAATCCTTCAGGCTTTAATTGAGGTATATATTATATTTTAGTAGACTAAAGGTATGGTGATCCAAATTACAGATAGACCTATTATCCAGAAAACCACAGACCCCTAGCATTCTGGATAACAAATCCCATACCTATATTAATAAATAATGTATCCTGTTTTGCAAAATATGAGGATATTCCAAAACACCTTTCATAAGTTCCAAGAGCTGTATAAAATGGTCATTTTACAATAGGTGGTTTATTATACATTATATTACACTGCACTTATATATACAAAATATTTTTGGGAGCAATTTCCATAAATATTAACACCCATAGGGTGGAATATATTGGAATGTGAACAGTTATCACATTGCAATATTTTTCCACTTTAATAATTTCTCCCATATTGATATTATTACATTAGATGCAACTATATGTAGAGCTCTGATGATTTACATTTTTAGACTGCAATTCCTTTAAAATATGTGCAAATATCAACATACTCCCAAAGTAGCTTTTATGTTGATGCTACCAACCAGTGCAAAGTCGATGAGAAGAAAATGAATATTCAGGTGTTAAGAAATCACAATTAAAGCCTACAGCTGATTAGACTATTATAAAACATCTGGGTAATAAAATCATCATAAAATGCTGGATGCAATAATAAATGAGTGTGCACCAAATACCCCTATGACATGGTTTTCCCCACTTAACTAGAAATAACAGCACTACCAAATAGAATATACTTTATTTTTAATGTTAAATTTTTTTTCTTTAATAGGTTAACGAAGAAACAAAACACAGTCTGAAGTATCTTTATAATTAGAGAGGCAGGTGCTTTAACTCTAGTAGAAATTATGATTTCCATAAACCACATAACACTAATTGTGCCTATAAATGCAGCTTAGCATGTGCAGTGATTACTACCCAGAACAGCCTGGGACATCACTTTACATTTGCATGTAGTGATTTGAAGTGCTTGGCCCTCGTCTTCCCTTTCCATGAAGTTAATGGATCTGGTTAAAAAATCAACTCAAACAGTCTTCCAGGAATTTTCACTTGAAAATGACAAGAATTGCTTAAAAATTGCAACTGTTTTGGCAGTAATGTGAAAGTCAAATAAACTCAATTTCTAAGAGTGGAATTAAAGCACACATTTATGAAACTGTCCAATAATCTGGTCTTTCAATTCTAGTACCTGTAGTAATATAATTAAGATTTTAAGTGCTTGAGTAAATGCTTCTGAAATCTTGGATGAAATTGCATGTTTACTAAACATGTAGGGGGTTATTTTTCAAAGGTCGAGTTGTGTTTTTTTCTGAAAAAATGGAGTTTTCAAGGGTAGTTTCAGTAAAAACTTGAATTTTAAGATAATTTTTTTTTTCAAGATTTATTATTGCTTGAAGCTGGAAATAGCTTGAATCTGAAAATACTCCAGTGAAAACCTGTCAAGGTCAGGTAGAGGGATCTTTGCAGCCTTAATGATGGTCGGGTTTTTTTCTGTGGTTTTAGTCGAAGACTTAATAAATTCGGTTGATTCAAGTTTTTTTTTTTGAAGAAACACAATAAATTAGAATATTAGAGTTTGAACTGTTTTGAGTTTTTTACATTGGAGTTTTTTCATAAATAAGCAAACAATTGAGTTTATTCGAGGTATAATAAAACCTCACAAACTCGACCTTTGATAAATAACCCCCTTAAACTTACTTGGGCGTAACCAAATTTAGTTGAAATGAGCACATAAGGCACAATTTTGTTTTTATTGTTTTCCAAATTTTTGGGAAAAATAAAACGGTTTGCTTCCCATACACGAGGGCCTATTTACTAAAACTCAAATTAATCAAATTTTTTTCTTAAAACAAAGTTGACTAAACTCCCTTCCACAAATTGAACTCATTTACCAATAATGTTTCTCAAAACTTTCGGAGCGCCGACACGTATTTTACGAATTATGCTCACATTTTATCGAATTGTAGCTGCAAAAACGTAACTTTATCAAATTATTGGATGAAAACCCAGACTTTATCGAATTATCCAATGTCAAAAAACAACTTTAGGGACATTTTATCTTTAAGTGTTTCCTATGGACTCATCGCTCTGCTTTCTACAGGATCAAAGTAAATGGACACTGTGATTTCATAACGAATGCATAAAAAGGGTTGAATTCTACATGACCTCAGCAGGTTTGAGATGGAGTATTTTTGAATTAAATTTTTTTATCAGCTTTGGTGTATAATAGTATAATAAATCTAAAAAAAATTGAGTTATGTATTTTTCCACAAAAAAATTGGTTTTCCCCCTAAAAAGACTCAACCATAAAAAATTTTTAATAAATGGTCCCCTACAGTCCTGTGATAATTTTTTCCTTTGTTTTGTGGAACACCTAGGGGCAGATTTATCAAGGGTCGAATTTCGAGGGTTAAAAAACCCTCAAATTCGACACGTGAAGTAAAATCCTTCGAATTTGAATATCGAATTCAAAGGATTTTAGAGCAAAAGCTTTGATCGGACGATTGAATAGAAATAGTTCGATCGAACTATGAAATCCTTCGAATCGAACTAATTTAAGCGATCCATCGAAGGATTTTTATTCGACCCAAAAAAATGTAGAAAAGTGCTGGGGAAGGTCCCCATAGGCTAACATTGGAATTCAGTAGGTTTAAAGTGGAAAAGTATGAAGTCGAAGTTTTTTTTAAAGAGACAGTACTTAGATTATCAAATGGTTATACGATTTTTACTTCAAATTGTTCGAATCATTCGATTCGATCGAATTTGACCAATTCAATGTCGAAGTACCCAAAAAATTACTTCGAAATTCAAATATTTTTTTCATTCAAATTACACTCGAGCTTAATAAATCTGCCCCCTAACTTCTTCTCTAATAATATATCATATTATGTATGTATGTATATATATATATATATATATATATATATATATATATATATATATATATATATATATATATATATATATATATATACATACTGTACATATAAACCCCACTGAGTAAGGGCAGCTCTTTAGGAAATTTAATTTAGAAATTTAAAAGATTTATGTGTAAGTTGAATGTATAAACATAATGAAGCTTTCCTTTCTTATTAAGTAATAGCTCTGTGTTATGAAGATTCTGATTCATCCAGGACATCTTATACAGTATCTAACAAAAATAAGTCTAAAGCAACTGGACTTTCTAAGTATTCTTGAAAACATTTCACCACACATCCATACGCTTTCTTCCGTTCAATTAAACTACTTCAAGAATAGTAAGACAGTATTGTTGCTTCAGACTTATTTTGTGTTTTTTTTAGTGATCCCATGGTGCAATGCCTTTGGGACAAATATTTGTATATAGTGATTTCACACACACACCCAATGGCTACAATTAAATCATCTAATATTTGGCCTTCAGTTTGTTATGGAGGTTGGTTTCATCCAGAATATAACTGTGTTTCATGTAACATCCAGATCCAGATGTCACAATATTGTAGCAAAATTCTCAACAGAATTCCACATTTTGCCTTGGCAAATTATTTTATTAAACCAATGAAAATTTTTGGAAACAGAACACCTATAGACCCTAATGTATTTTGACCAAAATAAGTTACAATAAAAGGTCCATAGACTCAAAAAAATTTGTTTTGAAACTTCAATGCATGAATTCAATGCAGATTGTAGGTCTTGCTAGTCTACATTCCTGGGTGGACAATATTAAGAATTATTATTGATTTACTGGATTTACTTGACCCCTTGGATACACAAACACTAATGTTTTTTTTACTGACATGCACCCAAATGTGTCTTTTCCTTATACATATTTTTTTTAAACTGGCTGTCATGATTGGCACCGTAAATCCAGAACCAATGCTAGGCTCCCTGGTCTTGGCTCTTGCTTCTGCCTTTAACAGCCGCCTTTCACCTCGAGAGGAGCCCTCAGCTAATTGGATGCCGCCAGATCTTACTAAGAGAGCAGCAAAGCAAAAGGTTCTGGATGAGCAAAGGGGCACAATAGTTTCAACAAGGATACTGGATGGAAGACAACACAGCTTGGAAAACAGGCCAGACAATAAAACGTGGACGGGCAGGCCGGGCCAGCACAAGCAGAGTAGAGAATAGTCAGACAGGCCGGGTTTGTGCAGGCAGAGTTCAAGGAATGGTAAGACGGGCTAGGATCAGGAGAGCATAGAATAGTCAGCAGACAGACAAAGGTCAGGTTGGAGAGTTCAGCATAACCAGGCAGGCTAGGGTTTGGATACAGAGTTCAGAATAATCAGACAAACAGTCAAGGGTCAAATAACAGAAGATCAAGCAGGATTCATGTAGAATTAACACCCAGAAACTAACAAATAGAACCTAACAATGGGCCATGAGTTAAGCACTGAGATCCCTCTAAATACTTTTGAATTTCGCCCCAATGACATCATCACGCCAGCATGTAAAACCTAGAAGTGCGCGCCCAGCTCACCATAGGAGAACCGACACTCAGTATAAAAGAACGCATGTGGCGGGCGTCCCCGCAGGCCACAGGGTAAGCCACTAGACCACCAGGGTAACATTGTTAAACCGGCAACAAATTGTCAAAAAGAAAAAGTCATGTGGGTTTAATTACAATGAATTATTCTGGTTTTTAGCACTTTTCCTTAGTTAACAAATGATGCTCACTGAGTATCACTGCTGTATAGGAAGACAACTTCTAGCGCTATGCAACATATATTTTAATTATGTGCTGCAGTGACACCATGTAATCAAGACTTTGTTCTTTGGAATAAGGAAATGTTCTCCAATTATTTAGATAAAAAAAAGGAAATTATGAATGCTCAAAATAAATCATAAAAGTGGAAAACATTGCTGGTATTAAAATAGCTGAAGCCTGTGTATAACAAATCGAGCTTTGGAATAGCAACTTAAATTACTATAGACCAAAAAACCTTTTTAGTTTATTCCTAATAAAATACCTGGGACAGACTTAATAAATAAAGTTGTTTGTTGCATTATTAAGGGCTGAAAAATACAATACTGACCAAACATCATATAAACACTTTTATTATCAATTAAATAAATTGATGTGACACAGTTTTATTCAGACAAAATTATTCATTCCTTCTTTTATTTATATATTATGTGACAGAATGAGCAATGGCATTTGAGTTTCTACCAATATAATGTACTGGAATATTTCTGACAGATTTCAAACTCTGCCCTGCACTTGGTCTTGTAGTTCCACATCCTCATACACTTTGGGTATTGAACTACAATGTTAAGGCATAGCTATATTCTTACTTAACATCCCAAAGTGCTCAGTGCATACAGATCTAAACAATGCAAAACCTCCAATATTATTTACTCCTTCATGCCCCAGCTTACAGCTCTGCCACTTTGTCTGTGTTGGCATAGGAAGGAAACGTGCCCTTTATACCTTAAATGCAGCAACAACTTTGTTTAAATAGACATACAGTAACTGGTGAATCTGTTGGCACTATTCTTAAAGGTACTAAGATCCACATACATCATTTTGTATGTCCTCTTCTGCTGACTCAAGGATAAGCATGCTACTAATGCTGTGGAACCCTTGAGCTAATACTATTCTAAATGTGAATTTTATTCCAGGGATCCTGCAGTCAGTTGTGTCAATAGGGGCAGCAAATGAATCATCGTTTTTATGCATTGGCGCAATTGTAACCGGTGCAACTCCCTAGGGAATTATGAAATTGAAATGCTGCATTATGGGTAAAAAACAAAGGAATTTGTGCCTGAAATCAGGGTCGGACTAAGGGGCCCGTGGCCCACCAGGACTCCAGTCCAGGGCCCCCCTACAGGCCCCAGTCCCCCTACTGTGACGAGTCGCACGGCACAGCCTCATGCGCATCTGCTCGCATGCGCACACTGCAAATCGCAGAAAATCCTTTTTTTTAAAAAAAAAAAAAAAAAAAACAAGCATCGTGGGATGGGGTCTGGCCCGGCGGGGGGCCCATGAGGGTCGGGGTCCACCGCGTTTTTTTCCCGGTGTCCCGCTGGGCCAGTCCGACACTGCCTGAAATGGAACTTACACAATGAACTTGCATCTGTAAATAAGCCTTACCGTAATTTTGGGGGTTATAAATCAAAATCCGAAATGTTAAAATTTTTAGTTTTTTAGAAAACTCAATTTTTTAGAGGAAAAAAAACTTTAATTTTTCAATATTTATTATACCCCGATGCTGCAAAAAAGCCTGAATCTGAAAATCTGACCATCTACGACCTGATGAGGTCCTGTATAAGTCAATGGGAGAGGAACCTATCCTGATTTGGATTTTTTGGGGAAAAAATAAAAAACAAAACTAGCAATTGGGGAAAAAAGCCAGAAAAATGTGAGAAATTGAGGAAAAAGCCTGAAAAATTTGAGCAATTCTGGAAAAAGCCAGAAAAATAAGGAACTGATATAAGGAATTGATTGCTTTACTTGCAAAGTTTAACCAATGGTAAAACAATGTTTGTTTAAAATATATTTTCATGTTCAAAAATGCAAATACCTGGGTATACAGGAGACTCTGAAAGGGCAAATATGTGAATGATTTCTCTTTTTTCCTCTGACCATAGCTGATGGTCGATGTTAGGAGCAGCAACAGTAAGGGGCAGATTTATCAAAGGTCGAAGTGAATTTTCAAATTAAAAAACTTCGAATTTCTAAGTATTTTTTGGGTACCAAATTCAACAGATTCGAATTGAAAATACTTTGAATATTCAACCATTCGAAAATCGAAGTAATGTCTCTTTAAAAAAACTTCGACTTCAACACTTCGCCACTTTTAACCTGCTGAATTGCTATGTATGGGGACCTCCTAGAACCTAGAGCCAAAATTTGGCTAAGTTTTAAAAAGTCAAAGTTTTTTTTTTTTGAAAATCGTTCGATCGATCGTAGCAATCGTTCAAATTGAACAATTTTACTTCAACCGAAAACTTTGAAATTCAACCCTTGATAAATCTGCCCCTAAAAGTTGAGTAGCAAGTCTGAAGTCCTTCCATCTACAAAGAGATAATTAGTGAGTGATGTGCATCCTAAAATGCTAGATGGGAAATATTAAATCATGGAAATGAGACCGAACAGAAAAACTTATTTAATGTAAGATGTGGCTCTGCATTTAATAATGTTGCATACTGTATCTGCAACAAAGCAAAAATAATGTTTTGGCTTTCCCTGAAGCATAATTGCAGATTAAGATTAACAGGCTTGATTTTTTTTAAGTTTGTATATTTATATATTTGCATTTTTATGTATATCAGCAAAGCATATACTTAGGGTAAACTTGTTTTCATACATACACAATAAGCTACTTAATGCGCTGCACCCTCTTCCATTTAGTGTACTACTCACATTAAACCAACTTAAAAGTAATACAGAAAAAAAAGATCAAAGGATCTTTCATGTGTTAAATGATTCATTTTAGTGAATGTAATTCAAGCACAATGTATGTATTAAAATGTCATAATGATATTACATATTTATTTATATACTGTATAAAACAGCAGGGTAGCACAAAATGCAAAGTCAGTAAGGCTAGTACAACTTTGTCCCTAAATACAAAGAAAAAAATACTATATCAATAGAAAAATGTATTCAAAGTATTTTAAAACTTTTTTCTACATTTATTCTACTTTTTTAACTGCATGTATGCATGTGTGTGTGTGTAGGGTTGCTGGGATTTTCTAGATAAGCGGTCTTTCTGTAATTTGGATCTCTATATCCTAAGTCTACTAACAAATCATTCAAACATTAAATAAACCCTATCTAAGTTGGGATTAAGTACAGGGTACTATTCTATTATTACAGAGAAAAGGGGAATCATTTTGAAAATCTGAATTACAGTATTTGATTAAAATTGAGTCTATTGGGGATGGCCTTCCCATAATGAGCTTTCTGGATAACTGGATATTTGAATAATAGATCCCAAACTTATAAATATAATGCCCAGATGACATTAAATGAGTCGCCATGGGCAAAGTAATGAAAGTACAGATCTGGCAGGGTTTTTTTATGGCTAGTAAACTGTATGGGGTTCTGTTCCTATCATTTTAAAAGAGACAATAAGGGCTAATTGTAATATGTATGTCAAGTAACAGTTGCTCTGTATAAAGAGGAGAAAGCCAATACAGAGGCCACTCCTATTGTGCAGCTAATTCAACCATGGCCTAAATATTCTTTGGGGTATATTTATCAAAGAGTGAAGTTATAGATCACCACAGTCCTCTAGAGCAGTGGTCCCCAACCGGTGGCTCTGGAGCAACATGTTGCTCGATAACTCCTTGGATGTTGCCCCCAGTGTCCTTAATCAGATGCTTATTTTTGAATTTCAGGTTTGGAGGCAAGTTTTGGTTGCATAAAACCATGTGTACTACTAAACAGAGCCTCCTTTAACTTTCAGTCTACATAGGGGCTACCAATAGTCGATCACAGCCCAAAATTGGCACTACAAGGAACTTTTTACATGTTTGTGTTGCTCTCCAACTTTTATTTACATTTGAATGTGGCTCACAGGTAAAAAAAAGCTTGGGGATGCATGCGCTGGAGTGAAATTTGCCACACTCTATTAAATTATATGGGATTTTTAAAGGCGTATTTATCAAAGTATGAACTTTCCCTTTAACCCATTGATAAATGCTCTTTTAAGTATCCCATAGAAATGGAGAGTGGCGGAATTTCACTCTAGAGGACTGTGGCAACCTCTAACAATAATATTTCAGCTTTATAACTTATAAAAATCATGTTGGGAGCTGATGTCTATCAACTGGCACAGCAGTATGAATATCAATGCCTTTATACCCTAACATATGATTTATTTTGTACCTATAAAAGCTGTCATTTTGGATGCTAGAGTAGCTTGCTCAGTAAAGCTCAACACCAGTCGAATAACCAAAAGCAGGGTCGGACTGGGGCCACCAGGGCACTGACTCAGCACTCAGCTCTGATTTTTTGCCGCACCTGGCAAAGAGAGGAAGAGGCGTATGCGCAAAACCGCGAGTATGAGCACTATTTTTTCCACGAAAAGAAGAGGTGCAGGGAAGAGACGCAAGGTGCGGATGTGGGCTGGTTGGATTTTTCCAGGTGTCCCACCGGCCCAGCCTGACCCTGACCAAAGGTACAACTTAATGAATGAGCCAGTTTACTAAAACATTTGGTTCGGCATTTGAAAAAGTTGATTTCTTAAAATTAAAAGTTTAAATCTTAAAATTAAAAAAATGCAGTTATATAAATGCAAATTACAATATACAGTATAGTCCGTGATTGGAATATTGTCATGCAGTTGAATTTTTTGCCCAATTGCTTCAAAAATTTCTAACTGTTCAAACATCTGTGTACTGTATGGTGTCTTTGGAGTGGTAGTTTTTAACAGACCTCCTGCAACCCCAGAATATTTCATGATTCATGTCGACAAAGCATCAGCAGATCAAGAGTAGAAAGTAATTTTAGCTTTCACTCATTTTTGTTCACATTCACTCACTTTCTCCATGTGCTGAAAAACTGGATCACTGCTATTTGGCTTCACTTAATGTAGCCAGGAATAGCGGCTTTAAAACCATGGCTTTTAATCACTGAGTGCATAATTACAGCCTTCTCCTTTGTATTGTGAAATACACAGTTGGAGATGCAGTTCATTATTTTCATGGTAATCTTCCAACACTTTTCCCATAGACATATGGTATTTTCAGGCAGATCAGAAACATCTGTAGTATTTTTTTTTAAAACCAGCCACACGAGGTTGTCTATTATCTTATGGTAATGAACAACTAATATCTGAATAGTTTTTAAATTTTGCTGAATGGTTTTGAATAATGCATCAAATATTACATTTAGCTGGGCAAATATCTCTGATTTGCTAAATGGCGAAGTGACTAACATTCGCGAAAATTCGCCAGTGTGACGTCATTTCTTACTTCCCCTGGTTTGTTAATGGGCTCAGGCACAATTTCGCTAGTGAAGGAGATAGACTCCAGCAGTAATTTGCTCCCTTATGCCTAGCGATGTTGCCCTCTGCCAAATGGACGTAACTACGCAAATTCACTAAGATGTGGCTTTTAGTGAACATTACCTCTTACGCCAGACTTGCCTTCGCCACCTCAGACCAGGCGAAGTGCAATAGAGTAGATAGGACTTCCTCAAAAAATAGTTGAACATTTTTCTAAGTCCCAAAAAACGCTGCCGACTTTACATTTTTCAGGGTGATAGGCTGCAAAAGAGAGTACATTTTTTTCTGGGGTACCCGGCTTCCCCCCCTACATTTACTAACTTATGGCTCATAAACTATACACTAGGCTCATGTGTAGGGCACTATAATAACTCTATTTTATTTTATTAAGGTTTCCCAGGCTTGTGTAATGCAATGTATTTGCCGCAACATATGCATCCATTGAACGTTAACTTCCTGCCGTATGCAAATTAGGCAACGCTAGTGCAACTTCGCTTGCCGCAGTAACGCTAGCACTACTTCTCCAGTGTTCGGCGCCCTGGACAAAACTTTGGATGTTAGTGAATAAGCATTGTCCTGGCGAATCTACGCTTGGCGAAGTGTTGCGATGGGAGCAAAGCTGACGCTAGCGCAAATTCGCGTTTAGTGAATTTGCCCCATTATGTCTAGGGGGTTATCAAGGTTGAATTTTAGAGCTATGTGAGCTTTTTTAGACTTCAAATGAACTCGAATAAACTCAACTAGATTTCTAATTTAAGGAAAACTTGAATACAAAAAACTTGAATCGGTGAATTCAGCATTAACAACCCAAAAACTCAAATCATTATTCCAGTTATCGTGGAAAAACCCTCCAATAAAAAATCTAACATTATGCTGGCTGTTAACATATTCAAATGATTCAAGCAACCATTGACTTCGACATGACCTTGACAGGTTTTAGATGGTGTATTTTAGAGTTTTAGCTATTTGCAGGGCTGGGGTATAATAAATCTCGAAAAATTTTAGTTTTTTAAAAAAAAAATTGATTTTTTTAACCTGAAATATAAATTTTTGACTCAGATACCCTCGAGAACTTAAATTTTTCATGGAAAAACAAATTAACCTTTAATAAATTTGCCCCCTACTGTTTACAGGTACTGAGATAACTCTCTACTCATCTTGCACCGGCCCAGGGGTTATACCAGAGAGCACCATGGAGCGATTGTTTTCATTTAATAGTCCATGAAGTGTTTTCATGTGCAGAAGGGATTGAATAGACCGTCTCCATATCTGTATGCAAATAAAGAACTGTATCCAATTTTTAATTGCTCCACAAGCAGGGCATTAGGACCGAGAGGGCCTATAGAGAGAAGTAAAACTGGGATTCTTTTTCTGGATTCTTGCTGTTCTGCGTGTAGATCCTCAATCCCAATGTCATACTTGAAGATCCATTTTCCTATCTATTTTGCTAATTAGAAAGACCTACATTGTGCTGATGTGCAGCAGTAAGGATGATTCCAATCTGTTCAGTGGCTACTTAGGGTAAGAGTAAAACCCAGTCAGTGAGCAATGTTAAGTGTTCCATAAAAATAAAAATCTTTTGACCCAAACTTGAATTATTTTCTAGAATTTATAATAGTTTTCTGGATTTTAGAGCCAAAGTATCAAATGAAAACTCCTATGTATGTAAACATTGAATTCATGTGAGTTTTTTAAACTTAAATTCAAATTAATTTGAAATTCAACAAATTCGGCAAAATGTATTAATATAATCAATTCATTAAAACTCGAACTAATTTAAATTACCCTGAAATCTTGAATCAAATTCGATTTGAATTAGATCAGACTCGATTCAAATGTCAGGAAGGCTGCAAACATCTTCAAATTGATCTCTGGACCTCCCCGTTGATTTAAACAGTAATTCAGCAGGTTTTAGTTGGTGAATAGTCGAATTTGAATTCTTTAGGGGCCAGAGTATGATAAATCTTGAAAATCTAATTTTTTTTTTAAAAAAACTCGAATAGCATTCGGATAATTCCCTAGTCGAATTTGACCATAAAAATTTTTGAAAATTTTCAATAATAATAAATCTGCCCCTTAAAGTATTCTAAATTGTGGAGTTTTTGGAATTACTGCTTTGAAGGATTGAATTCTTTCCACTTTGTCAAGAGTTGATATGTAGATAGAGAGGGAAATGTTATAAGGGTTAAACTGGTATTCCAAAGTGCAAGATTTCCTCCAACACATAGGAAAACACCCATCAAGCCTTTTTTCTTTATCTCTAACATAGTCTATTAAAACACCTATAAAATCTGCCATTGTTCATAACTGTGATGTCATGTTCAGGTGGTGGGTTCTAGGAGTCCTTGCCCATTTGTTCTACTCTTTAACCTATTGATCAAAAAATAGGCATGATAATACAATTTCCATTTCCATTTAGAATAGCAAGGCAGAATTTTTTGTATAAAAAATGGCTAAAAGGATATTGTTAAAAAAATTATTGTAATCATAGAAATTATTATTTAGTAGTAGAGAATTACTTCTCAAGCCCACATAAAATACTATATATGAGATAATTTAATGATTCATACAAAGATGACTCTGAGAGTTTTGCTTTCCCACGTTACACTGAAATCAAACTTCAAATGTACCATTTAGATATTCAAAGCTTGAATAACATTGTGTAATGCTTTTGGCTGCAAATCTTTAAAACCAAGGAGAGAGAGTCACATTTAAACAGAGGAGGAAGAGTTCTCAATCATGGTTTCTTTTGCCTTAAAGGAAAACTATACCCCCCCAAAATGAATACTTAAGCAACATATAGTTTATATCAAATTGAATGACATATTAAAGAATTTTACCAAACTGGAATATATATTTACATAAATATTGCCCTTTTACATCTCTTGCCTTGAACCACCATTTCGTGACTCTATCTGTGCTGCCTCAGAGATCACCTGACCAGAAATATTATAACACTAACTGTAACAGGAAGAAGTGAGGAAGCAAAAGGCAGAACTCTGTCTGTTAATTGGCTCATGTGACCTTACATGTGGTTTGTATGTGTGCACAGTGAATCGTACGATCTCAGGGGGCGGCCCTTAATTTTTAAAATGGCAATTTTCTATTTATGATTACCCAATGGCACATACTACTAAAAAAGTATATTATTATGATAATGGTTCATTTACATGAAGCAGGGGTTTACACATGAGCTGTTTTACGCAGTATCTTTTAATAGAGACCTACATTGTTTGGGGGGGTATAGTTTTCCTTTAAACTGCATTCCCGGAAGGACCAAATGTATTGTGTTTTGTTATTCTCTGTTTATTGGAGTAAAGATCCAACAATTCTTTAATTCTTGATAATATGCTAGATAATGTGGCATTGTAGTCCAGCAACATCTTGGTGAGTGACACTCACTCACTTACTAAAATCCAAATTTTTAATGGAAATAAATGTTTTTTCCCACGAGAATGCAAATTGTCTGAATCCGAAAATACTACATCTGTCGAGTTCCTGTAGAACTCAATGGCAGAGGTCCTATTACCAGTTTGTAGATATTATTGTCTGGGCTGGGTTTTGTACAATAATCTGAACATTTCATGCTTTTCTGACGATTTCACAAAAAATTCAGATATTTTACATGACAATCCAAAAAAATAAGTTACTGATTTTTTTTTATGATAAATAAGGGTAACTTGTGGATTCTAGTTTGGTCTGACTTTTTTTTATTTAATACATAAAAAAAAATCAGATTTTGATAAATAACCCCCAAAAAGCAAAAAACATATAAAAACACACAGAAATACACCAAACCTGAATTCTGACTGATTCTTGCTGATTCCTTCTTTGTTATGAGACTTTGTTTTATTGGTATGTCATATTTTTTATTCAAGATGACATACCCGCACAAACTACAGTTCATGAAGCAGCATGATACAATGAATTTTGAATAAATAACCAATCTTGTTCGTGCATGCACATATTAACATTACAATAAAAAGTAAATTTATTGTTCTAGAAAGCTGGTTGTGTGATCTCCGATAGTAAGCACCTTCCACTGAAAAGTGTTATTATGAAATTTATTGGTCTAGAAAACTTGCATATATTACCTGAATATCTTCATTCACGGCTTAATAGCACTCATTTCACAGATGTCACAACATAAAGCTACTCATTTATATTTCCAAAGTACAAAGTCTGACATTTAGATTAGTGTTGGGAGCTCAACTTCCATATGTTTTTCCTTTGTTTGCTTTACTTTTATTTTTACAACCAATTCATATCACAGTATGAAAGATATATAACTCAAAGGCTGGTTTTTGGTAATTTAATCTTGGTAAATACAACAAGGTCTTAAAACTGCTGCAGATATTTCATAGTTTGTGATTCTTGTTACTCAAAGGAATAGTAAACCTGGGTAAAATAAAATACATGCTCACCATGCTATATTTTCTTTTACATTCATTTATTTATATATAAATAACCAAAAAGGTCTCTCGCATACCTTTAACCCATTCTTGAACGGGTGCTGCTGCTGCAATATCGAGTATTCACAAGTCCTTGGTACTGAGCAGCGCACACCGGAATTTAAAAAAAAATTACTAGTTTATTATCAAACAAATAAAAGCATTATACATGGATCAACGTTTTCGGTCCGAGTTTGGGACCGTTACCAAGATCCCGCATGTTATAAAGAACAATGCTTTATACCCTTACATAGCACATAACCGGACATGATGTCACCGACTCCAACCCCACACAAACATTAAAACTTAAGATTAAGACTATCATGATACAGAAACCTGTTCAATCAGTTCTTAACTGCAACAATGTTGTATATGTACAAATAATGTTACAATAGATACAATCAACATTAATGAGGATACTATGTATCAGTCTTAGTGCCACATAGATAATTTACAGAGTATGGCATATAGACCTGAAAAATCATCATCTCTGATTCAGGAAGCATCATAGGGACATTTGTTCATTGAGACCATGTGGAGCTAATGTATTCAGTTTTTTTTATCCAAAAACACTCCCTTTGTAAATGCATTTTAGACCTATCGCCACCCTTATAATATATATATATATATATATATATATATATATATATATATATATATATATATATATATATATATATATATATATATATATATATATATATATATATATATATACAAAACTCAAGTCAGTGCTTCACAATTACAGCAAGGACAGAATTCTACCCTGTTTAACTTCATCATCATTTATTTATATAGAGCCAAGAAAGTTACGTAGTTCTTTACAATTAGATAATGACAGTAAACTGTAAACAACAGGAAACCGTAAATAACAGACTACAATAGGTTTATAGGACCCTACTCACAAGAGTCCACAAACTAAATGATTAGGGTATAATTGAGACATGGGGATTTTAGAAACAAATTTGTGATTTATAATATGACTGATTAATTAAGATACATTGAATAAGCTTTACTAAACAGGTGGGTCTTTATGGGGCATTTGAAAGTTTGTACTCGAGGCAGAGAGTTCAAGAGTAGATGAGAATGAGTTGAAGTGATGAGAGTAGATGTGAGGCAAAGGTCAGAAGCAGAGCAAAGGTTGAGTACAGGAGTGTACAGAGATGAAATCTAGGGAGGAACTTCATTTTTAATAGGGTTGAATCTATGTATGCGGTGTCCCGAGGCCAGCACCCGGATGATTTGTGTGTGCGCCCTCCTATAGCTGCGTGGTCCTATCCCAAGCTGCATGGTCCTAGCGCCGGCCCCTGTGCACAGGCAAGTGAGCTATTCAGCACTGGAGCACCCAGCGTTCCCTTGGATGCGACAGGGCGGCATGCAGCCCCTAAAATTTTGCTGCCCGGGCCTTTGTGGCCTCGCCTCAAATCTTGGCCTGATTGTTAAGAGGCAGGGTTTGTGCCAATGCAAACAAAGAAAAGTATATACGGTACTACTCAAAAATAACTAATGAATCAAAAAAGTTCAAAATTAAATATTAAATAAATCTAAGAGGATTTACTCACAGTTCACCCCAGTCCAGAACAACGTTTAAAAAAAAAAAAAAACATTAAAAAAAAAACGAACGCGTTTAGTGCCTGTTGGGGCACTTTCTCATAGGCTCATTGCTCTTTACTATTGGAGGTCCTCACATCTCTTTTTGAACTGATTGTTCAGGGTCTTAAACGTAAGTGTTTGTAGTTTGAATTTGATTCTAGAGGAAATTGGGAGCCAGTAAAGGTATCTGTATAGGGGAGCAGCTGATGTTGAGCAGTGAGATAGATGAATGAGTTTAGCAGCAGCATTCAGAACAGATTGGAGTTGTGAAAGGTGACTTGTTGGAATACCTGCAAGGAGTAGGTTGCAGTAGTCAAGGTGGGAGATAAGAAGAAACTGGATAAGTGTTGCATCTAAACTGAGATACAGTCTGAATGTTGCGCAGCTGAATACAAGATGTACGATTTTGCAACCTATGGGCCTAGAATTAATTAAAACGAATAAATGTTAATTTCTGATGGAATAACAATAGGGCCATAGCTTAATGGAATTGAAATAGCAATTATATTTATATGTTACATAAAATAAAATTGTAAAAGTAATACAGAGTTAAAGGAGAAGGAAAGGTACGGAGGCATTTTATTGCCAATAGATTAGCTGCAATAGTGCAAGCTAGAATGCTATATTTATTCTGTAGAATGTTTTACCATACCTGAGTAAAAAGCTCTAGAAACTCTCTGTTTGTTTAGGATAGGAGCTGCAGTATTAACATGGTGTGACATCACTTCCTGCCTGAGTCTCTCCCTGCTCTGGGCTCAGATTACAGTAGAGAAGGGAGGGGGGGGAGGAGCAAACTGAGCATGCTCTTGCCCAGGGCAATGAGGTTTAAGCTGAAGGCAGGAAGTCTGATACAGAAGTCCATGTGTACACAATAGAAGGAAAGAAATGCAGTGTTTCTTTTGACAGGGGACTCAGAACAGCACTACTTTGGGGGTTTACTGGTGTATTTATATAGACGTTTCTGATAAAGCTTACTTAGTTTTAACCTTTCCTTCTCCTTTAAATAACAAATCGCATAAAACATGAGACTGTTAAGATGCGTGCTCTCATACAGATCCCATACTGATCTGAAACTGATAGTGTCATGTGACATGATCTTTGTCTACTAATGCAGAAGTGTTAAAGTTATGTCTTCTTGAAGCAAGAGAAGCATGGTGTCTGTGTACAATTTCTCCTCTGTGCTGGAGTTTCACATGAGATTAAGCAGAATGGCAACAGGTTATGGGCCCAAGAGAGAGGGAGGAAAGTGTCAAAGACTATGTAATTTGTGAGAAATGCTGGAGAGACGCTAAGTGATGGACAGTTGATTGCAATGATTCTTAAGGGCCTACTTGAATCAATTAAACCCTTTGCCATCCAGATCACACAAGGTGATGGAAAAGTGACTTTTACTGAGTTTAAAACACATTTAAGAAGTTTTCAGGACACTGAGAAATAATGTGTCAGCCCAAACACTGATAATTTGATGCAGGTCAGCACCCCTGTTATAACAGTATGGGAGAGAGACAACATTAACCCTGTCTGCTACAACTGCGACCAAAAGGGCCACACAGCTAAAGCATGCCCAAGCAAACTTAATAAAAGAAAGTCACAGTGGTGTAACTATTGCATAAGCCCACCACATCATTTTGCAGACACGAGGGTCGAGAGGATGTAAGTATCCGATGACACTTCAAAATAAGTGAGAGGCAGTGGAACAGTTTAACACCAAAGGGACTAATGTTGGATAAAGGAGCAACATAACATATAATTACAAACATTAGAAACTTTAAAAGATTTGATGAGACATTCAAGCCAGAGAACCACTACATGGAGTTGGCAGAAGGTAAAAAGACTTCTGGTGTAGTGCTGAAGACAGGTGACACAGACAGAGCCAGATTTACATAGTGGGCACCCCTAGGCCCACTGCCGTTCATCACCCGTGCCCCCCCCCCCCTTTATTCATTTAAATTTTCATAATCGGGACCTGAGCAATGTGGATTGGGAATAGAAAGTTTACAAAATTATTGTATCTTCTGCGCATACCCAGTGTTTTTGAACCAATGTGGGTGTGGTTGGGCAGCATGCCGCCCCCCTAAAATCCTGCTGCCCTAGGCCCGGGCCTAGGTGGCCTTTCCACATATCCGGTCAGAAGTGTGCCTGACTGACAGCAAGGCGAACAGAGTAAAGACAACGTTACTAAATGCACTGTATATCCCCACATATCATAGTTATACCCCGACATTACAAGTTCAACCCCTCCAAATGAAAACCCAGCATCCATACACACACCCCTACCTACTCTCACATAAATTATATATACCTATATCTATACTAACTATAGAATTTAGTATCACAATAGCCTTTGATATTATGTCTATCCAAGAAATCATCCAAGCCATTCTTAAAGGCATTAACAGAATCAGCCATCATAACATCACCTATGCATTCCACAACCTCACTGTCCTCACTGTAAAGAACCACCTATGTTGCTTCAAATGAAAATTCTTTTGTTCTAGTAAGAAGGGGTGGTCTCTGGTACAGTGATCCTCTTTATGAGTAAAAATGTCCCCTGCTATGTGTCTATAATGTCCTATAATGTATTTGTAAAATGTAATCATGTCCCCTCGCAAGTGCCTTTTTTCCAGAGAAAACAACCCCAACCTTGACAGTCTACCCTCATAATTTAAGTCTTCCATCCCTCTAACCAGTTTAGTTGCATGTCTCTGTACCCTCTCCAGCTCATGTATATCCCTCTTAAGGACTGGAGTACAAAACTGCACTGCATACTCCAGATGAGGCCTTACCAGGGACCTATAAAGAGGCATAATTATCTTTTCATCCCTTGAGTTAATGTCCTTTTTTATGCAAGACAGAACTTTATTTGCTTTAGTAGCCACAGAATGACACTGCCAAAAATTAGACAACTTGTTATCTACAAAACACCCAAGAGCCTTCTCCCAAAAACATTGGTATTTAGTGGATAACTTGCATTAATATTATTTTTGCTAAAGTGCATAACCTTGCATTTATCAACATTGAACCTCATTTGCCAATTTAGACAAATCACTCTGCAAAGTGGCAGCATCCTGCATGGAACCTATAGTTCTGCACAATTTAGTATCATCTGCAAAAATGGAAACCGTACTTTCAATGCCCACCTCCAGGTCATTAATAAACAGGTTGAAAAGCAAGGGACCTAGTACAGAGCCCTGCGGTACTCCACTGACAACACTGGTCCAATTAGAAAATGTTCCATTTACCACCACTCTTTGTAGTCTATCTTTTAGCCAGTTCTCTATCCAGGTACAAATACTATGTTCCAGGCCAACATTCCTTTATTTAACCAGTAACCTTTTGTGTGGCACTGTATCAAATGCTTTAGCAAAGTCTAAGTAAATCACATCCACTGCCATCCCAGAATTGAGGTGCCTACTTACCTTTCAAAAGAGAGATGTGAGTACCTCCGACAATAATAAGTCAATTAGTTAAAAAATTAAAAAATTTATTAGCACATAAGAAACAAGACTGATTGACTTATTATTGTCGGAGGTACTCGCATCTCTCTTTTGAAATGTTGTCTTGGACCTGCACCCTGGGACTGGGGTGAATTGTGAGTATATCCTCCAAGATTTACTAAGTTTGCAATATTAAATATTTTGAAGTATTACCAACATACAGTATATATATTTTTTTCTGGCATTGGCACAACCCCTACCACTATACATTGTTTCAGTGCCTACTTCAAGGATACAGAAAAATACGGATCCGCACACACTTTATCTTCAAGCAGATGGGGATTCCCCCAAGTTTATTGTGCCACCAACAAGTTCAACGTTTCGGGGGGGGTTTACCCACCCTTCATCAGGATACTCAACATGTGCAAAAAACACCTTTTAAACACAAAGCCCCTCCTTGTTTACCCATAACACCACAGTCTGTTGTGTATTTAACCCTTTAGTGTCCATTCTTCTTTTTTAGTCCATTTTTCAAAAAATTTTCTCCTTTTTGGGGTGTTTGGTCCGTAATAATGTCCCTCAGGAGACGGACTGTTGTGTTACATATCAATGTACAACGATGCAATTATCAAGAAACAACATTAAGTATATCAAAAAAAGCATTTAATATATTAAATAGACTACTCACAGCCAGTGGGGTCATAAATTTAACCTTACTTTTCTATGTCTTCCCACCAGCTTTTCTTATCTGGAAAAAGACAAAGGAACAATCAGTGAAGTATTCAAAGAAAACATGTGAGGCTAAGATTCTCATTTAATCCTTTTGGCCACAGGGTTTTTAATTTCCAAATCCAAAAGGATTCACGTCTTAATAAAGACATTTTTTCGTTACCTGCATCATTCCTAACCACCTCTAGAACCTGCCATCTCAGTTGTGAGACACTGTGGCCTTGTTCAAAGTAATGTTTGGCCAAAAGAGTTTCTTTTTTGAACTTCTCTTTCTCTTTATCTTTTTTGTGGGCTGTCTTACTCTCTTCCTTGGTTTCAGGTTTGTAATTTCGTATAACGCTTTTATGTTCATTTAGCCTGATCCTAACCGCCCTGGATGTCTGGCCAACATAACCAATTTATTAAGACGTGAATCCTTTTGGATTTGGAAATCCCTTCCCTTCCTGCTTCATTTTTTTTGCTATTAACATATTTAAAAAATAATTTTGGATTCTTTTTACTATGCAATATCCTTTTCCATGTCAATTGTAGCTTGCCTTATAGCTTTTTTGGCCTCCTTGTACCTTATAAATGATTTGGCTGTGCCAACTTGAAAGCCATAAAAGCATGCCTTTTCTTACCCACCTCAACACCAACACTTTTAAACCAAAATGGTTTTGCTTTGCAACGACCTTCCTTTCGTACTAGGGCAATATACTGACATGTATATTTATTAAGCAGCATTTCAAAGATGTCCCCTTTTTGTTCTTTGTTTAACCGTGTGAAAAGCATTTCCCACCTAATACGAAATAAAATCAACTTTAATATCTGAACACTTTTGATGAGACTGGTGACAGTTGCTATGATTCGCAACAGGTGTTTTAGCAATCAATTAAGGCAAACTCCATACTTTATGCTAACTGGAAGAAAGCCTACTCTATCAACAATGAAAACTTTTTGGTCAAAATGCTTTGCATACCAGTATGACAGAAAGAAACTAGAGTCAAAGTGTCAGGTAACAATGCAGCGGGGGTAGATGGGTCTATGCAATAAAAAGCAATGCAGATGGATCTAAAACATACAAAGCTAGATTTGTTGCAAAAGGATACAGTCAAGTAAAGGGAACTGATTACATGGAGACTTTTTCTCCAACTATGAATTTTACTTTTATATGTATTTTTATGCAAATGGCAGTACAGTATGATTTTGTTGTTCATCAAATGGATGTGAATTTTACATTATATATTTGAGTATTAACCAGTGTACTATCCACTTTTAATAAATATGTCTTTCTATAATATGAGAACAAGTGAGAGATTTAATTTAAGGTGGCGTTGCGACATCCAAGTAGAGATAGCGGACAGGCAGGAGGAGACCTGAGTTAGGAGTTCTGAGTTGAGATCAGGAGAGGAGAGATAGCTCTGAGTATCATCAGTATAGAGGTGGTAATGGAAACCATACGAGTTGATTAATTTGATGGAAGAAGTATAGAGGGAGAATAATAGGAGCTCTGGACAGAGCCTTGAGGAATGCCAATAGAAAGAGGTAGGGGAGAAGATGCTAATCCATTGTAGGAGACACTAAAAGAACAATCAGTGAGGTAAGAAGAGATCCAGAATAGGGCCATGTCATGAAGGCCAAGCAAATGGAGGGACTGGAGGAGAGAGGGTGATTCACATTGTTATATGCAGTGAGATGCAGAGAGATCAAGCAGTATTTGTAGTGAGAAATGGTTGTTGGCTTTAGCTGTTAAAAGGTCATTAGTTAGTTGGGTTAAAGGACCAGTAACATCAAAAAAAAATGTTCAAAAATTCGTTAGAGCACAACAAAAAATGAACACAGAGACAAATGAAACTTTTAAATAGCAAAGACTTTATTAAGAAATAACTTACAGAAAATCCACTTCCTGTCCTCTTCAGAAACGGCGAAAAGGCGACCATCCACACTGCAGCAATCGATTTCTTCTCCCTGGATATTCACTGACATCCTCCTCTCGTTGTGTCCAACAGCAGCTGGTTTGTTCCTGTGCTGGCGGCGATGAACTGACAGCAGCGAGTCCTTTCGCTTCCCTTCCACTGGCCTGGCCGTCTACAGTCTCCCAACGGCACACTTGTTCCTGCACTTTCACTGTGCATCGGCTTCCCTGCTCCGCTCTCCTCACCTCCCGCTCCGTCTCCCCTCCTCCCCAAGCTGCTGCCTTATCAATGGGCTGCTATAGACATCACGCGTTACTGTGAATATAAAATGTCTGGACTAGCCGGCAGTGCAGCATGCATGTGTATATTTTCAGCAGCAGTAGAGCCGATCCTGCCCAGACCCTAGGGAAGCAACTTCATGTACAATCAGCGCGCCAAGCCGCGTACTTCCATTACGACCTGGATCGAGTCTGGTTACTAGCTGCCCTTCTCTTCCTCCTCCCTCACTCACACCAGCGAGCGCCACGATCGGCTTTTGGGAAGGAAAGCTCAGGAGGCAGCGGCCGCGCTGTGGGAAATGCTGCCCCGGATTCCAATTCCAGCGCCGGGGAAGTGAAGGCAGAGCACGAGCAGAGATCCCAGACGCACAATCTGTCCCTTTCCCAGAGAGGAAGGGAAGCCGATGCACAGTGAAAGTGCAGGAACAAGTGTGCCGTTGGGAGACTGTAGACGGCCAGGCCAGTGGAACGGAAGCGAGAGGACTCGCTGCTGTCAGTTCATCGCCGCCAGTACAGGAACAAACTGTCAGGGCCCGAAGGCTCCGATGTAGTGCGAACCAAGGAGGAGACAATAACACCAAGTTCGCGGTACAAAAGGATTTATCAAGAGGATGGTCGAAAACAGGCAAATGGTCAAAATACAGGCAGCAAGGATCAGAGTCGTAAACAGGCAGGAAGTCGTACACAGATAAACAAAGCAGTAAATCACACCCAGGAACTATGCATGATAGACCTATAATTGGGCAAGGAGGTAAGGGGCAAACAGGAATAAATAGTCCAAAGTTGGCGCCAAAACTTGACGCAATGACGTCATGACACTGACGCCGGCGTCCTCACGTTAGCGTCTTGACGCCGACGCACATTCTGACGCCGGCGTCCATTCCGTCACCGGCGACCAATCCGGGAGCGACTCGTTTCTGATGCAGTCACATTGCGACCAGGAAGAACCGCATGGTGGAGCAGGAGGTCGCCATCTTGGACGCCACGTGGGGTAAGTTCACCATCTTCCATTACAGTACCCCCTCCTTAGGGGGGGCCTCAGGACCACCGAGTCTAGGGGAGGAAGGAAAGAGTCTGTGGAACTTACGAACCAGGACAGGTGCATGTACGTCGGAACTTCTCACCCAAGAACACTCCTCGGGACCGAACCCCTTCCACTCAATAAGATATTGAAGAATGCCCCGGGAAATACGAGAGTCCAGGATTCTTTTGACTTCGAATTCCATATGATCTTCAACCAAAACAGGAGCTGGGGAAGAAGAAGAAGAAGAACAAGACATGGCAGGTTTAAGCAGGGACACATAGAAGACGTTGGGTATCCGCAGTTCAGGAGGGAGTTGAAGACGAACAGCCACAGGGTTGATGATTTCGATGATAGGGAAGGGACCGATGAATTTAGGACCAAGCTTGGGTGTAGGAATCTTGAGGCGAATGTTGCGTGTGGAAAGAAAAACTTTATCACCGGGAATGTATGGAGGGGAAGAAATCCTTCTCTTGTCAGCAAACTTTTTCTGCACCAGGGAACTCTTCTCCAAGTTTGCCGCAGTGGCGTGCCAAATAGCCAACATGTGAGCAGCTTGGTCATTGGCCGCAGGTACATTGGTAAGAAGAAGATCCTGAGAAAACGCCAAAGGATTGAGACCATAAACACAGAAGAAAGGAGAGTTCTGGGAAGAAGAATGCAGGGCGTTGTTGTGGGCGAATTCAGCCCAGGGAAGGAGATCCGACCAATCATCCTGGCACAAGGACACATGACAATGAAGAAACTGTTCCAAGGCCTGATTAACCCGTTCAGCGGCTCCATTCGACTGTGGGTGGTAGGAGGAAGAAAATTGAAGAGAAATGTTGAGGGCTTTGCAAAGAGACCTCCAAAACTTGGAAATAAACTGGGACCCTCGATCGGACACAATCTCGGTAGGAAAACCATGAAGACGGAATATATGTTTGATGAAAAGTTCAGAGAGTTCGGGAGCAGAAGGCAGTTTCCGGAGGGGCGTGAAGTGAGCCATTTTGCTGAATCTGTCGATCACCACCCAGATGACAGTGTGGCCAGAAGAAACAGGAAGATCGACAATGAAATCCATCGCCAAATGAGTCCAAGGTCGAGATGGAATGGGAAGAGGCAAGAGTAAACCCTTGGGAGGAGAATGTCCGGACTTGGAAACAGCACAGGTGGAACAGGACAAAACAAAGTCTTTGACATCCCTCCTTAGGGACGGCCACCAGAGCAAACGGGACAAAAGTTCAGTTGTCTTCTTAATCCCAGGATGACCAGCCTGTTTGGAACTGTGAGCTTGGGATAAAATGTCATGACGAAATTCCGGAGGGACAAAGGCGACACCAGGAGGGGTCTCTGCAGGAGCCGAAGACTGAGCAGAAAGTAATTGAGAGGCACAGGAAGGAAATATGGTGGCGATAATTTTGGTAGAAGGTACAATGGGTACAGGATCTTCAGGACAGGAATCTTCAGGGGCAAAACTTCTGGACAGAGCGTCAGCCTTCCTGTTTCTGGAGCCAGGACGAAAAGTGATAATAAAATTAAAACGGGAGAAGAAAAGTGCCCACCTGGCTTGCCGGGGATTGAGGCGCTTGAGGGATTGAATAAACTCAAGGTTCTTGTGGTCGGTGAAGATAGTCACAGGAATAGAAGAACCCTCAAGCAAATGTCTCCATTCTTCCAAGGCCAACTTAACGGCAAGTAACTCCCGATTGCCTACATCATAGTTCTGCTCAGGGGAAGAAAATTTTTTAGAGAAAAAAGCACACGGATGGAGCTTCCCGTCCGAGGAAGATCTTTGGGACAGAACAGCACCGGCACCCACATCGGAGGCATCAACTTCAATGAAGAAGGGTTGTAAGGGTTCAGGATGTCGAAGAATAGGAGCAGAGGAAAAGGCTTCTTTGAGGGTCTTGAAGGCTTCGAGAGCTAGAGGAGGCCAGATTTGAGGTTTACTCCCTTTACGGATCAAGGCCAGAATTGGATGGATCTTGGAAGAGAAGTTTTTGATAAATTGTCTATAATAGTTGGCGAAGCCGATAAACCTCTGGACTGCCTTAACGCTCGTGGGAAGGGGCCAATCCAAAATTGCAGAAACTTTGGCGGGATCCATCTTAAAACCTTGAGGAGAAATGATATAGCCAAGAAAAGGAATAGAAGAAACTTCAAAGGTGCACTTTTCCAGCTTGGCGAAGAGATTGTTTTTCCTCAATCTGGAGAGAACTTCACGTACTTGACAACGATGATCAAAAAGGTTTCGAGAAAAAATAAGAATGTCGTCTAAGTACACGACCACACACTGTCCCAAAAGATCACGAAAAATGTCATTAACTAATTCTTGGAAGACCGCAGGAGCGTTGCAAAGGCCGAAAGGCATGACGAGATACTCGTAATGGCCATCACGAGTATTAAAAGCGGTCTTCCATTCATCTCCCTCACGAATCCGAATGAGATTGTAGGCCCCACGTAGATCCAACTTGGTAAAGAAACTAGCCCCCTTGAGCTGATCAAAAAGTTCAGAGATGAGAGGAAGAGGGTATCTGTTCTTTATAGTGATTTTATTTAACCCCCTGTAGTCAATGCAGGGCCGCAAACTTCCGTCTTTCTTTTCAACAAAGAAGAATCCTGCTCCAGCAGGGGAGGTGGAAGGACGAATGAAACCTCTTTGAAGATTCTCCTGAATATAGGACTTCATAGCAGAAGTTTCGGAGGGAGAAAGCGGGTAAGTGCGGCCTCGAGGAGGCATTGAGCCAGGTAAAAGTTCGATAGGACAATCATAGGGGCGATGAGGAGGGAGAGTTTCTGCGGACCTTTTATCAAAGACATCGGAAAAGGCTTGGTACACAGGAGGAAGAGAAGAATTCGAAGACACTGAAGAAACTTTGATGACAGGGGTAGTAGGCAAACAATTGTGTACACAGAATGGACTCCAGCGAGATATTTGTGAGATGGACCAATCAATGACTGGATTGTGAACACACAGCCAAGGCAATCCCAGGACCACAGGAGTTGAAGGGCAATCAATAAGAAGAAAAGACAGTCTCTCCAAATGCATAGTGCCCACCTTGAAGGAAAGTTCCTGAGTAGACTGCGAGATGATGGCAGAAGAAAGGGGACGATCATCAATCGCCAGGACACGAAGAGGAGTTGCCAAACGTTGAAGCGGAATGAAATGTTTGTCAGCAAAGGCACGATCCATGAAGTTGCCTGCAGCACCAGAATCAAGGAATGCCTGAGAAGAAATCTTCTTGGAGCCGAACTGGATTAGAACAGGAAGAAGGAAACGTTGAGCAGATGAATGGGGAGAAGAACAAATTCCACCCAGGTAAGTCTCCCCAAGCTTACCTAGGTTTTGGAGTTTCCCGGCTTCACTGGGCATTCTTGGGCGAAGTGAGCTTTTCCACCACAGTAGAGACATAACCCAGCAGCCCTTCTCCGTAGCTTCTCCTGTTCGGAAAGGCGTGCCCGACTGATCTGCATTGGTTCTTCAGATGGCAAAGAAGAAGTAGCAGGATTCACAGGAGGAGGAGGAGGAAGATTAGAAGCCGGACTGGGGAGTAGGGGTCTTTGGAAGCGTGGAGCCAGGGTGGGTTGAAACCTGGAAAACTTCCTAGCATGATCCCTGTCAAGTTCGACTTGGAACTCCCTCTGTCGGGTGTCAACCTTTACAGCCAATGCAACAAGGTCCTCCCATCGAGGAGGAATCTCACGAGAAACGAGATCGCTCTTGATGCGCATCGCCAGACCGTTGTAAAAGGCAGCATGGTATCCATCGTTATTCCACGAGGTTTCTGCCACGAGAGTTCGGAACTCAATGGCATATTCAGGAACTGAACGAGTCCCTTGCTGCAGCTGGAATAAACGGGCAGAGGCAGAGGTAGCCCGACCAGGAGCATCGAATACGGTGCGAAGGTCACGGATGAAGGCCCTGGCATCATCGATTACCGGATCCTCCTTCTCCCAAAGAGGAGAAGCCCACTCCAGAGCTTTCCCTTGCAGGCGGGTGATAATATAGCCCACCTTTGCTCGCTCCGAGATGAACTGACCTGGAAGCAGGGTGAATTGGATTTCACCCTGGTTGATGAAACCACGGCATGATTCCGGATCACCGCTGTAGAGAGGAGGTGCAGGGATGTGAGGCTCGGAAACCTGGAGTGGGGTTGCAGGAACTGGCATAGGAACTGGAGCCACAGGAGATAAGGCAGACAGCTTCTCCAAGATTGCTTCTAGTGCCTGACCGAAGTGGGTTTGCTGGGCTTCATAGGAGTGCATGCGAGAAGCCAATCCACGAACGGCTCTGCCGACATCGGTTGGAACTTGAGGCTCCTCCGAGGGGTCCATGGCCCAATTATACTGTCAGGGCCCGAAGGCTCCGATGTAGTGCGGACCAAGGAGGAGACAATAACACCAAGTTCGCGGTACAAAAGGATTTATCAAGAGGATGGTCGAAAACAGGCAAATGGTCAAAATACAGGCAGCAAGGATCAGAGTCGTAAACAGGCAGGAAGTCGGTACACAGATAAACAAAGCAGTAAATCACACCCAGGAACTATACACGATAGACCTATAATTGGGCAAGGAGGTAAGGGGCAAACAGGAATAAATAGTCCAAAGTTGGCGCCAAAACTTGATGCAATGACGTCATGACGCTGACGCCGGCGTCCTCACGTTAGCGTCTTGACGCCGACGCACATTCTGACGCCGGCGTCCATTCCGTCGCCGGCGACCAATCCGGGAGCGACTCGTTTCTGATGCAGTCACATTGCGACCAGGAAGAACCGCATGGTGGAGCAGGAGGTCGCCATCTTGGACGCCACGTGGGGTAAGTTCACCATCTTCCATTACACAAACCAGCTGCTGTTGGACACAACGAGAGGAGGATGTCAGTGAATATCCAGGGAGAAGAAATCGATTGCTGCAGTGTGGATGGTCGCCTTTTTGCCGTTTCTGAAGAGGACAGGAAGTGGATTTTCTGTAAGTTATTTCTTAATAAAGTCTTTGCTATTTAAAAGTTTCATTTGTCTCTGTGTTCATTTTTTGTTGTGCTCTAACGAATTTTTGAACATTTTTTTTTGATGTTACTGGTCCTTTAAGACAGTTTGCAGGGGATCCAGCAGGTTATTGTCAGAGAGGAATGCTGTTGCAGACTAGACACTCAAGTAACATAATAACATAGTAACATAGTAACATAGTAAGTAAGGTTGAAAAAAGACACATGTCCATCGAGTTCAACCTTTTTTTTTTTTTTTTTTTTTATTAACTACCTATCTGCCAGTTGATCCAGAGGAAGGCAAAAAACCCATCTGAAGCCTCTCCAATTTGCCTTAGAGGGGGAAAAATTCCTTCCTGACTCCAAAATGGCAATCGGACTAGTCCCTGGATCAACTTGGACTATGAGCTATTTCCCATAACCCTGTATTCCCTTACTTGCTAAAAAGCCATCCAACCCCTTCTTAAAGCTATCTAATGTATCAGCCTGTACAACTGATTCAGGGAGAGAATTCCACATCTTCACAGCTCTCACTGTAAAAAACCCCTTCCGAATATTTAGGCGGAACCTCTTTTCTTCTAATCGGAATGGGTGACCTCGTGTCAGCTGGAAAGACCTACTGGTAAATAAAGCATTAGAGAGATTATTATATGATCCCCTTATATATTTATACATAGTCATCATATCACCCCTTAAGCGCCTCTTCTCCAGCGTGAACATCCCCAATTTGGCCAGTCTTTCCTCATAGCTAAGATTTTCAATACCTTTTACCAGCTTAGTTGCCCTTCTCTGTACCCTCTCTAATACAATAATGTCCTGTTTGAGTGATGGAGACCAAAACTGTACGGCATATTCTAGATGGGGCCTTACAAGTGCTCTATACAGTGGAAGAATGACCCCCTCCTCCCTTGACTCTATGCCCCTTTTAATACAGCTCAAGACCTTATTTGCCCTTGATGCTGCTGACTGGCATTGCTTGCTACAGCCAAGTTTATCATCTACAAGGACTCCAAGGTCCTTTTCCATAATGGATTTGCCTAGTGCAGTCCCATTAAGGGTATAAGTGGCTTGGATATTTTTACATCCCAGGTGCATGACTTTACATTTATCAACATTGAATCTCATTTGCCACTTAGCTGCCCAGATTGCCAGTTTGTCAAGATCATGTTGCAAGGATGCCACATCCTGGATGGAATTAATTGGGCTGGATAATTTTGTGTCATCTGCAAACACTGATACATTACTTACAACACCCTCCCCTAAGTCATTAATGAACAAATTAAATAAAAGTGGACCCAATACTGAGCCCTGGGGGACCCAACTAAGAACCTTACTCCAAGTAGAGAATGTCCCATTAACAACTACCCTCTGTACCCGATCCTGTAGCCAGTTTCTTATCCATGTGCAAACGACTTCATTAAGCCCAACAGACCTTAGTTTAGAAAGCAGTCGTTTGTGGGGCACAGTATCAAACGCTTTGGCGAAATCCAAATAGATCACATCTACTGTCCCCCCAGTATCCAGAATCTTACTTACCACATCATAAAATGCAATCAAATTCGTCTGACATGACCTATCCTTCATAAAGCCATGCTGATTGTTGCTCATAATGCCATTCATTAGGACAAAATTTTGAATGTGATCCCTTAACAAGCCTTCAAATAATTTGCCCACCACAGATGTCAAGCTTACTGACCTATAATTGCCAGGCTGAGATCGTAATCCCTTTTTAAATATTGGAATAACATCAGCTTTTCTCCAATCCATAGGCACCATACCAGATGACAGTGAATCTGAGAAAATCAGAAATAAGGGCTGGTCTAAAACTGAACTAAGCTCTCTTAGAACCCGGGGGTGTATGCCATCAGGCCCTGGAGCCTTGTTTACATTAATTTGTATTAAAGCTTTTTGAATCATATCCTGAGTCAGCCACTGACTAGATTGAGCTGAACCATTCGTGCAGTAGGTTACAGATGAATAGTAGGTTACAGATGAATAGGTTGGAGGTTACCAAGATTAGAGGGATCAAGAGAGGATTTTTTTCAGAAAGGGTATGACAAGCATGTTTTAGTTGAGAAGGAAAGATTCCAGTTGAGAGCAAGAGAGATTAAATTGATGAGTTAAGGTTTTGATTAGACACAGATTAGTGTTGCTGAGGAGTTTGGGAATGGGATCAAGCGGGCAGGTAGATACAGTAAGTGGCCAAATGTTTTTAGACTTCCTCATCAGTCACAGGGCAGACGGAGTACAGGAGAGACTGAGGAGTGTGGAGGGAGCAGAGAGATGTGTGTGGAGGTGGTGGAGAAGGGGAAAGAAGAGTATTAAAGGTGTAGCCACATTAGGACAAGAGATGATTGAGATATTAGAATGAAGAAAGTCAAAGGAAGAAGAGAGATGTGACATGTCTAGAGCTCACAAGTCATATTGATCTGATACTGATACAATGTCATGTGACATTATATTTGCCTGCTAATGCAGACGTGTTAATAAAATTATGCCTCCTTGAAGCAAGAAAAGCATGGTGTCTGTGTTTCTCCTGTCTAAAAGAAAGCTGCAGGCTCATATGAGATTGAGCAACCGGTTATCCCATCTCTTAAGCAGAATGTCAATAGATTTCCTGGCAAATATCTATCAATAGATTTATGATGCCAGGCCACCTGCTGCTTTACATCCTACAGCATGGTGGGTATGGACTTGCTAGCTCAGACTTTACCAGCTCCCATAGACCCCTTTTTAAAAACATAGATTATTTTGCAAGGAGCCAACCACGGTATGTGGACTTGACTATCCCACTGCTGCATACCTCTCCACAGATGCATGACTATTTATAATTCTAAGAAGAAAGTAGGCCCAACCGGCACTCTGGATCTACAGGACCAGAGAGATTGAATTAAAAGAATATTTTAATTCTACAAAGTTAAAAGTACATATAAATCTGCATCTCCGTCGACCCTACGCATTTCGCACCTATTCATTGCGCTTAGTCATGAGAAGTAGGTTTGTCATGCAATATTAGAGGTCCAGCACAGACCCCTCAGTTGAATTTGATTCCTCAAGTGATGTGCCATTCAACACCACCTTGGTGTGTAAACAAACCCTGCCCCTCTCTTAGAGTAAGTGGATGAATAAATGCATTAATGAGACAACATAGGTATGGAGTTCCTGTGTATGTAACTATATCTATATACATATCTAAGGATTCTCTTCACTGCTCTTCTGAAATCCTGCCAAAATCTTGACCTCAACACATCCCTGACTAGCCTCAACTTAACCCATTTGCTTTTGACATCTCTCCTAATCACCTCCTGCCTCAGCAATCCTGGATATAATTATAGAAATAACCATTTCTCTGTATTCAGTTTATCCTACTACTTTTTTTTTTTAGCCAAACTGACAGTTAGTGAGAGATTCGCTGTACAAAGCAAGCAATACTATAATCTCATTCTGTCATAAATAAATCCACTGCGGTTTAAATGCAAGACACTCAGTTTTCTATATTATAGGCTTCGCTGTATGATTTAAAGTAACTCCATGGCTGGAATTAATTTTTTCCCTTGGATCTGGTTTGTAAGAATTTTTTTCCTCTTTCCTACAGTAAATTCTTATTCCAGTGCACCACTATGTGACTTAATTCCCACATGATTTATGGAGCAATTTGCACAATCTGTTATTAAAATCTAGCGTTTTTATAACTTTACAGAAAACTTTAAATTTGCGGTTTTCTTTGGATATTCTTTTTCTTAAGGGAGTTTTATGATGGCAACTGAACTCTTCAAAGAAAGTAAAACATAAGAAAATCATAAGAAAATCATTCCAGCAACACTTACCAATATGACAATGATGCACAAGACTAGCGATGCACCGAATCCAGGATTCGGTTCGGGATTCGGCCAGGATTCGGGCCTTTTTCAGCAGGATTCGGATTCGGCCGAATCCTTCTGCCTGGCCGAACCGAATCCGAATCCTAATTTGCATATGCAAATTAGGGGCAGGGAGGGCAATCACGTGACTTTTTGTCACAAAACAAGGAAGTAAAAAAAGTTTTCCCCTTCCAACCCCTAATTTGCATATGCAAATTAGGGTTCAGATTCGGTTCGGTATTCGCCGAATCTTTCACGAAGGATTCGGGGGTTCGGCCGAATCCAAAATAGTGGATTCGGTGCATCCCTACACAAGACACAACAGCCCATACATTGATATGTCTTCATTTTTAAGGTAGAATTCAGGCTGTTTTAGCACCCCATATTTCCCTGCTAATAATGCATTATGAGCATATAATGCCAGTAATGCATTAGAATGCATTATAATGAGCTCTATGATTTTTAATAACAGGTACCAAAAGTGTTTTATCTTTATACTGTAAATAATGAGTAAATCATGAATAAAACAGAGTACAGTACTACAGCAATACCAGTACAGGTATAAGATCAATTATCAGGAAACCAGTTATCCAGAAAGCTCCGAATTACAGGAAGGCCACTTGCCATAGACTCCATTATAATCAAATACTGTAGTTAAAAATGATTTCCTTTTTCTCTGTAATAATAAAACAGTACTGTACCATGTACTTGATCCCAACTAAGATAGAATTCTACCTTACTACAGGAAAAACCTTCCTACTGGGTCTAATTCATTGTTTTTTTTTTTGCACAGTTTATTTGAGATAATATACATACATGCATTACAGGGAATATGTAAGCAAATGTTTACAGATCGTGGTTTGACATAGCATCTATAAATGATTACACACAGTGACCTCAGTTTAACATTTAAGATCATATTTGATTATAAGATTATATTAGCAATTAGTCATTTATAGTGCGTTTAATTTTTCCCATATTGGCCTATAGTACTGATCTCGTCCATTCTTAGTACATAGCTTTTTCAATTTTTGCCAGATCCTTCACAGTTATACCACTGTTTGTAAATTGGAGGGTTTGGATTTTTCCAGCAAACCATTATCCATTTCCTAGCCAAAAATAACATTTTGTGAAGATAGGTTATCAAAGGTGAGGGAAACACTAACTAGCGTGAACAAAGGGCAAGAGAGAGGCATGGGTCACACTACCTTTGTGTCCAGTAGGTCGCTTGCAGTTGATTAATATGATTCTTTCTCTAAATTTACAATATCCTTTGGTTCAATGCTCTCTTATCAGCTTGTTTCTGTATGGTCCAGTACAACTTGGACATTAGTCCTTTGTGCTTGGTGGCTGCTATTTCACTTGCTAGTGGTGAGCTTCTATGTGGATTGGGGTAAATTGGTTTTGTTTTTATCAGAGCTGAGTGAAGGCTACTGTATACAAGACATTGTGAGTTACGTACCGTAGGCCCAACCTAGCTCTAAGTGCTGCAAATGGTATTGGATTGTTTCACTCCCATACTTCACCTCTCGCATAACCCCAGTTTTGACCATATTGGAGGTAACGTAACTTGCCCCATGCTGGGAAACTTGTTATTGATGACTGGGGTTTGTGGGTGACAGGATTGGTGTTTGATTAGTTGGTGAGCTACAGTCCACACCTTCCTTAGTAGTCTAAGGAGAGGATATACTGGGGTTTTTCCCGGGCCAGGGCCCCTGGCCTTCAGGCCCTGCATAGGGTTGGCATGCTCAGGTACTGTACAGGCCCACAAATTGCTGTTGCTATTGGCTGTTTTCTGCAAAATTGGGTATTAACTGCCTACTTTGTTGGGAAAGGCTAGGCCTCCTGCTTTCTGTGGCAATGGGAGGGTCTCTAGTGGTAGTCTACTACAGCTTTTGCCCCATAAAAAGCTTTTTAGGAGGTCTGTAAAGGGTTTAAGATTGTGTGTGACTCATATTGGGGAATGCCACAATGGATATTGTAAATTTGGAGAAATAATCATATTGATCAATTGCAAGTGACCGACTGGACCCAAAGGCAATGTGACCCATGCCTCTATCTTTGTTCATGCTAGTAGTGGTTCAATATTGCCATATAGTATTGCTCTGGGGGCAGATACACTTGTACTCCTAGATACGTGAATTCATTGACTATTTGTAGGGGGAATGCTTCCAGATTTTTCACAAAAGAATTTGAAGCAACGTAGGTGGTTCTTTACAGTGAGGACAGTGAGGTTGTGGAATGCACTGCCGGGTGATGTTGTGATGGCTGATTCTGTTAATACCTTTAAGAATGGCTTCGATGATTTTTTGGATAGACATAATCAAAGGCTATTGTGATACATTCTATAGGTAGTATAGATATGGGTATATATAATTTATCTGAGCGTAGGGAGGGATATGTGTATGCATGCTGGGTTTTTATTTGGAGGGGTTGAACTTGATGGACTTTGTCTTTTTTCAATCCGATTTAACTATGTAACTATGTAACAAGTTGTGAGCGGATCAATCAGAAATAGTACAGATTGGTTTGGTTCACACACAGGGCAGAGAGACTGCCAAACCTGGCAGTGAGGTCTGTCAAGTTATTGACAGAGGTGCCCCTGCCCCCCAGGTATACTAGCGTCCGCATATAGCTCAATTTTTTTAGTTTTACCATCAAGTTCCAGACCTGTTATCTGCAAATGCAATCTCACTGCCTGTGCTAATGGCTCAATTGGTAGCGCAAACAAAAGGGGGGGCAGGGGGTACCCCTGTCTGGTACCTTTGGCTAGGTTAAAGGAGTTAATTGAGGAAGCCTTTACCTCGAGGAAGGCCTGCGGCTTGTAGTATAAAAGCTTCACATATGCAGTTTTCACTGGCCATATACCATTAGCTTCCATTACCTCCCACAGATTCGGCCATTCGACCATATCAAGTACTTTGGCAATGTCCAGCGCTGCCGCTGCCATCGTACTGCTATTTGTGTGTGTGAGTGTAAGGTTCAGGTAAGGCCTTCTAAGGTTTAGGGCAGTTGTCTTGCCCGGTATGAAGCTTGTCTGGTCTTCTCCCACCAATATAGTTATAACTCTAGCTAACCGCCTCTGCCAGGATTTTTACATCTACCGTCAAAAGGGATATGGGCGATAGGACTCGCACATTTGCAAAGCAATGGCTGCCTCATACATCAAAGGGGGTAAGGTACTGTACTTTGTAAGATGGCTTCTGAGTACACTTTCTTCAGGATTGGGGCTTGGGTCTTAATGTGCCTCTTGTATAGTTCAATGGGTATACCATCTGCTCCTACTGCTTTACCCAGCAGAAATATATCAATGACCTGTGATATTTATTCTATGGTTAATTCCACCTCTAGGAAATCTTTATATTCGGCTGGGAGGTAGGGTAGACTAAGATGGGACAGAAATTGCTGAATCTCCTTCCGGCTGATGCCAAGCTTGGAGGAATACAGCCCTTTGTAAAAGGACAGTAGTATATTCTTTATTTGGGTTGGGTCCATTTGTATTTGGCCTTGGTCGTCTTTTAGAGTAGTGATGGGAGTAGAGCCACTTTGGTTTTTGACTATATAGGCTAATAGCTTGCCTGTTTTTTCTCCATACTCAAATATATTTACTTTGGCTAAGTAATGTTTACGCTGTGCAACTTCCCACATGTGTTATGCATGCTGGTCTTGCAAATGTTTTAACAACTGAATGTTGTCTGCTGTGGGCTGTGACTGGCTCTGAAATCCACTGTTGTGCTTCAAGGCACTCAGTGGCTGTCCTAGTTAGCTTTTTATGATGTATAATTATTATATATGCCTTGAATGCATCCCACAATATCAGAGTGTTAGTGGAACCTGTGTTGAGCTCAAAGTTTTCCTCAATCTGTTTGTCTAGTTCTGCTTGGTTATTAAGTATATGAAACCATATAGGGTTAAAAGACCATCGAGGGTGAGCAGGGGGCTGAATTAGATTTAGGGTGCCCATCAGCGGGGCATGGTCCGAGATACCTCGGGGGAGGTACCTGGTGGTGCAAGCTTTTGAGAGTGGGGCCCTGTTAGTAAATAGCGTATCTAGTCTAGAGAGAATACCATTTAAGGCTGAGTAGCATTAATATTGTTTTTCTTTGGGGTACTGGTGCCTCCTTAATTCAGGCCCATTTCCTCCATAAGGCACTGAAGATTTATGGTTGTCTCCACTACCAGGGAACCCTCTCGCCACACCCTGTCCAGACTGGGGCTAAGGACAGTATTGAAATACCCAGCAAGTATTGGTAGTGAGCGTGGGTAATCTGCCTGACATTTGGCCCATTCCCGTATGCACTTTTCAGAGTAAGGTGGTGAAATATGCTGGCTAGAAACAGCTCAAGTTTGACCTATCAGGCAGTGTAAGAGTAAATACTTTCCCTTAGCATCTGTATGTTTATGTAACATTTTAAATGGGAGCTTCTTGCGTCCATCATGGCTCAGGTATTGTATCGATGGCATCAACCTAGGTTATTTAGGAGCCTTGGAATGGGTGCTTGTTGTAGAGTGGTAATTGCTTAGTGTAGGCCTCACATTTGAGACTCTGCGGGCTGGCAAATGTTCTACAACATACCTTGCATCCAGCCAGTTGTTAAGTTCTTGCAGCAAGGTGGTTGGAGAAGTGGTTGGAGCCATCTGCTGTTACCCTGAGTCTTGTGGGATATAGCATTGCATACTGCAGGTTCTTGGCTCGCAGTCTCCTTTTGGCATCTTGGAATATAGCCCATTGCTTCTGGACGTCTGGACAGAAAAATCCACCTAGATGGAGATTCTGTTGGCCTGGTATTGCAGGTTGTGTTTCTCCCGGACAAGCCTGAGGACAGTGTCTTTATCTATGACATTTAGGAGTCTGGCCCGCAGGGGCCTTAGTGGAGCTCTGAGTGGAGCAGCCAGTTTGCCACGAGCTCTTCTGGAATGTTCCCCTCTTCTCAATCCTATCATCCTGATATAGCTCCATTGTTCTCCAGGTCATCAGATTTTTGGAGACAGCTAGTCATATCCCATATGCACCCTCAAGCTCACTGATTCTCTGTTCTGCAGCTGCAGTGCATTCCCAGAGCTTCTGCATGTCATGCTTAATGATTGAAGCTCAACTTTGATCATGTTGGTCTTGGAACTTATTAGGCTCATGCATGCTTCATTTGATGCTTTGATCTCTGCAATAATGTCCAAGAGAGTAGGTTGCAGCTCTGTGGATGGTGCCATTCTGTATTCTCCTGATTAGATGACCCGGTGCCATCTTGCATACTTTTCCCCTCTCAGGCAAATTTTGATAGCCTTGTGGCACCCTCTATATCTGAGGTAGAGCTTCCCAGGGGTTCTGAAGTTGCTTCGTGTTGTATTAGTTAGTTCAGTGTATTTGCAGGGTTTTGTGTCCTGAGAGCAGAGCCTAGGAGAAATGTGTCCTCTCACGTGGAGTTGCAGGCCATGCCCCCAGTCTAATTCATATTTAAATTATTTTTAGTAGACTTAAGGAATGATGGTCCGAATAACAGAAAGATTGCTTATCCAGAAAACCCAAGCTTTCTTGAAATTAGGTCCCATACCTAATGTGTTAATGAATAGCTTACTTTAAAAAACAAAATGGGCTCCCACACAACATCAGGATACTCAACCGAAAACTTGATTCTATACCATTATTGCCTTCAAGGGAAATCTAAAGCCCATTGAAATAATCAAAATCACTTCTGGTAGCACCGGTGTTTAAGCATAGCTGCCCTCTAGAGATTGCTGCACAACTTTCAGCATATCTGCCTAGCTTAGCTAGATGAAGCAGATAATGATATCTCAAATCAGGCCAAACAGGCAAGGAATGCTGTTTATTGTGTTCAGTATTTTAACTGTTTTCATTTTACTTTTCTTATTGGGTTGCCTCCTGCCGAAATTATCTTTCTCTACAGGAATAGGAAATGATATCTTTAAATAGACATGTATAGGACATCTTTATTCCAACACTCATCTAATTGTAAGTTGCATAATGCTGCAGAACTTATTGTTATCTTGCAATGGCTTCAGACCAACTGAAGTCTGTCTTTCATAATGAACAGGGTTTCAATCCCCCTAACAAGAGGACTAAATCTTTATGATATTACCACTCGGTTCATGCACATATCCTCCTGTTACAGGAAACAAACTTCTCAACCACATCTTGTTCCAAGTACCTGCCCTCCAACTATCCTTAAGTATATATTGCAAGCAGGAAGTAGAGTGACTGATCAATAAAAAGCAAGATTGTAATAGCAGTACTAGCCATAACATAAATATGTGGATGTGCTGTTTATATTTATTTTGCTGCACTTATTTATTGCTCTTATATACAGTTGAGAGCAAAAGTTGTGGCACCCTTTGCCAAATTACATATTTAATCATGTACAGTAAATGAAAAGTAGTAATCAACTGTTGCAAGAATGCAGAGGTTATCTGCAAGGAACAGTTTGCAGAAATCCCTACAATAAGAATTGAAAGACTTTTGGCTGGATACAAAAGGCATTTACAAGCTGTGATCTGTTCCAACGGGGAAGTTATTATGTACTGACTTACTTTTGCACAAGCTACAATTACTATTTTCTTTGGTCCTATGTTTTACAGTTTGTGAAATAAAATGTAACTGTGCATAAACATTTGCAAATATGTTGTTTTTAACACCCTGATTCCAGCGGTATTTGGTTACCAAGTTCATTTAACCCTTTAAATGCCACAGATCGTAGAATCTACGTTCTGTGGCAAAGGTACTTGAAATGCCACAGAACGTAGATTCTACGTTCTGCAGCACTTCCGGGTTCAGGAGCGGAGGAGCAGCTGTTAGAGCCGCTCGCTCCGTTCCTCCTCGATCCCCTGCCCCTAGGCAATGAGCAGAGCAGGGGATCGAGTGGCCCCTGGGGCGCGATCGCCCAGGGGCCCAAAAACAGCAGCAGGCACGTGTTATTTACGTGTCCTGCTGCTGCAGCCTGCACCGGATCGTCGATCTCCGCCCCCACAGCACAGAGACAGGAACCACGACGCAGATGTCTTCCAGGGGCTCTTCCTGATCGCCTGCTACAGTCTCCAGCGATTTTTTCAGGTTAGTGCAACAATTACACACACAAACACACCAACACACACTTATTACAGTAATACACACTTAGATTCACACTTACACACACTTACACATACATTTTTGGGGATTGGGGGGGTCACTTACACTCACTGCACTTACACACATGTGCACACGCACACGCACACATAACATGTAATTTACCATTTGTACACACGCACACGCACATACATGGCATTGTGGCTTTTTTTTTTTTTTTTCTTATCGCATCGTACTGTGCAATGCCTTTTGTATGTTATTTCGGTGATTATATTGCAATTTTTGGTATTTTGGTGCATTTTTAGCCATTTTATTGAATTTTTAGCCATTTTATTGCATTTTCAGCTCTGCATATGTTGTGTTCACTTGTTTCTAGCCGTAGAACCTGTTTGACCCAGCTAAAATATTCAAACTGTGATTGTGACGGCCGATAACACTAGTCTGGAAAAAAAAACATTGATTTTTGTGGTTTTATTGGATTTTTTTGCATTTCACTCTTTACTGCCTTATTTTGTTTTGCCTTGTAAATTTTATATACTATATATCCATTTGGGGGTCTCTGTGCACCACATAGTTTGGTATATCTATGCATATTGGGCATCAAAGTGTTCAGTAGACACCTGGTGTTCATATTTAGGATGTTTTATGCTGATAAGTTACGAAATGTGGGGCATATAATGGGGTAAAATTCAAGCTTTGTGACGATTTTCAGAAATTTGATAAAAACCGTTACGTTCAGCATTGATTTGCAGTTTGGCAGTTTGCAGTAGAAACACTTATTTACCCATATTGGATTCGTCAGAATGTGTACTTTCTGAAAATATATGGTTTTCTGGGGTATCTGTACTGTTAGGGGGGTCTAATGTCGCATAATACACACACCAGGTGCTCATATTGCAGCAGCCAGCGCGTCAGCCTTGAAAATGTATATACACTATTGTCATTTGGGGGTCTCTGCGCCACATAGTTTGGTATATCTATGCATATTGGCCATCAAAGTGTTCAGTAGACCCCTGGCGTTCATATTTAGGATGTTTTATGCTGATAAGTTACGAAATGTGGGGCATATAATGGGGTAAAATTCAAGCTTTGTGACAATTTTCAGAAATTTGATAAAAGCCGTTATGTTCAGCATTGCTTTGCAGTTTGGCAGTTTGCAGTAGAAACACTTATTTACCCATATTGGATTCATCAGAATGTGTACTTTCTGAAAATATATGGTTTTCTGGGGTCTCTGTACTGTTAGGTGGTCTAATGTCGCATAATACACACACCGGGTGGTTATATTGCAGCAGCCAGTGCGTCAGCGGTGAAAATGTCTATACATGTTGTCATTTGGGGGTCTCTGTGCGCCACATAGTTTGGTATATCTATGCACATTGGGCATCAAACTGTTTAGTAGACCCCTATGTTTATTTTTAGGATGCTTTATGCTGGTAATGATACATGGACAATACGATGCTGGAAAGTTGAAGCTTTGAGACAATTTCCAGATATTTCACCCAAACCGCCAAATTTGGCAATTTGACTCAGTAGTTTGGAGCAGAAAGGCATGGGTACCCATTTTAGATTCTGTAGAATGTGTACTTTCCAAAAATATATGGGGTTGGGGGGTAAACATATATTTCTGTGTTTTTACCCCACAAAAATGCAGTCAATGTGTTGATTTTTCATTAGCTGAAGTTACCCACAGGACTATTTGTATGCGCTAACTTCATTTTGGGGCCTCTAAATGCCAGATACTTTGGTAAACCTATGAACAATGGCCACCAAACTGTTTGGAGGAACCCTGGCAATCATATTTAGGCTGCTTTTTCTTGGTGCGTAACGATACATGGGTGATATGGTGCTGGGAAGTTGAAGCTTTGAGGCAATTTTCAGATATTTCACCAAAACCGACAATTGTGGGAAAGCCTTGTGACTCAGTAGTTTGGAGCAGAAAGGCATGGGTACCCATTTTAGATTCGGTAGAATGTGTACTTTCCAAAAATATATGGGTTTTGGGGGGTAAACATATATTTCTGTGTTTTTACCCCACAAAAATGCAGTCAATGTGTTGATTTTTCATTAGCTGAAGTTACCCACAGGACTGTTTGTATGCGCTAACTTCATTTTGGGGCCTCTAAATGCCAGATACTTTGGTAAACTTATGAACAATGGCCACCAAAATGTTCAGAGGAACCCTGGCAATCATATTTAGGGTGCTTTTTCTTAGTACGTAATGACACATTGGTGATATGGTGCTGGGAAGTTGAAGCTTTGAGGCAATTTTCAGATATTTCACCAAAACCGACAACTTTGGGAAAGCCTTGCGACTCAGTAGTTTGGAGCAGAAAGGCATGGGTACCCATTTTAGATTCAGTAGAATGTGTACTTTCCAAAAATATATGGGGTTTGGGGGGTAAACATATATTTCTGTGTTTTTACCCCACAAAAATGCAGTCAATGTGTTGATTTTTCATTAGCTGAAGTTACCCACAGGACTATTTGTATGCGCTAACTTCATTTTGGGGCCTCTAAATGCCAGATACTTTGGTAAACCTATGAACAATGGCCACCAAACTGTTTGGAGGAACCCTGGCAATCATATTTAGGCTGCTTTTTCTTGGTGCGTAACGATACATGGGTGATATGGTGCTGGGAAGTTGAAGCTTTGAGGCAATTTTCAGATATTTCACCAAAACTGACAATTGTGGGAAAGCCTTGTGACTCAGTAGTTTGGAGCAGAAAGGCATGGGTACCCATTTTAGATTCGGTAGAATGTGTACTTTCCAAAAATATATGGGTTTTGGGGGGTAAACATATATTTCTGTGTTTTTACCCCACAAAAATGCAGTCAATGTGTTGATCTTTCATTTGCTGAAGTTACCCACGGGACTGTTTGTATGCGCTAACTTCATTTTGGGGCCTCTAAATGCCAGATACTTTGGTAAACTTATGAACAATGACTACCAAAATGTTCAGAGGAACCCTGGCAATCATATTTAGGGTGCTTTTTCTTAGTACGTAATGATACATGGGCGATATGGTGCTGGGAAGCTGAAGGTTTGAGGCAATTTTCAGATATTTCACCAAAACCGACAATTTTGGGAAAGCCTTGCGACTCAGTAGTTTGGAGCAGAAAGGCATGGGTACCCATTTTAGCTTCAGTAGAATGTGTACTTTCCAAAAATATATGGGCTTTGGGGGGTAAACATATATTTCTGTGTTTTTACCCCACAAAAAATGCAGTCAATGTGTTGATTTCTCAGTAGCTGAAGTAAAGTCCTGAACAATTTGGATGTGCTAACTTCATATTGGTGTCTCTAAATGCCAGATACTTTGGTAAACCTATGCATAATGGGTATCAAACTGTTCAGTGGACCCCTGGCAATCATATTTCAGGTGCTTTTTCTTGGTACCTAATATAGTTTGGGATATGCGGAGCAGCAAAATAAAACCTTTGAAATGATTTTTCAGAATTTTGAATTTTTTTATGAAAAACCGCTATGTTCAGACAAGCTTTTATGTTTGGTAGTTGGGAGTAGAGAGACATAGTTACCCATTTTGTAATCGGCAGAATGTGTACTTTTCAAAAATGTATGGTTTTCTGGGGTAAACCTACGGTTTCAGGATTTTTTGCCTTGGAATCTAAAGCATGCCGTTTTCTGCCTTAGTGCTTTCAAAATTCGGTAATATACTGCCGGGAGTTTTTGAGGTACAGAAGTCCTAAATCTCCCTAAAACTATACATATCTGGTATTGGCATGTTCGAGAGACATAAGGCTTTCCAAATCAGTTGGATTTTCCTCCGTAAAATGAAATATTTTTCTGGTATAAATTGATATACGATGAAAAATGGTAATTTTTCTTTTTTTTTTTGGTATTTAGCACTATTAATTTTTTTGCACAGGTGGAAATACATGAAAACTCAGGCAGATTTAGAAAGCTCGGTTTCTACCGAAAAAAACAATGTATAGTTTTCCTAGGTAAACTATAGGTTTCCCCTCAGAAAATGCCCCTAAAGTGAGAGAGCACAAAATGTTTCAAAAACGGCTGGCATTTCGCGTAACCAAAATGTGAAATTCTGCTGGCACTTAAAGGGTTAATGTATGGTGTCACTTCACACAACAACTGTGCAGTTTATTGTGCAGTATTGCTGTGAAGAAGCCCAAATAAAAAGATTGCCCTACTTGTGCCCCCTTTGTTCTCTATAGAACGCCACAAAAACTTAAAGGGGCAGTAAACTCTTTTGTTCAACAGGAGTTTAATGAATAGAGCTGAACCTACTTTTTGAATATTGTTTTAATTAAGAAACATCTATGGTTTTTGCCCCATTGTTTTAGGGTTTTTCACCTAAACAGGGCAAACAGGGAGACAGAAGCTACTCCACGTTTGGGTCTGGCACAGTAGATCGTTATCGTTATACAACTCTCACTCCCTTCACTCTTTATTGTGACTGCTTTGGTAGCAGGAGTCTGCAGAGGGATTATCTGTGAGCTAGTATCTATCTAATAACCAAATATGGAGTAGCTTCAGTTTCCCTATTTGTCCTGTTTAACAAAATAACAGGGAATTTACGAAAATTTTATATAACCATCATACTGAAATAAAATTGTTTCTAAATATGATAACTTAAAAACTCTTTATCAATCATTTCTGATTGACAGTTAGGTCTAATATATCCTTTGGGGGGTCATTTTGCTGGAAAATGTATTACAGCTAACTCTTTCAAAAACACCAGCAATCCTGTCTCTCTACATGTAGGATTTGTTCCAAAGTTTATTTTGTTGGATTTTGTAGTAGGCTAGAAATGTACATTGTTTTTGGTTCCATACCAACCCAAGACAACCACAGCCTTTTAGCAGTAAAAGTTTATTCCATCCTAATAACAGAGTAAAGTTTATGCCCATCTCTAAGGTTATGGTACATAAAGGACAGATGAAGGACTATATCCTCCATATGTGGCCTGGCTTTGTGTCCTGATGGATTCTTTGGGAAATGATTCTTGTGTAATAGATTACACAGAAAAATAAGTTATTCCCTTGTGATGGAATTTACTATCTCCATTTTTGTAGCTGATATAGTAGTTGCTTCAGCAGAGGCATTCCATGAATACTAAAGCAATGGCAGAACCTCCAATGGCCATTAGTTTTGTGCATTTGCTGTTCTAGTCTAATGAGGACACTTTAGTTATGTAAGGCAATATGGCAGATATAAATCCTATGTTTATATATTTGACCCATAGATGCTATTTGGCATCCAGCCCTGCACATTCCTGAGGTATTTCCTGAGCTTGTCTGAGTACAGGTAAAATACCTGTTATCCAGAATGCTCGGGACCTGGGGCTTTCCGGATAACGCCTCTTTCCGTAATTTGGATCTCCATACCTTAGAGATACTGACACCAGAAATTAAATTATTTTTACATCTATCATAATATTGCCTTTGAAAGTTACTTATAACTTTGCCATAAAGAATTTGCAGAATGCTTTTACATTACCTGTCTAATGACCCATGTTTCTGTATGAGGGGGCTGCCACATTTGTGCAGCAGGAGTCTGGTAGCAGTAGAAACTTTAACTGACAGGCTAAGATGGAACAGTCAGGTTGACAAAACAGTCAGGCTTAGAAACTTAAACTAACAATAACTTACAAAAACAAACCTCTCACAGCAAAATAGTTAACTTTTAATGTACATTTATATTTTTTTGTGTCAGTATCACTTTAAGTCTACTAGAAAATCATAGAAACATTAAATAAATTAAATAGGCTTGTTTTGCTTGCAATACGCCTTACAATAAGGATTACTTACATCTCAGTTTGGATAAAGTACAATGTTCTGTTTTATTATTACAGAGAAAAAAGAAATCCTTTTTATAAATTTGCATTATTTGGATAAAATGGAGCATCATTAAGCTAAAGTTACCAGATCAGATTTGCTGGAAAGATACTCAAATAAAAAGGAAAGCTAAATAAGCACATTAAAGCAAAGCAAGTGCTGACCTTTGAGCATGCTAATTATGATTATCCAGTTTTGGAGTTGATTTTACCTTTATGTGTGTGGCCAAGTGCCCCAGTGATTTGCCTTAGCAACAACTGCACTAAGCATGTAAAAGCAATAAAATCATGTCTGGCTGTAATTATCTGCAAGGTTGCTGGTCACCTTTTAAAGATGCTGCATAGATGGTTAACACTCGGGTAAGGTGAATGCTACAGTATTTACTGCATTGTCTGACAACAAAACATTATGCAGCTGGACAAAGTCCTAATCAGACTTACTACGCATGCATTTTGTTGGTGTCTAGGGAAATTATGGCAAATAGGTGAAGATTTAAATGCTTACTCAGCCTTATATTTATAATACACACATACAAGCTCAGGATACAATAAACAACCAGGAACACTGTATTGTCTATCTGATTTTTTTTTTAAACCAAAAATATATATTTTTTGTGGATAATGATATATTTACATTGGAATGGATTAAAGGCCTTTCATAATCCCTTGCACTGAGATCATCTGATAATCTTTTCTTTCTACTGAATGTGCTCAGACATCTCAGTAACCAATGTATTATGTTTAATGAACTTTAGATATTTAATTTATTGTAATGTACCGGTGGTTTAAAGGGAAATAATTTAAACCACTCTAGCTCATAACATACCTATCATCACTTGAGATCTATTTACTCTACAGTTCATGAGTAGGGAAAGCTATAATAGCTATTGTGGGAAATGATGATTAGGGTCCACGATACCCTAGCAACCATGCATGGATTTGAATAAGAGACTGGAATAGGAGAAGGGTTTAAATTACATAGTTACATAGTTAAATCGGGTTGAAAAAAGACAAAGTCCATCAAATTCAACCCCTCCAAATGAAAACCCAGTATCCATACACACACCCCTCCATACGTTCACATAAATTATATATGCCCATATCTATTCTAACTGTGTTGTTTATACAGAGGACCTGTAGGTGTCACTGTGCATAAGAGTTATACTGTATACATAGTACTTTCTATACTGTTTAAAAGTATTAGAGTTGAAGCTACTGTTGAAGTGTAATGGCTGCATGAACCTGCTAATAAAGCACTGTTATACTCTACTCATCATCGGCTACCAAAACAGAACATATTGGCGATGAGATGTCTCTTCTACCTCTGCAGCAGCCTGCAGCTTTTCTTCCAAACCCTGTGAGCCTACCATACCTTTTACTGCGTGGATCCATATGTTTGAAAACGACATTATTGCTGCTGACCAAGGGGAGATTTCTGCTGCTAGAAAGTGTGCTTTACTTATTCACTGCCTGGGAGCAGAGGGACAGAGTATTATTCTATACATTACCATTACCTGATGATACTTATGAAACTGCACTTACTGCTATAAAGAACTTTTTCGTGCCAAGAGTAAATGTGGTTGCTGAAATTCTGCCAACGTGGACAACGTAATGGTGAATCCACAGAACAATTTGTAGTAGCTTTTTTGAGAGCTGGTTGTAACCTGTGACTTTGGGAATCTAACAGATGAAATGCTAAGAGACCAAATAGTGGAAAAAACAAACTCACCTCGCATTAGAGAGAGACTGCTCCTAGAGCAGGATTTAACCCTTGCAAAGACTTTTACAGTTGCTAGCCAAATTGAAACAGCAGTGGCAGAGGATAAAACTCTCAGGGAACTGCTGGGAATGTACAGACTGTGAATCCAGCAATGTGGCCTAATAATGCACAGTCACAGGCAAAATACAGTGCTAAGGAAAGGGATTCACCTACACTGCAAAACAGCAGCAAATAAAAAAAAAAAATACTGCTTCCACTGTGGTTAAACATAACTCACTGCAAATTACGCCCTGCAAAAGCTGTACAGTGCCACAAATGCAAAAAAATAGGACATTTTGCTAAGATCTGCAGTAGTTCTGCTAAAGATTAGGGATGTAGCGAACGGCGGAAAAAATGTTCGCGAACATATTCGCGAACTTGCGTCCAAAAATGCGAACCCCATAGACTTCAATAGGAAGGCGAATTTTAAAAGCTAGAAAAGACATTTCTGGCCAGAAAAATGATTTTAAAGTTGTTTAAAGGGTGCAACGACCTGGACAGTGGCATGCCAGAGGGGGATCAAGGGCAAAAATGTATCTGAAAAATACATTGTTGACACAGCGCTGCGTTTTGTGCTGTAAAGGGCAGAAATCACACTAAGTCACTCAGGTGATGTTTCTGGACACGGAATGTGAAAAAGCTCACACAGCTAGGTGGCACTTTGTTAAAGACTGGGCAAACAATGCCTGCAAGGGCAACGTATACAGTAGTGGATACGGAATATATTATTGCTGCTGTAAAAACATCACTCAGGTGATGTTTACGGACACGGAATTATTATTGTTATTTAGACAGAATGTGAAAAAGCTCACACAGCTAGGTGGCACTTGCATACCTCCCAACTGTCCCTCTTTTGACCACTCAACCCCCTGTCCCTCTTTTGTACTGGAAAGTCCCTCTTTTCTCTGCACTGAACAGCCAGAAAAAAAACAGTTTCTAACTTAATTGGCTTTTGGCAGAGAGCTCAGAACAGCTAACAGGTGCAAATAAGATACTTTGTAACAGTTTTGACTCTGGTTGGTGCTGGTAGTGGTGAACTACTAGGAGGAGCAGCACACCAGTCCCTCTTTTCTCTGCACTGAACAGCCAGAAAAAAAAACAGTTTCTAACTTAATTAGCTTTTGGCAGAGAGCTCAGAACAGCTAACAGGTGCAAATAAGATACTTTGTAACAGTTTTGACTCTGGTTGGTGCTGGTAGTGGTGAACTACTAGGAGGAGCAGCACACCAGTCCCACTCCCCAACACAGCTAGACTAATAGCACTGGGCTCTTACAGTAGCAAAGTAAAAAAAACAAAAAAGAAAATAAAAGCAGTCCTTACAAGGACTATTGGGTTATTACAGCAGTCAGCAGATGAGATCAGAAGCAGTGCCCACAGCAGCTACATACAGAGCACTGCAGTAGAAGGTAGATTACTAGTCAGCAAAGCTAACTAACCTAAACTCACTGTCCCTCAAATCCCTGCAGAGTTCTGTCCCTACAATACAGAGCAGTATCAAGTAGATTACTAGCCAGCAAAGTTACTATCAACTGTCCCTCAAATCACTAAACAGCTCTCTCCCTACACTAGCTCTTCCAAGCACACACAAGCAGAATGAAAAAACGCTGCAGGGCTTCAGTTTATATATGGAAGGGGAGTGGTCCAGGGGGTGTGGGGGTGGTCCAGGAGGGAGAGCTTCCTGATTGGCTGCCATGTATCTGCTGGTCTGGGATGAGAAGTCAAAAATAAGCGCCAGCTAAGGCGAACCCAAATTGGCGAACGTCGCGCGACGTTCGCAAACATTCAGCGGACACGAACAGCCGATGTTCGCGCAAATTAGTTCGCGGGCAAACAGTCCGCAACATCCCTACTAAAGATATTCATGAAGTCACTGCTTCAAATGTTATGGTATTAAGTGTGGCTAAAAGCTGATACATTTATTCCAGACAATAAATGTACTGTTAGTGTCAATACTACTTCTGCTGACAAGGGAAACTCCATTAACCTGATGCTTGATACAGGTTCCCCTGTTTCTATACTACCAAAGGATGTTTTCTTGATCCACTTGTTGCACCTGCCATGAAACTGGTCAGTTACACAGCCTGTGTCTAAAATGTCACCACTTCAGCCAGTACCATTTCCTGATTCAGCATGGGAAAAACTTGCTTTTGATATTGTGGGTCCTTTTGCAGATGCTCCTATAGACTGTAGATATGCTATAACCTTGATAGACTATTACAGTAAATGGCCTGAAATTGCATTTGTTTCTTATATAACATCAGCTACAGTAATACCATTTCTGTCTACATTCTTCAGCAGAGAAGGTAATCCAAAGGAGTTAATATCAGACAACGGACCACAGTTTGTCTCATGTGAGTTTGAATTCTTTCTGAGAGAAAGGAATATTGTGCATTTGAAATCTTCAGTGTATTGCCCACAAGCAAATGGAGAAATCGAGTGATTCAACAGAAGTCTGAAAGAAGCACTACAGACAGCAAATCTTACTGTGAAATCTTGGAAAGCATTTACAATAGAGTTCCTACTTAACTACAGAGCAATGCACCATGCAACAACCCAATCATCTTCAGCTGAATTATTACATGGCAGACAGATGCAAACTAAGTTATATGTTGCAGACATCAAACTTCCACAAAATACTGTGCCTACAAAATCATCTACTGCTGACATTGTCAAAGTCAACAAGCCAAATGCAAGGCTTATACAGACAGAAAATGTGATGCAAGAGAAGTGCACTTTCAGCCTGGATCTTTAGTCAAAATTAAGAAACCAGGACTACTGAAACAAGGACAATCTAAATTTACTACACCACTTAAAGTGAGACACCATCGAGGACCATATACATATGAACTGTCTGATAGACGGAATATGGAATGCAAGTCGTCTTGCTCCTGTTAGGAATGACTTTGGAGAAGCTCTATTTGATGACGGACATTTTCCTACTCCTGATGCCAACTGCAATAGACATGAAGAAAGTGATCTTATAAGGCATACTGAGAGAATCAGAAAACTACCTGCATGGACCAAGGACTATGTGATGTGAATAATGCATAATATTGCTTTAAGATGCATACTATTTAATTGTTGTTGTTTATCACATTTGCCCAAATGCTTTCCTATCATAGGGGGAATATGTAGTTTATACAAAGGGCCTGTAGTTGTCACTGTGCACAAGAGTTATACTGTGTACATCGTACTTTCTATACTTCTCAAAAGTATTCGAGTTGAAGCTACTGTTGAAGTGTAATGGTAGCATGAACCGGCTAATGAAGCACTGTTATACTCTACTCAAACTCGGCTACCAAAGCATAACACTAACTATGAAGTTTAGTATTTGAAAGATGAGAAATAAAAAATAACTAGCAATACATGTGTTGCCTTACAGCAGTCAACCCCATTGGAGACCTGTAAAGAGTCAGAAGAAAAAGGCAAATAATAAAACTATAATGAAAAAATAATGAAGACAAACTGAAAAGTTGCTTAGAGTTGGTTCTATAACATACTAAGGGGTATATTTATTATGTAAAAAACAGCAGGATAATGCACCACACATCACCATGCTTTGCCTTGTAAAAACAGTGTAAAAAAACAGTGTAAAATTTGTATGCATTTTTTCTTAGAGTGATTTTTCCCTAAAGCAATGTAAAATAACGGTGGCAAATCTGGCATCCATATGGCATAAAATTATACATACCATGTGATATTTTATATAGTTTTTTTTGGTGAATTTCGTTTTACACAGCATTATAAATATGCCCCTAAAAGTTAATTTAAAGGCAAACCACCCCTTTAAATACAGTATGATCATATCATAAAACGGTCACAGGCATTCTTGGTGGCTGTCCATGACCTAAATCTACCCAATACTGGTACACAATGCAACAAGATATTCTTGGAGATAGACATGGTTAAGATTCCTTTGAGTGAAAGCAGGTTTAAAGCTTAGTGATCACAATGGACTGGATGGAATAGTTATGTAATCATAAATAATAAAATAGCCTTGGTGAAAATGCTGGCCTACAGGTATTTGTGTGCACACAGCCTGCTATACGCCACATTTAACCCAAATCGGGATTTAGCGAATCCTTAATTCCATTATGCTAGATTACATTTACCTTGTGTTTTAAAGTTACTCTTCCAACATAAAAAATGGCATTATGAAAAGAATAAATTCTCAGTTAAGCATCTAGTGGTTGTGCAATAAATGGTCTTCGCTTCTCTGCTTGTTTAGTAATACCATACCAATCATCAGCATTTACTGGTCAGTTGTTTGAAAACATCTGATGTTGCTATGGGTAACTAGACATGGGCAAACATTTTATTACCCTGTATATGTGCTTTACTTCAATATACGGATAATTGCATCCATGGCACATGCAGATAATTGACTAGGGATTGACTAGGAAGGACTGGCTCAAGTTTTTGGGCAAAAACCTTTGTGTTTGAACTGTGTGGTCAAGATCTGTTCCACATGTACAGTGGAAGATGGATTGCATTTATTTTTGTCAATATAAACAATGGGCAGGTTCTTGTGGGACCATCATTTTGTCTACTGGCCTTTTCCCACCAACAGAGAGAATGCAATTTGTACCATAGGTCTTAACCTCGAAATTTCTGTCCCAATATAACGTGCTGGCTTACTGATATTTACGTGGTTAATTCAACTGCTCTACTGAAAGTGAGCATCAATGAGTTAGAGCTGGCTTTGGCTTCAAGCACTTTTACACCATACAGAAAGCTTGCTAAACATGGCAATGAGAGTATGTTTTTCACAAAATATATTTGCTTAAGTACAGCATGTCAGCATGGCAGATACCATTTAACCACAAGACCTAGTGATGTGCAGGCCAACCTGAAACCTATGGGACGGGTGGGTTCAGGCCAACATTCATACATTGCTTCCTGGTGTATCTGTACATCGTTCTACAATTCAGCGAATTTACACAAAGAACATCTGTATGGCAGGGTGATGAGAAAGAAGCCCTTTCTGCACTCACACCACAAACAGAGTTGCTCATTTAGACAAGCCACAGTCATTTTGGAACAAAGTGCTTTGGACTAATGAGACAAAAATTATTTTTTTTTGGTCATAACAAAAGAACAAAAGAACAACGCATTCCAAGAAAAACACCTGCTACCTACTGTCAAATTTGTTGGAGGTTTCATCATGATGTGGGGCTGTGTGGCTAGTTCAGGGACTGGGGCCCTTCTTAAAGTCGAGTGTCTGATGAATTCAATCCAATATCAACAAATTCTTCAGGATAATGTTCAAGCATCAGTCACAAAGTTACGCAGGGGTTGGATATTCCAACAAGACAATGATCCTAAACACACTTCAAATCTACTTTTATGCAGTGGGAGAAGTACTATATTCTGCAATGGCCGTCACAGTCCCCCGACTTGAATATCATCGAAAATCTATAGGATGATTTGAAGCAGGCTGTCCATGCATGGCAGCCATCAAATTTAACTGAACTGTAGAGATTTTGTACGAACAAAAATACTGCCATCCAGAATCCAGACACTCCTCAAAGGCTATAGGAGGCGTCTAGAGGCTGATACATTTGCAAACGGAGGCTCAACTAAGTATTGATGTAATATCTCTGTTGGGGTGCCCAAATTTATGCAACTGTGTAATTTTGTTATGATGCATATTGCATACATTTTGCTAATCCATTACATTTTTTGTTACTGCTGAAATACTACTGTTTCCATAAGGCATGTTATATATTAAAAGGAAGTTACTTCTTTGAAAGCTCAGCCAATGATAAACAAAACTCCAAAGAATTAAGAGGGGTTCCCAGACTTTTTCACATGACTGTATAATACAGTATATGCCCATTATATTCTGCAGCAAATCATTTTCACTGTGTACGAGAACTTGTGCCAATTATCATTCAATAGTAGATCACCTAACAATCTAAGCAGCATATTTAAATGCAGGAGAGTCCAGAGGGAAATTATCTTTTAAATTACTTAGGAATAAAGGCGGCATGGCTTGACACCGAGGATTAACTGCTACTACACAAGTTAATTTGTTTCGAAGATGTAACAGTTTCTCGATATAGATGTTCATGGTTTCGCTTTACAACTATTGCACCACAGGAAATTCAGTGAGCATTATGCAAATACTTGGTGATAAAATGAATATTTGGAAGCAGCCATAAATTCAAAAATGCAATAAAACATTTATAGTATCAAAGTATATTCGATTCAGAATAATTGCGGTGTTTGTGTTAATATTTTGCATGCAACTAGTAAAAACAAATTTTAATTATCATAAGTCTGGCTATTTTCTTTGCAGAATATTCGTTTATATTGGAAAAAAAAATTGAAAACATTTTTCCTTAGCTTTCACAATAATGTTCCATTAATTGGAAACAATGCACATGGGCAGTTGAAGTATTTGTATTTCTTTTTTTTTTTAACTTAGTTTTTATTTGATTTTAACATTTTTTTTTCATTCAGCATCTTAAACAAACAATAAAGAAAGAAAAATCAGATGTATACAATCAGAGAAAATAAAAAAATTAAAAAAAAGCATATAGAAATAATGGAATATAGTAAGAATTTCAACCAAAGTCAGGTAATCATAGCATTAGTTGAGGTATAACGAGTCCTTTCCAGGATAAGGCATTGATTGTTTACAGTTTTACCCCTTATCTGCAAATTACCAATAAACTTTTGTTTTTGAGGAGATTATTGTTCCCAAGGGGCAAGGTGTCCCAGTTATACCATATATTATCAAACAGTTGAATTTTAAACAGCTGTTTAGTTCCTGTTCTGTGGAGGCTGATGGATCTTTCCAATGCTTTGCTATTAATCCTCTTGCCTGAGTAAGTATTGAGTTTACTAGTCTTTGTGATTAGTTATTTATATGTTCAATTTTGTCCCCCAGTAGAAATATTCTGGGTTTTTTCCAGATTTCAACAGGAGGCTACCATATCCCAATATGGCTTTAACACAGGGCACTCCCAGAAGATGTGGATTAAAGTGCCTTCTGCTTGTCTGCATCACCAGCAATCCTGTGTAGATGAATGAGGGAACAATGTATGTAACAAAGTGGGGGTGTGGTACCATTTTATCATTATCTTATATATTCCTTCTTGTGTAGTTGCACAGATAGTTTTAGTTGCATTGTTCCAGATTGCCAATCTTTTTTTATTCATTGTCATTTATTTATATGTCTCTTTTCCACTTAATCATGTATGGGTGAGGGCAAGTGTCAGAGCTCTCTCTATTAACTCTATGAACGAGTTGTACAGTGCAGATATAATTTTTAGAGGGGTATTTAGGCCATTTACATTCATAGACAATAGAGAAACCATTATTCATGTTAAATATTTTCGCATCTGTGGGACATTTCCGATGAGGCTGGGACCCTGTAAAGAACACCCCACACAATAAAGCATATTCATATATTGACAATTCAATTATAATACCTTTACCTTCTTGTGTGAGGTCACTACTAGGATACCTAGGAAAGTCCAGGACGGAGCTTATTTATGCCCCAGGTTCCTAACAGAGTGATTCAGGGACTGCTAGTCCAGCCCGAGTGTTGTGAGTTGTCCTGAGTTATCTCAGGTGGTTAATTAGAAAGGCAGATCAAGCCATAGTGCAGAGCTCCTGGCTGGGGAAAAGACACAGTGTGTGAGACACATTGTGTGTATGTTCTGTTTTGGGGAGACAGGCGGTAGGCCTTCTCCTGGTTAGTTAGGAAAACTGACTTGTATTAGAAGAAGCCCATTAAGTGGCAAGGATTTTGAATTGTTGGTTTTGTTTATTTTGCTGCAAGACACAATAAACTGTCAAAAAGAGACTACACTCTCATGAGTGGTGCTTGTGCCGTGGGCTGTGTTACCCCAGGAAAACTGATCCCAGCTACCCAAACCCTTACACTTTTATATTTAGACCTCGGAGCTTCACACTGCTCTCTTTTTGGGATCGGTTGAAAAACGTATGCCTTTGGATTCTAATACACGATAAAATCAATGCAGAAACTAGTAAATTGCCAACAAACAAATTAAAAAATTAAACTCAAACTTATAAACTTATGAGCTCAATTAGGCCCAACTGCCTAATATTATATAATAAACAGAGGTGAGTAAATTGGAAGCATAATCCCTTCTCCAAGGGGTACTATGGGTTATGGGAAGATGTGTATTCCACATGTATTTCAAGACCCGTAATGGGTTTACTGTAATTCCGGGGTAACACGTGGGGTAACTGCTTTAATCTCGGTCAACCCAAAAAAGGAGGGGTAAGTGACTCACAAAAAGATTAATTCTTCAGTTCAATTCCGTGAACTACTCCCACTAGTTAGAGAATTTATTTTCCCATGAATAGTGAGGGAGATTCAATCCGGTCTGGGGGTGGGGATGAAGGAGAAGTTGATCTCTGGGACTTGAGGCCTTTGATCTTTTAAGTGAGATAAGGAATCCTTTCTGTAATATGGATCTTCTAAAAATAATTTCAACAATAAATGAATATGATCATTTTTGCCACCAATATGTTTTTATGCAGCATTGTAAGGATCATGTACAAGGTACTGTTTTTATTACAGTGGAAAAAACTAAATCATTTTTAAAAATTATAATTTTTTGCTTCAAATGTTTTTTATGGCAGTTGGTCTTCCAGTAATTCAGAGGTTTCTGAATAACAGATTTCTGGAAATTGGATCCAGTTCCTGTATTAGAATTCTCAGTGAATCAGATGAAAGTGAGTGTTGGACTGACCAGATCAGCGACAGGGATGATTGGCTTTGAATATATTTGAATATATGAACAAACAATCCCTGTTTTGTTTAAAAAGGAGAGCATATTTTATTAGCTTAATGCACAAAATGCCATAGGGGCCCATTTATTAAACCTCAAATTTTTCTAGTCAAGTTTTTGAAGGGAAGATTTGAATTGAATTTGTTGCAACGTTTTTTCACTTTAACTTTTTCAAGAACAATTATTGATTATTGAGTTTAATTTGTGAATGGTAGTTAGGTCGACTATGTTTTGATAAAAAAAATAGATTAACATAGTTCTAGCAAATAACCCCAATAATGTCCTAAATATATTGATCTGGATGTGTGCAGAGTATTTCTTGTTTGTGTCTGTATGCATTTTGTGATCACACCCTCTATGTACTTCTGCTTAATTTAATTGTTTAGTGGTATGCCCAACGTTCCTTTTTGCTTCATAAGCCTTGAATTATGCACAGCCCAAACTTTATTTTTTACAGTAATTTGCAAAATTATATTACAAAACTCACAACATGTAATACTTAACATTTCAATACAAAACTTTTGCAATGAAATGCGTGGTGCAAAGTCAAGCCAAAAATCTCTATAAAATTCTCCACCCCCCCCCCCAATTATTCCCACAACCTTTTGCAACCCCATAATATATTTTTAGGCTTTTTGGGATGGAAAGGCCACAGGTTAATTACAATGAAATAATGTTAACACACATCAATTATTTAAAATGGATATAATTCTAAATCATCATTTTTAACATAAGAATGCTTGCCACAATAACGCCATGAATAGGTGTACCTGCAGTGCCAGCCAGGTCTGGACTGAGAATCAAAATAGGCCCTGGCATTTCAGGTACACAGAGGCCCAAACAGCCCCCACCAGCCCACTAAATACTGACTTTCTATGCCTGGTGGCCTGGTGCCAGCCAACCATCTTCTAGCCATCTCTCGTTACCACTGACTTGCCTCCACCTAACCACTGGGCCCTGGGTCCTCTTTTGCAAGCATTCCTCCTCCAAAGTGTGACAAGAAAGAAGCACCTAAACTGAAAACACATCAAATAAACCAATGTAAAAAATTAGAGAGAGAGGGATGCTGTTGATCCCGGTGCTGCAGAGAAGATGTAGGGGCCCTCCCCTTCCAATGATGTCATACCCGCTTGCCCTGCTCTGGGCACCATCCCCTGGCTACTCCCTATTATAATACTACAAATAAATGAAAACATCTGTCAGTCATCTGTCAGCTAGCAATTTACACCTAACTCTGCAAATAAAGCATTCAAGTTTCAAGGAACTAAGCCCCTATTTCTCAACCACAATTGATTTCCATGCTCATTCACCACCTTAAAGGGGAACTCCACAAAAACATAACTTAAGCTTTTTGAAAAGTAAATATAATTATAAGCAACTTTGCAGTATACATCAATTAAAAATATGCAGACTTTTCATGATTTTTAATGGTTTCTGACAGTTCCCTAAGCCTAATTCCCTGCTCTGCTGATTTTTCTGACTACTTTGCTGAGCTGGCTGACTACTCTTACTTTGTATCAACAGCCAGCTGTCCTTAGCCTGCATCCTCCAAACCCCACAATTCCCTGCACATATGATTTTCATTTCAAGAAAATGAATATCACAGTGCAATGCATTGTGGGTTATGTAGTTCCTGCATGCTGTCTGTAAGCTGTGGAGAAGTTGTTACAATTTGTAACATCAGTGTTTAGTCCCTCCTTCCCTGCCAGGATTTCAAATGATGCAGAAAGAGAAGAACTGTTAAACCGCTGGATTTCAGCATAGAAAATGGCATTTATTCATCCTTTTTGTAACTGTGATGGGTATATTAGGGGTTTCTTTGTTATGTGGGCCTTTTTATCAAATTTTGGTTTGGAAGCTGGAGTTCCCCTTTAATGGTTACCCATAACTGCCATCTGGCCCGGACTGGCAATCTATGGGTTCTAGCAAATGCCAGAGGGGCTGCTTTAAGGTCCCATAGAAAGTCAGTATTTAGTGGGCTGGTGTGGGCTGTTTGGGCCTATATGTACCTGAAATGCCAGGGCCTATTTTAATTCTCAGTTCGGACCTGATTCCATTGCCATGCATAACCTACACACCTGGCAGATGGAACTTGCCGACTAAAGCTGTGATTGGGATGACACAGCGGCTCCAAGCGTAACTATCAGTCTATTGTATCCCAATTCTCCATATCACACTTAGGACAACTGACAAATTACCAAACTAACTAAACCCATTATGGAACAATATTATGGAGGACAGTAGGGGAACCTTTGCTTTTACCTGCCAGGTATTGGAGCTAACTTCACGCCTACCCTAACCTATGCTCCCTACCCTTTTTCATGCATCAAACAAACTACCCTTTCCCTGTTGTGTGAGTCTGCCCAGTCCTGCAGGCCCTTCTCCTAGGCTACTTTGATATCCAGGCCTTCATGGAAGTTTAACATCTAATTTTATCTATGTGGATTTAGGTAAATGTTTAGTCTGAAAATCTATTCAGATTCTTTTTGTACAACCATGTTCTCCACAAAAATTGCTAGAATATCTGTGAATCATGTATATGCTCAAAATCCAATACCAATGTTGAGTATATACCCAAGTTCTTCTTTTGTCAATATTGTTCTCTGTGGTGGCAAGTGGATAAGTACACAGAAGAGTTGCAATCAATAAAATGTGTCATCCCAGTGTTGCAAAGAGCATGGATATGTCGGTGACTTTGCATTGGTTCCACAGATATACATCCACATTTCTAACATTTATTGTCACTTTGAAAAATATATCAGTGCTTCTCCAATATCAATCCTATTTTTATAACTCTGAGAATTATATGTTCTAATTACTTTATTTCAAGATATAATTCTATTAACCTTTTATAAAGTCGATTAAGTCTACTTTTGAATTTGGTGCTGTCATTGGGGCTTAAGTTCTATATCCACAAGATTTGCTCACAGTTGGTATTCTGTATAAAGTTGCCTTCTCTCATTAACATCAATCGTCACAGCCAGAAAATGGAATATCTGTTGGTAAAATTAAACTGTAAATTGTAAAAGCGTTAAAGGCTATTAACAAATCCAAGCAATAGTTACTAGTTCTTTAATATGATAGTTAATCAATTTATATATGCCACTTAAAACAGGGCACAGATTCTTCTCTAATGCTTTTTAAGAAAATAAACAACCAACGTTTCCAACCACCAAAATATACATTGGCATAGCAGGGGGCACATTTGGCTACTGACCAAGCAGTTGGTATCACTTATGTAAAAATCCATTTTAAGTACATATGATTGGAAAACTGCATCTATCACATGGCAAGTAGTTAAGAGGCAAATTTCTCCCGTTTCGCGACGGTCAAAAATTAGCAAAACATGGATTTTGACGCTGGCGTCCAAATATTTTTGTTGCTGGCGACAATTCCAATGCTGGCAATAATTCTGACTCCCATTAAAGTCAATGGGCGCCTAGAATTGTCGCCGGTGTCAGAATTATCGCCGGCATCAAAAATATTTTGATGCCAGCGAAACTTTCGTCGCCAAATTTTTGTGGCAATTTTGCGAATTTGTTGGCGAAATGCGGGAATTCACATTGGGCGAATAAATTTGCCCAACACTAATGGCAAGCCAGTTAGGTAAGCAACCGTCTACCAGAGACAATGGGCCTCCCAAGAAGCCCACTCACAAACTTGTGCATGAAATTTTGCAATAGTGCATAAAAAGTGGAAATTTGGGTTAAAGTTACTTTTTAAAAACTACTGGTATCAGCATCTATAGTACCCTTTTTAAAAGCTCTGTCTGGCTGATCAGAGTGAATAGTTGATAGTTATACTGAACTAACAGCATCAAAAGTAACAGTTCCTACCAAATTCTTCTCATTTGAAAGCTTCATACACTTCTTAATAAACTGTGTTGCAGAGCCATAACTAGGGGTAGGCATAAGAGGTACCTGCCTAGGATGCAACTGTAAGGGGGCACTTGGCAGGTAACCAATTAAGCGTCTTCTGTTTACCCCTAGTCCACATTCATTGCCCCCTCTACCTCTCCCCTCCCTCGTCCCCTCTCCTTCACTCCCCTCTCTCCTCCCCTCCCCTCCCTTCTCCCCCTCCTACCCTCCTTGATAAGATTCTTTAATTTGATGATCACCCCACAAGTTAAAGTCCTTCTGTCCCATTTATCAAACTGATGTTTGTCAGTATTTTATCATATCTGAATGATCTAGTGATCTGACACATAGCAACATAGTTAAAAGCATTAATTACAGGTATATGACATGTTATGCAGAATGCTTGGGACCTTTGGTTTTCCGGATAATGGATATTTTTGTAATTTGGATCTTCATACCTTTTATGGGCAGATTTATCAAAGGTTGAATTTCTAGTTGATGTGAATATTATTTACTGTAATAAATTTGAATGTACTCACAACTTGTATGGGAGGTTATTTATGAAAGAATTCGAACATCGAAAATTAGATCGAACGGGGAACGATCTGAATTTTTTTTTCATATTTAAATTGAATAGGAACAAAACCAAATATAATTTTCCTCAGAAAAAAGCCTGAGTGTCAGGAGGGCTATTAACATATTCAAATGGATCAATGGACCTCTGTCATTGATTTGTAAATGAATTTCGTCAGGTTTTAGGTGGCAAATATTCGAATAGAACTGTTGGTTGAGGTCCATAGTTGAGGTGTGATAAATCTAACATTGTAATTTTTATTTGAACTGGGGGATTAAAATACGAATTTGTGAATTCTGACACCAAAATAAATTAGAATTTACTATTCAATCCTAAATAAATCTGCCCTGTAATCTTCTAGAAAATATTTTAAACATTAAGGGGGTTATTTATTTAAGGTCGAGTTATGTTTTCCCAAAAACTCAAGTTTTTGTAGGGTAGTTTCAGTAAAAACTTGAATTTTTCGGGATAAAAAAAACCCCTCATTTTATGAGATTTATTATGCGCCGAAGCTGCAAAAAGTTCAAATTCCAAAATACTCCAGCTAAAACCTGTCTAGATCATGTAGAAGTGAATAGCAGAGGTCCCTTGAACAATTTAAAGGTATTTTTAGCCTTCACTATTTTTTGGGGTGACGTTTTTTTATGCCAATAACTCGATCGATTTATTCAAGTTTTTCCCCCAATTGCATTCAATTGAGTTTTTTACATTATGTTTTTTCATAAATAAGCAAACATTTGAGTTGTGAGTTTAATTGAGGTAGAAAAAAACCTCACAAACTTGGCCTTTGAATAACCCACTAAACAAACCTGATAGGCTTGATTTACCTCCAATAAGGATTAATAATATTTTAGTTTGGATCATAATCTGTAAAAATGTTGTTTATTTGGATAAAATCTTTGGAAGATGTAATCCCGAGCTTCATTGATTACGGCTTTCTGGATAATGGATACTTGTATTTATCCTTTTCATTTCTTAGGACTGGCTCTTGAAACAATGTAACAAGAGTCTGTTCTCCTTTAGGACTTTTAATCAACTTTAACCATCCTGCAACAATGTTTTAGGATAGTTACATAGTTACATAGTTAAATTGGGTTGAAAAAAGACAAAGTCCATCAAGTTCAACCCCTCCAAATGAAAACCCAGCATCCATACACATACCCCTCCCTACTTTTAATTAAACTCTATATACCCATACCTATACTAACTATAGAGCTTAGTATCGCAATAGCCTTTGATATTCTGTCTGTCCAAAAAATCATCCAAGCCATTCTTAAAGGCATTAACTGAATCAGCCATCACAACATCACCCGGCAGTGCATTTCACAACCTCACTGTCCTGACTGTGAAGAACCCCTTACGTTGCTTCAAATGAAAGTTCTTTTCTTCTAGTCTAAAGAGGTGGCCTCTGGTACGGTGATCCACTTTATGGGTAAAAAGGTCCCCTGCTATTTGTCTATAATGTCCTCTAATGTAATTGTAAAGTTTAATCATGTCCCCTCGCAAGCGCCTTTTTTTCCAGAGAAAACAACCTCAACCTTGTCTACCCTCATAATTTAAGTCTTCCGTCCCTCTAACCAACTTATTTGCACGTCTCTGCACTCTCTCCAGCTCATTTATATCCCTCTTAAGGACTGGAGTCCAAAACTGCACTGCATACTCCAGATGAGGCCTTACCAGGGACCTATAAAGAGGCATAATTATGTTTTTATCTCTTGAGTTAATGCCCTTTTTTATGCAAGACAGAATTGTATTTGCTTTAGTAGCCACAGAATAACACTGCCCAGAATTAGACAACGTGTCATCTACAAAGACCCCTAGATTCTTCTCATTTAAGGAAACTCCCAATACACTGCCATTTAGTGTATAACTTTCATTTATATTATTTTTGCCAAAGTGCATAACCTTACATTTATCAACATTGAACCTCATTTTCCAGTTTGCTGCCCAGTTTCCCAATTTAGACAAATCACAAAGTGGCAGCATCCTGCATGGAACCTATAGTTCTGCACAATTTAGTATCATCTGCAAAAATAGAAACAGTACTTTCAATGCCCACCTCCAGGTCATTAATAAACAAGTTGAAAAGCAAGGGACCTAGTACAGAGCCCTGTGGTATGTACCAGGAGTGCAGGGAATGCGAAAAGTCAGAGCTATATGCTTTTAATAGCAATAACATTCACGAATGACTCTAAAAACACTGAGCATTTTCAAAGGACTATTGTAAAGTTGCTTAAAATAACATTGCAGAAGTCTGGTATGAAGAGACAATGAGCATGGTGTTCTTAGACATGATATCATGGGTTTAACAAGTGATTTGTCCAATTAATGTAATATCTGTTCAGTGAAGAATAAAAATAGCAGTCTAATTGGTTGGTTGATCTCTAGGGTACAACAGATCATTGGGCATTACCTTGGTTCATTACTGTTGCAATGTCTTTCAAATAAAGATATGTACTTCTGAATAGGTTCTGAATAGGTTTTTTAGTTTATTGGTAACTATTGGCAACTAGTGATGTGCGAATCTGTCCTGTTTCACCAAAAAATTGGCGCACATGCAAAATCTTGCGAAATCCATTAAATTCAATGAGCGTTTTTTCTTACGGTGACTTTTCTAATGTATGTCAATGGGCGTTTTTTCTTATGGCGACTTAATGCGTTAAAGTCAATGGGCATTTTTTCTCCCTAAAGAATTTGCACATGGTGAAATTCAGAATTTTGCAGCGAATCCATGGCTGGAAAAATAAATTTGCTCATCACTATTGACAACCAATCCGTTAACATTAAAATGGGGCAACCAGGGATCATTCTTGTGATTTTATCTTGTTTTCTCTATAAAATTAACCAGATAATGTAGAGGTGCAGTTACTATCTTTGTCTACTGCAACATAATGTAAATACAAATTAAACACAATAGGACTGTTTTGCTCCCAATAATGATTACTTATATCTTAGTTGGGATCAAGTACAAAGTACTGTCTTATTATTACAGGAAAAGCTCCAAATTATAGAAAGGCAATCTCCCATAGACTCCATTTTATCCAAATAATCATAATGATTAAAGGGGTTGTTCACCTTTAAGTTAACTTTTAGTATGATGTAGAGAGTGATATTCGGAGACAATTCGCAATTGGTTTTCATGTTTTAATATCAGTAGTTTTTGAGTTATACAGCAGCTCTCCAGTTTGCAATTGCAGCTGGTCTGGTTGCTAGGGTCCAAATTACCCTAGCAACCATGCAGTGATTTGAATAAGAAACTGGAATATGGATAGAAAAGGAAATAAATTGATATGGACAGAAAAGAAGAAAAGGGCAAATAATTAAAACAAACTATAAAAAATAAAAATTTCCTTTTTCTCTGTAATAGAAAATCAATAACTTGTACTTTTTCCCAACTGAGAGATAAAGAATACTTATTGCAGGCATATTGGGTTTATTTAATGTTTGCATGATTTTCTAGTAGACTTAAGGTTAGGGATGTAGCGAACGTCGGAAAAAAAGTTCGCGAACATATTCGCGAACTTGCGTCAAAAATGCGAACGGTTCGCGAACGTCGCAAACCCCATAGACTTCAATGGGAAGGCGAATTTTAAAAGCTAGAAAAGACATTTCTGGCCAGAAAAATGATTTTAAAGTTGTTTAAAGGGTGCAACGACCTGGACAGTGCCATGCCAGAGGGGGATCAAGGGCAAAAATGTTTCTAAAAAATCCATTGTTGACACAGCGCTGCGTTTTGTGCTGTAAAGGGCAGAAATCACACTACATTTCTAAACCTGTGTAATAAAATGCTTTAAAACGTCCGGCGTCTACATGCCAATCAAGTCGTGTAAAGGTTACAGCCTGTTCACACGCAAAGACGAAACGCGGTGCTTACTGCAACGCAAAAAGACGCAAAGAGCTTTAATGAATGATACCGTCAAGTGAGCAAATAATAGTTTTTAATTACTAGTTGAGCTTGTCACCTCCAGGATGTTCGTCCTGTTGGTGGCAATATTTCTGTAGTGGTGTGTTTAGCAGTCACCGTGCTTGTGCGCACGTGCACGGTCAGGCAGAGGTAATTCAATGTACAGTGAAGTGAACCAAAAAACACTGATTCTGCAGTGTGGGCCCAGTTTTGGTCTACTTTATTGATCACCTGCGGTGACCATAAAAGATGCGATTTTGCCACTGTTGCAGAACCCTGAAAAATTAGGCATGTGTACTTTCCTGAAAAATTATCTTTTTTTTTGTCGCAGCCACTGAAGCACAGAGGCCAGAAAAAATATGCCATATAAATGCTGAAAATATTAATTTTTTTTTGTCGCAGCCATTGCAGCACAGAGGCCAGAAAAAATATGCCATATAAATGCAAACAATATTAATTTTTTTTTGTCGCAGCCATTGCAGCACAGAGGCCAGCAAAAATATGCCATATAAATGCAAACAATATTAATTTTTTTTTGTCGCAGCCACTGCAGCACAGAGGCCATAAAAAATATGCCATATAAATGCTGAAAATATTCTGTTTTTTTTGGACGCAGCCACTGAAGCACAGAGGCCAGAAAAAATATGCCATATAAATGCTGAAAATATTAAATTTTTTTGTCACAGCCACTGAAGCACAGAGGCCAGAAAAAATATGCCATATAAATGCAAACAATATTAATTTTTTTTTGTCGCAGCCATTGCAGCACAGAGGCCAGAAAAAATATGCCATATAAATGCAAACAATATTAATTTTTTTTTGTCGCAGCCATTGCAGCACAGAGGCCAGAAAAAATATGCCATATAAATGCAAACAATATTAATTTTTTTTTGTCGCAGCCACTGCAGCACAGAGGCCATAAAAAATATGCCATATAAATGCTGAAAATATTCTGTTTTTTTTGGTCGCAGCCACTGAAGCACAGAGGCCAGAAAAAATATGCCATATAAATGCTGAAAATATTCATTTTTTTGTCACAGCCACTGAAGCACAGAGGCCAGAAAAAATATGCCATATAAATGCTGAAAATATTCTGTTTTTTTTGGTCGCAGCCACTGAAGCACAGAGGCCAGAAAAAATATGCCATATAAATGCTGAAAATATTCAATTTTTTTGTCACAGCCACTGAAGCACAGAGGCCAGAAAAACTCAGGATTTACCTGGATTCAAATTAAACCAGTAGGGTTTGCACCCTAGTTTGTAACGGTGGTGGAGGGAGGAGGACGCTAAAGGACAGCTGTATGTGGAGTCATGAGGCGTGCAGAGAAGGACAGCTGCATGGGGAGTCAGAATCAGAAACTCAGCACAAGTCTTCCGGCGTGCAGTAACCCTCCGAGATCCACCCCTCATTCATTTTAATAAAGGTCAGGTAATCCACACTTTTGTGACCTAGGCGAGTTCTCTTCTCAGTTACAATCCCTCCTGCTGCACTGAAGGTCCTTTCTGAGAGGACACTTGAGGCGGGGCAAGACAAGAGGTTCATGGCAAATTGTGACAGCTCTGGCCACAGATCAAGCCTGCGCACCCAGTAGTCCAGGGGTTAATCGCTCCTCAGAGTGTCGATATCTGCAGTTAATGCCAGGTAGTCCGCTACCTGCCGGTCGAGGCGTTCTTTGAGGGTGGATCCCGAACGGTTCTGCCGCTGCCTTGGACTGAAAAACATTTGCATGTCTGACGTTACAGAGTGGCCAAAGTGCTTTGTCCTTGCAGGTGCGCTCGTGGCAGGATTACTGGCACCTCTGCCCCTGGAATGTTGATGAGTTCCTGAAGTGACATCACCCTTAAAAGCATTGTACAACATGTTTTGCAGGCTGGTTTCTAAATGCAGCATCCTTTCAGACTTGTGGTATGTTGGTAACATTTCTGCCACTTTATGCTTGTACCGAGGGTCTAGTAGAGTCGCGACCCAGTACAGGTCCTTCTCCTTAAGCCTCTTGATACGGGGGTCCTTCAACAGGCATGACAGCATGAAAGACCCCATTCTCACAAGGTTGGATGCAGAGGTATCCATCTCCGCTTCCTCGTTATCAAGGACTGCATCATCCACGGTCTCCTCCCCCCAGCCACGTACAAGAACAGGGGTCCCCAAAAGGTCACCACTAGCCCCCTGGGAAGCCTGCTCCTGTTGGTCCTCCTCCTCCACAAAGCCACCTTCCTCCTCTGACTCCACTTCTGACACCTCTCCCTGCGTTGCAGCAGGTGACTGGGTTCGTTCTGGTGATTCCGAACAGAAATCGTGCGCTTCCTGCTCCTCGTCACGCTGGTCTACAGCCTCATCTGTCACTCGTCGCACGGCACGCTCCAGGAAGAAAGCAAAGGGTATTAGGTCGCTGATGGTGCCTTCGGTGCGACTGACCATATTTGTAACCTCTTCAAAAGGCCGCATGAGCCTGCAGGCATCGCGCATAAGCACCCAGTAACGGGGTAAAAAAATCCCCAGCTCTGCAGATCCAGTCCTACCACCCAGTTCAAACAGGTATTCGTTGACGGCTCTTTGTTGTTGCAGCAGACGTTCCAACATGAGGAGCGTTGAATTCCAGCGAGTCTGGCTGTCGCAAATCAAACGCCTGACTGGCATGTTGTACCGCTGCTGAATGTCAGCAAGGCGTGCCATGGCTGTGTAGGACCGTCTGAAATGTGCCGACACCTTCCTGGACTGCCTGAGAACGTCCTGGAATCCTGGGTACTTTGAGACAAAACGTTGTACTATTAAATTCAGAACATGTGCCATGCAGGGCACATGTGTTAAATTGCCCAGTCTCAGTGCTGCCAACCGATTGCTTCCATTGTCACACACCACTTTTCCGATCTTCAGTTGGTGTGGGGTCAGCCACCGATCGGCCTGTGACTGCAGAGATGACAGGAGTACAGATCCGGTATGGATTTTGCTTTCCAGGCACGTCATCCCCAAGACAGCATGACAACGGCGTACCTGGCACGTCGAATAGCCTAGGGGGAGCTGGGGGTGCACAGGTGTGGAGGAGGAGGACCCAGCAGCAGAGGACGAAGAAGAGGAAGAAGACGAGGTAGAGAGCGAAGGAGGAGTAGAGGTGGTGGCAGAACCGCGTGCAATCCGTGGCGGTGACACCAACTCCACTGTCGTTGTTGAGCTACACATTCCCTGCTTCCCAGCCATTACCAAGTTCACCCAGTGGGCAGTGTAGGTGACATACCTGCCCTGACCATGCTTGGAGGACCATGCGTCAGTAGTCATATGGACCTTTGGCCCAACACTAAGTGACAGAGATGCGGTGACTTGGCTCTGCACATGGTGGTACAGGTGTGGTATTCCCTTTTTTGAAAAAAAATTGCGGCTGGGTACCTTCCACTGCGGTGTCCCAATTGCTACAAATTTGCGGAAGGCCTCAGAGTCCACCAGCTGGTATGGTAAAAGCTGTCGGGCTAAGAGTGCGGACAAGCCAGCTGTCAGACGCCGGGCAAGGGGGTGCCTCGCAGACATTGGCTTCTTACGCTCAAACATGGCCCTCACAGAAACTTGGCTGGGGGCAGATGACTGGGAATGGGAACTGGTGGTCAAGGTGGAAGGCGGAGTGGAGGGTGGTTCAGACGGGTGAAGGACAGCAGAGGTAGAGCAGTAAGATGCTGGACCAGAAGGAGGGTGGCTTTTAGTTTGCCTGTTGCCTTTGAGGTGTTGCTCCCAAAGTGCTTTGTGCTTGCCGTTCATGTGCCTTCGCATAGAAGTTGTACCTATGTGGCTGTTGGGCTTCCCAAGACTCAGTTTCTGACTGCACTCATTGCAAATGACAACGCTTTTGTCAGAGGCACACACATTAAAAAAATCCCACACTGCTGACCTTTTTGAGGCTGGCAATCTGGCGGTAACAGTAGAAGTCGGCGGCGTTGGCGGCAATGGCGGGTGCGTTGGCCGGCTGACCACAGGTGCCGATACATGTTGTTGCCCTACTGTTCCCTGCGAGCTGTCCTCCCTGCTTCTTCTAAGTCTTATTCTCCTCCTGCCTCTCTGACTCTCCGTCTCTCCATCTGAACTATCCTCCTCTTGCTCTCTTCTACTGGGCACCCATAAAACATCAATCTCCTCATCCTCATTCTCCTCAGATGCATCAATTTCTTCTACCAGCTCACAGAAGGAAGCAGCAGCGGGGACCTCCTCGTTATCACTCATTATGTCCATCTCTGTTGTGTTCTCTGCCAGAATTAAATCTGGTGTAACGTCCTCATCTCCTTCATCTTCTTCTGCCAATAATGGTTGCGCATCACTCAGTTCAAGAAACTCATGTGAAAATAACTCCTCTGACTCCAGTGAAGAAGGGACGCCGGTGGTGGAGGAAGTGTTACGTGGGGTGCCCATAGCAGTGGAGGATGAGGATGTTGTGGTAAAGTTAGAAACGGTAGAGGATGGGGTGTGCTGTGTAAGCCAGTCAACTACCTCTTCAGCATTTTGGGAGTTCAGGGTCATTGCCTTTTTAAAACTGGGCAATTTCCTAGGGCCACAGGATAGCATAGCAGCACGGCCCCTAGTGCCTCTGCGTGGCGGCCTGCCTTTGCCTGGCATTATTTTTAAAACAACAACAACAACAACTCAGGTGGTGTTTCTAGAGACGGTATTATTATTGATATTTAGACAGAATGTGAACAAGCTCACACAGCTAAGTGGCAGTGGTTTGAAAATGAAGAAGAAGAACACACTGGGCAAACAAGGCCTACAAGGTCAACGTATACACTACTACAGCAGTGGATACGGAATATATTATTGCTGCCTGAAAAACGTCACTCGGGTGGTGTTTCTAGAGACGGTATTATTATTGATATTTAGACAGAATGTGAACAAGCTCACACAGCTAGATGGTTGTTGTTTGAAAATGAAGGACACACTGAGCAAATAATGCCTACAAGGTTAACGTATACACTACTACAGCAGTGGATACGGAATATATTATTGTTGCCTGAAAAACTTCACTCGGGTGGTGTTTCTAGAGACGGTATTATTATTGATATTTAGACAGAATGTGAACAAGCTCACACAGCTAGATGGTTGTTGTTTGAAAATGAAGGACACACTGAGCAAATAATGCCTACAAGGTTAACGTATACACTACTACAGCAGTGGATACGGAATATATTATTGCTGCCTGAAAAACGTCACTCGGGTGGTGTTTCTAGAGACGGTATTATTATTGATATTTAGACAGAATGTGAACAAGCTCACACAGCTAGATGGTTGTTGTTTGAAAATGAAGGACACACTGAGCAAATAATGCCTACAAGGTTAACGTATACACTACTACAGCAGTGGATACGGAATATATTATTGCTGCCTGAAAAACTTCACTCGGGTGGTGTTTCTAGAGACGGTATTATTATTGATATTTAGACAGAATGTGAACAATCTCACACAGCTAGATGGTTGTTGTTTGAAAATGAAGGACACACTGAGCAAATAATGCCTACAAGGTTAACGTATACACTACTACAGCAGTGGATACGGAATATATTATTGCTGCCTGAAAAACGTCACTCGGGTGGTGTTTCTAGAGACGGTATTATTATTGATATTTAGACAGAATGTGAACAAGCTCACACAGCTAGGTGGTTGTTGTTTGAAAATGAAGGACACACTGAGCAAATAATGCCTACAAGTGCACTGCTATTGGTGCACTACTATGAAGAACAGCAACAGCACTGTACACGTTAAAGAACAGTAAGATAAGTAAAAGAAAAAAAAAATATATGTATATTAAAAAAAATATTTTTCTCGGGGTGGTGCTGCTGAACTACTAGGAGCAGCACAGTAGCACACCAGTCCCACTCCCCAACACTGCTAGACTAATAGCACTGGGCTTATAGTAGCAACTAGCAAAGTAAAAAAACAAAAAAGAAAATAAAAGCAGTCCTTACAAGGACTATTGGGTTATTACAGCAGTCAGCAGATGAGATCAGAAGAGATCAGTGCCCACAGCAGGCAGCTACATACAGAGCACTGCAGTAGAAGGTAGATTACTAGCCAGCAAAGCTACCCTAAAATGTCCCTCAAATCCCTGCAGACTTCTGTCCCTCCAATACAGAGCAGTATCAAGTAGATTACTAGCCAGCAAACTTACTATCAACTGTCCCTCAAAGAAATCAGTGAAATCAGTAACAGCTCTCTCCCTACACTAGCTCTTGCAAGCACACACAGGCAGAATGAAAAAACGCTGCAGGGCTTCAGTTTATATATGGAAGGGGAGTGGTCCAGGGGGTGTGGGGGTGGTCCAGGAGGGAGAGCTTCCTGATTGGCTGCCATGTATCTGCTGGTCTGGGGTGAGAGGTCAAAAAAAAGCGCCAGGTAAGGCGAACCCAAAATGGCGAACGTCGCGCGACGTTCGCGAACTTGCGGCGGACGCGAACAGCCGATGTTCGCGCGAACAAGTTCGCCGGCGAACAGTCCGCGACATCCCTACTTAAGGTATGAAGATCCAAGTTCAATCATCAGGAAAAACCCAGATCCCTAGTGTCACGGCCGGCACCCAATACCAGAACAGGTGCCAAGTACCCTGGTCTCGGCTCGGCTTCACCAGTAGTGTGGAGGAGCCCTCAGCTTACTTGGGTGCCACCTGGACTTAACGAGGGGTACAAGGCAAGATGTTCTGGCTAGCAGAGGGGCACGGCAGGTAGCAGAGTCTTTTGGGCCAAAGGTCACGGTACAAATGGAGCAGGCAACAGAATCGTCAGACAGGCTGGGTCGAGGCAGGCAGATAACAAGAATCGTCAAACAGGCAAAAGGGTCAAAACCGGGTGATCAATCGAAGGGTTAAACTGTAGAGTAGTCGTAAGCAGGCAAGGTCGGGATCCAGAATAGTCAAAATAGCCAGGCAGGGGTCAAAACAGGAATCAGACAGGTTCAGAAGGAATCAGACAATAGCACAAGGCTCAGGAGCACCAGGAATACAATCCTATCACAGGCAATGACAAGCAGTGGGAATGGCCCTTTAATACTTTTGAATTTGGTGCCACTGCGCACTGATGTCATTACATCAGCGCGCATGCGCCTTTAAATACGGAAGTGCGCATGCGCGCACACACTAAGGAAGCGCGCGTCACGGTGGGCGTCCCCGCCGAGGGGGCGGCAGGCGTCCCTGCCGTCCCCCCTCTAGACCACCAGGGTAAGATTTTATTACACCTAGCATTCTGCATAACTGGTCCCATACCTGTAATATATGTTCTTATCCTCCATTTGTTTAAGCCTCTGGAATAAAACATATATATACCCATGTAGTCTGTATCCCTTAAAGAAAAGAAAAGAAGTTACATAAGCTGCTGAACATGTGATTTTGAATTTTCCTGTGTATCCTCTCTCAAACTCCAGATACATGGGTATAAGGATACCAAGCTAATACAGACATGTGGGAAATGTATTTGCTATTGTTATATTTTTAATACAATGAGATTATATTCTGTAAAAATGTGGTGTAAAATGCTTAGAAAGGAAGATCAATAATTATTTAAGAAGCCTAGCCATAGGTTAAACAGTCATACAAATCCCCAGCAGTATATTATTATACAGCCACACAAAAGCTATTCAAATAATGCATTTATTACAAAATGCAATCATTTTCACTGTTTTGTAATTGTAGACTGGCATCAATCAAAATTTATTAAATAGTGTTAAACTGCTCCCCGAGAGGCACATAACAGCTTGTACATCAATGGAAATTAACGCTGGGAACAGTTGTTTTGGCGTTGTCACAATTAACTTTTTTCATTTCTGTTTATTATGGCTGAATATGAGAAATAATGATTTCAAGCGATTAAGCCTGATAAATAAATTAGCATCATTTCTTTTCATGCTCTTGTAAAAGAAACTCTGTACTAAGTTGAAGATAAATGGCACCCAGAGCTAAATTACACAAGGCTCGTCTGAAATAACAATTTCTACAATGTAACTGTCATGGAGAAAGAAAAAGTACATGTTCCCCTCTGCTGCAATCAACAATTCAGAAATAATGAGTATGCAAAACTGCAATGCATCTTTTACTCTGTAAAATTGTGTGGGCCTTGGGGTAATACAGATATGAGATCCCTTATCCAGAAACCCAGTTTCCCAAAAGCTCCAAATTATGGGAAAGCTATCTCCCACAGAGTCCATTGTATGCAAATTTTTGAAAATGGTTTCCTTTTTTCTCTGTAATAATAAAAAAAATTATCTTGTACTTGATGGTAACTACTGTATGCTGCATGGACCCATATTGGTGACATATCAATCCTATTAGGTTTATTTAATGTAGACTTAATGGAATCACTTTATGGCCTTTTGGCCATAAAAAAAAAAGTGTAGGCAAAGAGATTCAAATAACGGAAACATCCCTTATTTGGAAATTCCCAGGTTCCAAACATTGTGGATGATAGAAGCCATAACTATACTTTAAAGCCTTGTTTCTTAGCCTTGGACCCCCTGATGTTGGAGGAGTTCAACTCCTAGCACTCTTCAACATATATTCTAATGATTAAAGTATGCTGGCAGTTGTCTGGGGGACCCAAGTTTAAAAAGTCTTCACTAACCCATAGCAACCGATCAGATGTTCGTTGTCAGTAGGGTTGCTGCCTGTCAAGTTTAGGAAAACTGGGCTGGGACCAGGTCAAAACTACTTGCCTTGTTTTCCACATGAGAAAATCCAATTACCTGCTTATTTGTGTGATAAACAAAATGCCAGTATTCAATATGAAATTACAATGTTCTAGTTTATATCAATGGTTGAGTGAAATTCTTCCGTTCCCCTCCATATTCCCATCACTGTGCTCTATACCATCTCATTCCTTAGTTATTTTGAATGATTAATTTAACTATACATGAATTTGTATATGGAAGGGCATATGCTGTATATTTATCTATGTAATACATTCAATATTTATTTAATTTATATTGCCTACACAATGAAGAGTTTTTAGATGTATTCTAAATGATTGTGCTTTAATAGGAATGAAAATACCATTTATAACACATCTCACACTATCTTTCAACACCTATAATTGCCTCACTAATTAGGGACCCATTATGAAGTCCATACAGCTGCTAATTAGAAAACCCACTATCATGCCAGCCCAATTTAGTCGCCCATCCCTAATAGTGTACTGTTGTTGAAACCATTGTTCTACACAGTAATTACACTACAGTATATCAGTGACAGCTTGTTTTATATTTCTACATATAATTTACTGAACATTGACTAATATTAATTGTAAAAAAAGTGCAAAAAAAGAGCAAAATGCTATCCAGCTTGCATTTTTCACTTTGTGTTAGCTTCTTCTGCCCATCCCTTAACTTGCTCATAATTGCATCTTATTGCCGCATCAGGGCCTTGTACTTACCACCTGTCGGGCAGGCACTTTATGTGAGTATGCATACATATATGTAGTATAATTTAGAAAACACACTACATGCCCACTTCAATTGTTCCCATGTCTATATCCACTGTTTACACAACAAAGTAAAAAGCCCAGAGTTGTAGAGTTGGGTCACAAATATAACCCCCCATAGAATTGCAAAAAGTGCAGTATATTGCCTGTAGTTTTTTTCTGTAGTGCAGAAATGGCTTCACAGAATTCATACAGTATTTGGCAACGCATAGTCTTAAATGAAAAGTAAAAAAAACACTGTATATACACTATATTGGTATTACAGAGCCACTGTTTTTTCATTTAACTCAGCAGGACCCCCTTATTACAGCTGCATAGTGGCACAGCAGGATGCAAGGATTTTTTCCATTAACTGCAAGGGCAACAAGGTTTTAAACTATATTAAAAGGCATATAATTGCAGGAGGGAGAGGGTTATTGTTCCCTCTCAGTGGAATAACTAGATATTACTGGGCCCCACAAATTAATTTTCAGGTCCCCAAAATGCTAGAAGGTGGACCTGTTTAACAAATATTTATTGAAATGGTATACTGTATAAATTAGGGCCTCATGAGGCCCTGTGCCTCCTGGGCCCCCCTGCAGCCGCAGGGTCTGCTTTCTCTGTAGTTACTCCTGTTCCCTCTTTACAAATCAATGGTAAGGCTGCATCTAGAAAATGCAGTGCATATTTGATCACCAGTTCAATTGGGATATTATTGAATTTAAAACAATATAAGGAAGGGGTGAATAAGCTGGTAAAGAGTAAGGAAAAGTCTCTGTTACAAGATACAAGTTGGTAATGTGAAAGAACTTCAAGGTAGATAGCTGTCACAATATAGCAGAATTCTAGATTGGCATGGATGGCAACTAGGGTTGTCACCCGGCCAGTATTTTACCAGCCTAGCCAGGGCCGGGGCCGGTATTACAAATTTACAGTCAATGTAGCTGCCGGTAATTTGTAATACCTATAACAAAAGCCCTTGGCCCTCCAGCAGAAACTTACCTCTCCTTTGTATTCTGCCCCTCTCGTGATGGGGCTCCACCCCCATTTTACATCACAACCAGCCCATTTACCAGTGGCAACGCCCCTTTTTACGGCAAGCCGTTACTGCCCCCATCACTGGCCGGTAGATTTTTTTAAAAAAGGTGGCAACCCTAATGGCAACACCTTCAGATTACACAGCACAGTGGTTCCTAGAGTGGATATAGGATATAGCTAGTGAAAATAAAAAGTATTGTCAAGGTAAGGTCAGAGGCAGGCAGCAAGGAAGTGTTGTTAGGAAACAGGCTGAGGTCAAACTGGAGGAATGCAGGAAAAGGGTGCTGGGTGTTTACAGGAGTATATAGACTCACAGGGGTGCAGGATAGCTAGAGTTGTCCTGAAGACAAACAACTAGCAAAGAGTGGCTGTCCTTAAATTGGCAGAGCACATGGGCAACTCTGTGTCATGATGCACACAAGTAGAGGGTCACACAAGGAAAGCATGTCTAGACTTCTACTGGATGATGCATACACACCCACCAAGAATGAACCAGACCTGAAGTATGGACTGATCAGTAAGTCTCCTGATGATAACTATGTATAAATATTTAAGGGGAATATATAATAAACTCTCTAAAGCTTTATTTGCCAGTAGGTCCTTCCAGTAGACAAAGAGGCAACTAGTTAGTTTTCAGTGAGAGTTTTGAAGTTGTGGAATTCTCTCCTGAAGTGGTTGTACTGGCAGATACATTAGATAGCATCAAATAGGGGTTGGTTTGCTTTTTAACCTGTGAGAAATTTCAGGGTTACTGAGGTTAGCTCTTATTAAAAAGTTAATCCAGGGACCGATTGCCATCTTGGATTCAGGAAGGATTTTTTTCCCCCTTTTGGGCAAATTGGAGAGTCTGAGGTATATTTATCCAAGAGTGATGTTAGAGATCGCCACAGTCTGGTAGAGTGAAATTCTGCCACTCTCCAATAATTTCAATGGGATTTTGAAAGGTGTATTTATCAAAGGTTGAATTTTCACTTAAACCCATTGATAAATACTCTTTTAAAAATCCCATAGAAATGAATAGAGAGTGGTGGAATTTCACTCTAGAGGACTTTGGCGTTCTCTAACTTCTTTGATAAATATACCCCTTAGAGTGTTTTGTTTCACCTTACTTACAGTTAGGCAGGTTTAATTTGGATGAAAAGTTTGAACTCAATGGACATTTGTCTTTTTGAAACCTAAATTTTTATGTTCCCAATGCAAGATGCCCACAAGGGACATAAACATGCAGATGGCACTTTTGAAGTATAATGTACCTTTCTACATAATCTTTTCATTTCTTTTGCCATTCTTGGAACAACAATTCAAAACTGTCCAGTGCCTCAAAATATACTATCAGGATCTATCTAAACAGTTTTCAATTGTGTATTTTCATGGGTGAGTATTGACATAATCACATAAAAATAGTAAATGTGTACATCTTTGTCAGTTCTGAGATACCTTGGCCTCGTTGTTTTATTGATATATATTTCTATAAAGGACATTATTTATAAAAGTGTTAAATTACCATTAACAGTACTTTAGCCTATCAGAGCATTACATCACCTTTGAGCCCAGCATGAAGAGAGAAAATACATTGGTGTAAGAGTGCAACAGGTCTGTCTTGAAGCTACACTGTCCATTTTTCTGGCTATTGTCAATAGAACTATCTATTTTATATAAATAATACGAAATATCATCATGCCTTGGGTTAGCATTGCTCCAAATAACTGAAAACACATTCAGACTATTTCAGTTCTGCAATAACATGTTCCATGCTTCAACAGGTATAGATGATCCATCTACTGTAAATTCCCTTTAATACCAAATTGTTGTCTTGCAGCTTTATTTAAAATATGCTTATATAGTTAAAATGTATGTTAAAACTGGTGTAACCGGGAGAGGTGAACATAACTTTTGCATCTTCCAAATTCTAGTTTAAATGCAATACACTCTATCTCTCTTTCCTTTCTTTTTTTTGAAATTGTGCTTCATTTAGTCAGTACTTAATGTTCCCTTCCAAGCAAGAAAATTTTTTTTTCTTAAAGTAGTCAACATAATTTTTTCAACTTGCATAATCTTAAACTGTTGTTAAGGCTCATTAAAGATATATTTTATACTACTGTGAAGGTGATCATTTGCAATTAAAAAGAAAGTTCACCTACTGTGAAATTCAGGGGAAACAAACATTTTAAAAGCATAAAAGGGCTCTTCCAAAGATTTATAAATATATTATAGACCAGAATATAAAATGCAAACATCCAGCACATTAAGCATCTCTTGAGATTCTTAGATACACAGCATGTTATTTCCCTCCATTAAAAATAATGACTGTTCAAAAACAAGAGCCATGGGATAAAATTGCTTTTTTTATTTTTTTAAACCAATTACTTCTTTATATTTCACAAAGGAGCTTAATTAATATAATTTTACAGTAATGTGTAAAATATTGAAAAATGTGTGTAATGAATGGTGGCTAATGGGATCTAAACCCTTTTTTATAAAGCTGTGCCACTGAATCCCCTAATATTTTAATAGAATTTAACCAAAAATGTCATGGTCATTGGGATCCAGAATGGGGCACAGGGACTTGTGCTCCCCTCATTGAGTACATGGCGGCCTGTATTTGGCAGCACTGTCTTCATGAGGGCAAGGTGGTGGGGGCACATAGCCATTACCCCTGCTGTTTCCTACCTGTGCCCTAAATTGGGAGTCAGGAATTTTTCAATCAGGTGTCAGTTGAACAGCACAGCAAACCTCAGATGCAAGCGATTCTTGAATCAGTACTAAGGGGCATGAGTTTGTGTCAATGTAAATTACCCCTATGGTCTAGTTGGCTTTCAAATAGCTCTTGGGGTCTCATGAAAACACATTCTCTGGAGAAGCCCACATGAGTTGGCTTCTCCTCCACTGCTAACAAAAATATTTTTGAATGTCATGGATTACAAATCACATTAATAAAAAAATGATGCAGAATCTATTTACAAAAACATCCCCGTTCCCCACGGACATAATTATTTTCTTTTTCCCTAAGCCCCCTTCCTTCTGCCTTGATTCTTTTGATCCTGCAATTGCCTCAAAAGTCTCCCTGCTTCTCATGTGCCCTTGACCCTTTGCCCTCACTGTGCTGCTGTGTTTCATACAGTTTTTACTCATATATTTAATGCTTCTCTATCTTATGAAAGATTCTTTTAAAAGGCTGCTCTTGACCCATTACTAAACTTTTTCATATCATACCAGTAAAAGTTAATTGAACCCCAAGTCAGGCAGATGTGAAAAAAATTCACAACCTCCCATTTTAAAAAGTTATAAATTTGGATGGGAAAAAAACATCACATTTTTAGCTATGTAAGCAACATACTGTATTATGTATGTCTAACAAACTAACAATCCAATCTTCCTCCCTGTGATAACAAAGTTCCTATCCCTTTTTTAAAAATGTATATATTTAAAAAAATCTTTTGGAATTTGTTTTACTTTTCACATAAATGACCCTGATTCATTCTTTGCATGCTTACATACATATTAACATAAAAAATTCCTTCCTGACTCCAAAATCAGACTAGTCCCTGGATCAACTTGTACTATGAGCTATCTTCCATAACCCTGTATTCCCTCACTTGCTAAAAAGCAATCCAACCCCTTTTTAAAGCTATCTAATATATCATGCCTGTACGACTGATTCAGGGAGAGAATTCCACATCTTCCGAATATTTAGGTGGAACCTCTCGGAATAGATGACCTTGTGTCAGCTGGAAAGACCTACTGGTAAATAAAGCATTAGAGATATTATTATATGAACCACTTATATATTTATATATACTGTAGTTATCATATAACCCTTTAAGGTTCTGCAGTGTGAATATCCCCAATTTGGCCAGTCTTTCCTCATAGCTAAGATTTTCCATACCTAAGTCAATAATGTCCTGTTTGAGCACTGGAGACCGAAACTGTATGGCATATTCTAGATGGGGCCTTACCAGTGCTCTATAAAGTGGAAGAATGACCCCCTCCTTCCGTGAATCTATGCCCCTTTTAATAAAGCTCAAGACCTTATTTGCCCTTGATGCTGCTGACTGGCATTGCTTGCTACAGCCAAGTTTATCTTTGAAAAGAACTCCAAGGCCCTCGAAGGATTTTCCTAGTGCAGTCCCATTAAGGGTATAAGTGGCTTGGATATTTTTACATCCCAGGTGCATGACTTTACATTTATCAACATTGAATCTCACTTGCCACTTAGCATGCCCTAATTGCCAGTTTGTCAAGATCCTGTTGCAAGGATGCTGCATCCTGGATGTAATTGGCCTCCTTGCACCCAATAACAGTTTCACCTGACCCAGCTAACTTGAATTCATCAAATGCATGTTTTTCATGCTAACCTCAATATATTAACCTTTCTATCAAACTTTTATTTAAAACAAAGAGAAATTGTGAGCTCAGTCTAACCCATGCTGTAATGCTGACCAGCCACTACAAATGATATCTGGCCATTATTTGCAGACACACAAGGAAGAAAAAAAGGCCATTGCTCAAATTCAGCCTGTGTGAATTGGTTATGTTTTTGTGCAATGTTTATACTATGAAATTACTATTTTTGCCCCTTTTATGCACCCAAATCTGAGAGATGAAATAACTACAATGTTTGCTAGCCTGTGGCTTTCCAGGTAGCAGAACTATTTAACAGTTTGTTGAAATAACTTCATTAAATTACTTCTACTTCATTGAAATATTGTATGCAATTTTATATGTAAAGCATAGTTATACAAGCATAATTGCACAGGTCCTAATATTTAACATTTATTCTAACATTCCTGCTTAGTTCACTTACTATTAATAAGCAATTACTTTTCGGATAAAAGATGTCCACTGAAAACTTGCCCTCCTCATTTCCTTTTTATTCAAGGTTTTGTTATACATTTTAAACTTAATTAAACTTTATCACAAAAAAGATTTTTAAAATATTTTTTTGCATAATGAAGTTATTTGTTAAAAAAAATGCTATTTAAAATTGCTTTTATTTGCCTTTTGCATGTCGGTACCTGCAGAGCTGTCAAATCAGGAGTCGCCCAATTGTCTCTCCTGCCCCCTGGTTCCAGTTGTTGATGATATTTCCCCATTTCATCCTGTTATCTCCCTGGACATACTAAGTAAAGGTTGACAGCTCTGATACCCGACTATTTATATCATTGTATCAGTAGACAGTGCTCCTCCAGCTAAGCAAGGTAGTGTGAGAACTGACTAGAGGAAAGCTGATGTGTAAAGGTCCCCATAGATGCGACGATTCTTCTTTGGAAAACGACCGATTTCAGTGCAGTGGATTCGAACGATCGTACATCTTACGATTTTCCGGCCGATATCTGTCAGGAAATTGATCGGCCAGGTTTAAAAATCTTTATCGGTCCCAGTGCAAATCTATCTATGTTTGCAGGGCCAAGCAGGCAGATACCCTTCAGTTTTCCTGGCAATATCGCCTGAAAAGGTCTTTTTAGTTGATGGACACATCGTACATTTAAACTATCATTTCGAGATAATCGTGGTCTCACGATAACGATTGGATCTTTTAAAAATCTTTACATCTATGGCCAGCTTAATACAAAATGAAAAGGGAATAGCAATGGACAGACGGAAATGGATTTGGCTGTAATATAATTTATGAATAACATTAACATTTTTGAACCTTAACTTGGAGGACCTAAATTCATTACAGACCCTGAAAACTTTCACAAAAGTCAGAGGAATTCATGCTTAAACTGACAGACCAATTTACGCTAATTCAAATAATCCACTGGCTCAGGTCTACCAACAGTGATTACAAATCACTGCAAAGCTCAACCTACATGGAATGCCAAAAGGGGTGGAACGGAAGAGGTCTTATATCATCTTGTTGCAAAATGCTCCTACAGTTTCCTTACATGGAGAAATGGGAACAGGACTTAAAGAAGAAGGAAAGCTACAGAGGCATTTTATTGCCAATAGATTAGCTGCCATAGTGCAAGCTAGAATGCTATATTTATTCTGTAGAATGTTTTACCATACCTGAGTAAAAAGCTCTAGAAACTCTCTGTTTGTTTAGGATAGGAGCTGCAGGATTAATGTGGTGTGACATCACTTCCTGCCTGAGTCTCTCCCTGCTCTGGGCTCAGATTACAGTAGAGAAGGGAGGGGGGGAAGATGAGCAAACTGAGCATGCTTTTGCCCAGGGCAATGAGGTTTAAGATGAAGGCAGGAAGTCTGTGACAGAAACCCATGTGTACACAATAGAAGGAAAGAAATGAAGTGTTTCTTTTGACAGGGGACTCAGAGCAGCACTACTTTGGGTATATTTAGATGGACCTTTCTGATAAGGCTTACTTAGTTTTAATCTTTCCTTCTCCTTTAAAACAAAACATTAAAAGAAACTTTTAACCTTTAAAGGGGTTGTTAACATTTAAGTTAACTTTTAGTATGGTGTAGGGATTGATATTGTGAGACAATTTGCAGTTGGATTTCCTTTATTATTATTTGTGGTCTTTGTGTTATTTAGCAGCTCTCCAGTTTCCATTTTCAGCAATCTGGTTGCTAGGGTTCAAATTATCCTAGCAGCCAAGCATTGATTTGAACGGGAGACTAGAATATGAATGGTGGAGGTCCAGCATAGAAAGATGAGTAATTAAAAGTAATAGTAAAATTATGTTTGTGACTCCCATTTGAAAGGTGAAAAGAGTCAGACGAACAAGGCAACTAATTTAAAAAAATAAAAATGATAAATAATGAAGACTAATTGAGGTTTCTTAGAATTTTCCATTTTTTAACAAACTAAAAGTTAACTTAAAGGAGAACAACCCCTTTAATGTACCATATATTAGAAAATTTAAATTTACCTTCAATTATTCAGAAAAAACTCGTTATTTAAGGGCCACCCCCTGTTTTGAAATAACTTTATTTGCTAGCAAGCAAAGATTTGTCTGAACAACAGAATTATAACAGACATAGCTATAGATGAAGATACAGAATGTTAAGAAAATCACATTGATCAATACATGTGCAAAATGAAGACTACAGGGCCATAGCAGGCATGGAGTTAAATGCAGCGCAAAGCATGAAAACCTACAAATAAACAGATGAAGATAGATGTCAGTTCACAACTCCTTCTTATACTCATCTAAAATACTTGTTTACAAATCACTTTTGCAAATGATCACCCTTCAAAAATATTGAAATAATGAAAGTAGAAACTGGATGCTTATGCACACAGGGTTGGATAATCACAACATATTTATATACAGCTATGGGACCTGTTATTCCGAATGTTAAAACCAGGGGTTTTCCGGATAAGGGGTCTTTGAGCAGTTTGGATCACCATACTTTATCTACTTAAAAATCATTCAAACCTTAAATGAACCCAATGGGGTTGTTTTGCCTCCAGTAAGGGTTAATTATATCTTAGATTGTTTTATTATTACAGATAGATAAAAAGAAAATAATTTTGAAAATTTTAATTATTTGATGGAGTCTATGGGAGATTGCCTTCCTGTAATTCAGTGCTTTCTGGATAACAGGTTTCTGGATAATGGATCCTATGCCTATATTATTTGTACAAATTACAAAAGCTGGATATCAGTGTAGCTCAGTTATGGTTCAGAGGATATTAGTATATTGGGTGCATTATTAACACACACATACACTAAGCTCAAGAAATAAACTCATATATCATAATCTGCAATCACAAAATCAAGGTAGCACTTCTGCTGATCATGTAGAGGAAAGATTTAAAATAAACTTGTCTATCTGCAGCTCATATTAATGAATGACCTATTTTTATGTGATTTAAAAGCCTTCTGAAGCATTTTTTTTGCTGGTAACCAGAATGCCATCTGTTTTGTATTAGTTGTAATCCCTACAATTCTAGATGCCTTTCCCAGGGCATTCATTCTGTACCACAAAAATAAAAAAGCTGCTCTATTCTCTCATTAATTAACAGAGAAAGGGACATTGAGGATTAGGTACTGTATACATTGTTGTTCACCATGTTCGATGGTGCTACTATTGTGTAATGGTCCACATTAGGCAGAAGCAGAAGATTAACAGTAAAAGTTAGAGAAAGGAGATTAGAAATTATATGTTGTTTTTCTAAAGACTACCATGATCTTCTCTATCGTTATAGGGGAGGTCTTGCAACACCCTACATAAAGAACCCCTGTTGATGTGAAGCATTATGCTACGTGTGACACTAAGGGGCAGATTTATCAAGGGTCAAAGTGAATTCGAGGGAATTTTCTAAGTAAAAAAAGTCGAAGTAATTTTTTGGATACTTCGACCATTGAATAGGATACTATGACTTCGAATTTACTTCGACTTTGATTCAAAGTAAAAAACGTTTGAATATTCGACCATTCGATAATCAATACTTCGCCAAATTAAACCTGCGGAAGTGCTATGTTAGCCTATGGGGAGCGGTTTTCTAAGTCTTTAGAGGTCCAAGGAAAATCCTTCAATAGATCGCTGAAAATCGTACAATCGAACGATCTTCGTTAGATTGCCAAATTCGGTAAAAAAATCCATCAACTTCGATATTCGAAGTCTTTTAATTCGATGGTTGAATTTTGAAGTATTTTTACTTCGAAATTCGACCCTTGATTAATTTGCCCCTTAGTGGCTATTTATTAAAGTCCAAAAAAATTTGATTTATTATACCCCGGGGCTGCAAAATGTCCAAATCCGAAAATACTCCAACTTCTAACTGTTGAGGTCATGTAGAGTCAATAGCAGAGGTCCTATTTGTCTGCTGTTTTGGGTTTCGTACAATATTCGGAACATTGATGGCTTTTTTGCAGATTTCACGAAAAATTCTGACTTTTCGGGCGTCAAATCTTTGATTTTTGGCTCGACAAAGTCGGGTTTTTTTCCCAGTCCGATTTTTCTGTGGTTTTGTATTGATAAAAAAGGGTAAATTGTTGACTCTAGTTTGGTCAGATTTTTTTATTTAAAAAAATCTGAAAAATTTGGATTTTGATAAATAACCCCCAAATAATGTACTTTATTTGCTTAAATGCCCCTATGGTATGGCATAAATTAGTCAAACTGCTAGAGCAGTAAAAACTCGCATTAAGGAACACAGAGGGAATATTCACAACTACAAACAAGGAACTGAGACAGACTCTATGGTATCTAGATTTTAAAACTGTTAACCAAATTCAGTCACAATTGAGGTGGGCAGTTTTAGAAGTAGTCTGCCCTGCAACATGAAACAAAGATTATTATGAAGAGAAACCTATTGGATTAAGAAATTGTAATACATTACAACAAAAAGGTTTCAATGATATTTGGAGCTTTAAATATTTTCTCTAATATGTTAGTGTTTATTTATAGCTTCCATCTAATGGTAATTTCTCTTCAGATGAAGATATACTGTGCCCAATATGAAAGAATACTTTTTACAATATTTTCGTACTCTCTAGCACATGCATATTTTTCATTGTAGGCCCCAATGAGGCCCCAATGAGTAGGTTGAAATGTTGGGAATTTTGAAATTAAATTTGGACTGATTCATTTCCTCCTGGACATGTTGGGGTTGCACCACTATGTAATAATATATGTATAAATATATATAAACTTGCGTGACATCATTGATCTAGTCACTAATACACACCTTCTTTGTTATCCAATAACTGTCTGTAAATTGTTTTCTGCTGCACACTTGATAAAAGGTGTGCAGCTGAAATATTTTGTGGGACTAAACTCTTTTAGTCATATATGTTGGCAAGCACTCCGCAGTCCACTCATTGGGTAAAAACTTCAAGTTTATTTCAGTAGATTAAAAACATTTCAGTCCGGACGAGTTTCGTATCACAGATACATGGATATATATATAAATAAATAATACAATAATACAATGAATCATCATTAGAATCATCATTTTAGTGGGGAGCTCTGCTATTATTGGCTCTCTTTCAGTTCTTATTCCATATGAGTTGTTACATCTGGGACAGGGTTGGTTTCTGAGATTAAAAACTAGGGATGCACCGAATCCACTATTTTGGATTTGGCTGAATCATTCTTGAAAGACTCAACCGAATAAAGAAACCAAATCTTCTAGTCTTCTAGCTTCTAGTTAAGCCTACAAATTGTGGCATCTTTATATCTAATTTGTTTAGGTATCATCATAAATAAATGTGACTTGCTATCATTATTTTTAGCTTAGAATAAAAAATCTCCCCCATGTTGCTTCTTCCATTCAGAAGAGCACCATTTTACACATTAACGACCCTCCTTACTAGCTTTCTAATCATCCAGGCAACCAAATTAATAAGAGGATCAAGGAGATCAGATATATTTGGTTGTTTGATTTCACTATTAAAGTGGTGGTGTTGATTTTTTTTCCTTTTGATTTTTGAAATAGTTAGATGTGTGTTCAGCAGCTCTATAGTTTGGAATTTCAGCTTTTATCTAGTTGCTAGGGTTCACTTTACACTGGCAACCTGACAATGGTTAGAATAAGACCCGGAAGATGATTCGGAGTCTCATGGAGCGATTGCCGTTTGGTTGCTGGGGTCACTGACCCCCATCTGAAAACCGAGAAGAGGCAGGCAAATCACAAAAACTATAAAAAATGAAGACCATATACTGTACATACAGTATATCTAACATATATCTAATAACTCTTAGCCCCTCTTAAAGGCATTAATTGAATCAGCCGTCACAACATCATCCGACAGAGCATTCCCCAACCTCTGTCCTCACCATGAAGAACCACTTACTCTGCTTCAAATAAAAAGTCAAGTCTAAAGGGATGGCCTTCTTTCTTTGAGGATAAAGATCTCTCACTGTCTGTCTATATTGTCTTCTCATGAAGCCATGTGACTGCAGTGTATTGCTTTGATAGATTACCTTCTTATTAGAGATGAGATGAACAAATGATATTGGCAAAATCAAATATGAAGGGTTTTGGCAGAATCTCTGGTTTGCCAATTATTAAATGCACTCATTAATAAAATGTCATAGTGGTCGCACTGTACGCAGCACTGGTCTCTGGTGCTCTTTTAGTCACGATAAACACTATGGGGCAGGTTATCAAAGGTCGAGGCGAAGTTTCGAAGTGAAAAACTTCGACTAGGGATTAGTCATACTTTGATTCGAAGTTGAAAAAACGTTGAAATTCGAAGATCGAATTTTTTAAGTACTGTCTCTTTAAAACTTCCACTTCAACTATTCACCCCCTAAAAGTTGCCAAAGTGGTGTTTTAGCCTATGGGGGACCTCCTAGAACCTGTATGGAGGCAATTGGGGGACTTTGGGAGATTGAAGGTCGAAGTAAAAAAAACTTTGAATCGAATTAGATCGAAGTAGTGCTACTTCGAATCGTAGGCCCACTTCAACCCCAAAAAACTTCGACCACCATTCCGTTAGTCTTTTTGAATTCGAAGTTCGACCTTTGATAAATCTGCCCCCAAATACACACTGCATCCTTCTCCAGTGTGTGTGATATGTTGCTATAGTTTTGACCTGGCTTGTTCTTTTGTACTTTTAGATACATTCCATCTGGACTCTCTTGCATTGAAATTTATTGCTTATATTGTTAGTTTATCTTGTATTGAATGATATAAGATACTTGTATTACCAAATATAATGCAGCTTTTGTATTTCTATATTTTAAATAATGCCTGACTTCTTTTTCTACACAAAATATTTAGGGGTTCTTTATCAAAATCCAAATTTATCTCAATATTTTCTGCTACAAACTCAGATCAAATCCATCAATTATTAGATTTTTCCGAAATGTTTTAACGGGTTTTAGCGGTGGCGCCACGACTGGCAGCGGCTAACTGTGCTCCTCAGAGACTCTTGTCTCACTGTGTATTCGTATACTGCTGAGATCACAATAAAGTTTACTTTGACTTTGAAAATGTGCTTTGCAGGAAAAAATCTGATTTTCACGATTTTTTTTGGATTTTTTCATCCAATTTTCAAGATTTTTCAGAATTTTCAGCTGAAAACTCAGAAAATTTTCCATCCTCAGGGTTACATAAATTCTGAAAAATTCGATTTTATAAGAAAATTTTTTTTTTCGTGATTTTTGCATTTGGAGTTTAGTAAATAACCCCCTTAGACTAGAAAATAGTGTGCTTATTTTACAATGATGGTACTGAAAGGGGATATAAACCCTAATATATTCTGTTGCGCCCTAAAGAAGATGTCCAAAAAGTTAACCAATCACAGATGCCAGATAATTCACCAAAAATAATAATGTTGAGAGCAGTAATCCAGCAACATCAGGGATTTTTAAAGCTAAACTGCTCAATAAAACATTTCTCCCGTTCTTCATGATCATTGACCTAAGGAATCCACTAGAATGTAAAACCTGTTTAAACCTGTGTAAAATCTAGTTGCATGTCATCTGCTCCTACAATTCAAGACTAAACTGCTTTAACTAACAGCTGTAAATCCCCCCTCGGGTAGTCAAAATTTTCAACTTTATTGCTGTAGAACAGCAAGATGTTGGAAGGTTCAGTATAAACCTTATATGAGAATGAAAGAAACGAGAACAGAGTAGAAAATATCTCAATAGTTTACATCTAAAGGTGCAGCAGGGCAGACACAGGGCATGTTAACACAACTGGAAAAAACGCACAAGATGTTTGATAGTGATGTGCAAATCTGTCCCATTTCACTTGGCTGAAAAATTAGCGAAACAGCAAAAAAATTAGAGAAAAAATTTGTGAAACATTCACCATGCGCATTGAAGTCGGGCGTCAAAATAATTTTGATGCACAACAATTTTGAGATGAGCGTCAAGTTATATAAGCACAAATACAGTATTTTGTCCAAATGCATTAAAGCTAATGGACATTAGCATAATTTTGACGTGCGTCAATTTTCATGCGCACGCTAAATGTGACTCGCAAATTTTCTTTGTAGCGAATTTTCCGCAGGTGAATTTTACCGCAGTTTCGCGAAAACATTCGAGGGTGGCTAAATGCGGAAATTCACAGTGAATCCATGCCTCGTGAATTTATTCGCCCATCACTAATGTTTTTGATAAAAGATGAAACATGTTCTGAGAGACAGATTGCAACACATAGGGCAGGGGAAGCAAAACCCTTGGGCACCTGGGGAGAGACATATATGAGAAATACCAGATTTCTGTCATTACTTAATGACCATAGATAATAAAATATATTCTGTCTCAACCTTGCTGCCAATTTAAGAGCCAAGATGCATCAGTCATGCTATAAATCTAAAAAGTGTACCTTTTCCTAAACCAACAAAATAATAAAACAAAAATCTAGCCATGAGGGCTAAGAATAAATGTGTTTCTCAGTATACATACATTTTACATGGATAGTACAATCAAGTAGGCAAAATTGAGAGGTTTTTCTTTCTAAAACGTGCACTTCTGTAGCAAATGTTACTTTAATTTTATGAGTTATCTTGCTAAAAAATAGTCTGGCCAAGCAAATGTTATAACAGGACAAATCATTTTGTTCATCTGCAAGATTATGCGGACCTCCCATTTATTTTCTTCTATGGGGCCAATTTAAGAATGTTCTGGGAACTTTCATTTCTCTAATTCGGACTTTTTGGCTCAAACAACTGTATTTTTCTCATAGTTCCTTAAAGGAGAAGGAAAGGTAAAATACAAGTACAGTTCTATAAGCCCCATAAGTGAAGAACTACTATTTCAGTTTGTGTTTTTAGGAGATCATTTGTTTAAAATTCGGGGGTTTTCAGATTCTTTTTCGGATCACTTAGCGGCTATTTTCGGCTGTGCTTTTTATAGTCTAAACTCTAATGGGGAAATGTAATAAAAGTCGCAAAGAGAAAAACAATTTGCACCACGAAGAATAATCTCACAATAATATAATATTAATATTCTTATCCTTAAACTAATACGAATTTTAATTGCGCACTTGAAGGTGTCAATCTTTTGGAGCAAACATAACTTTTTCAGTAAGAAGTGTTATTACATTTACTGCATGTAGGCACAAACTATAAAATTAACAAACTTTCTTCCACTGTCAGAAGTGGTCCACTGGTTTTGGGTTCAAAAAACCTGTATTAAATTTGCGCGAAGGAATATTTGTTTGCGTAAAGGCTTGATTTTCGACATTGCAAATAGATTTTCCGTTACCAACTTTTATTATATTCCCCCATTAATAACTTTCATAGAATTAGTGTTTTTTAGAGAAAATACGTTTAATCACGGTTTCAAAAAGCTCTAATACCACCAAAATGCAAACTTTAATAAATAGGCCTCTGTGTACTGCTATAACTTCCTAGAAAAGATAACCAAAACACATCAGGCTGTGGATTGGGGGTTATACACAAAGCATCGGCTTATAAATTCATAATATCCTGAAATATTTTATGAGTTGCTAACTTGTAGTATGCACACAAGATACAGGTTGGCAGGGCAAACAACATAACTAGCAGTACTGAGGCTCAGCTTATACTAAGTCTGAGGTTAATGTCTTATGGTGCATTTTGGTGTCTTGGTTTCCATTGTTATTTTGATAATTTCTCTGTGATGGAATTCTCCTGCAGTTGTACTGGCAGATACATTAGATATATAAGAAGGCTACCTTTTTTAGAAAGTGAAAAATACAGGGTTATTGAAATGAACTCTTAGGGGCAGATTTATCAAGGGTCGAATTTCGAGGTTTAAAAAAACCTCAAATTCGACTCTCGAAGTAAAATCCTTCGAATTCGAATATCAAATTAGAAGGATTTTAGCGCAAAAGGTTCGATCGAACGATGGAATAAAAATTGTTCGATCAAACAATAAAATTCTTCGAATGGAACGATTTTAAGCGATTGATCGAATGATTTTTATTCAACCAAAAAAAAACTTAGAAAAGTGCTGGGGAAGGTCTCCATAGGCTAACATTGGACTTCGGTAGGTTTAAAGTGGCGAAGTATTTTTTAAAGAGACAGTACTTTGACTATCAAATAGTCAAACGATTTTTACTTTGAATCGTTCCAATCATTCGATCGAATTCGATAGAATTTGACCAATTCGATGGTCAAAGTACCCAAAAAAATACTTTGAATTTCGAATATTTTTTTATTCGAACTATTCATTCGAGCTTAGTAAATCTGCCCCTGAGTATTAAGTTGATCCAGTGATACTCTGAGACAAATTGGAGAGGGTTTTTAAACCTTCCTCTGGGTTAACTAGCAGTTAAACAGGCTCACTTAGTCTTAGTCAAGTTTAAACTTGATGGACTGGAGTCTTTTTTCAACTGCATCATCTTTGTTACTGTGATATATTGGTTCCACAACTGACCTATTGTGACTATTGCCTATGTCTGTCTTTGCTCAGCTTGTCAGCTATGGCATCTACGGCATACACACTACAGTCTCTGTAGATTTAGTTAACAGAAACAATTCTAAAAACATATGGAAACATGAATCGTTGTTTTGAAGGAACTGAAAATCAGAAGTTTAATGTGCACTTGTGGAGATACCGAACTGTTCTTTTATGGCCAAATGAAGTATGTCCAACCTTAGCGCCGGCTGAGTTCATGTGATTTTGAGTGAAAATGAATGTAGTGGAACCTTTAATGTTTCAAACTTCTTTGCTCCTTCTTTCCGTATTAAAAAGAGTGGATTTTATAAAATGTATTACATAATTTGATGCAATATTTGAGATAATAGAATTAATTTGCAATTAAACATAGTAAACATAGTATTAGTCAACCAAACAGATGTTAAATTATGTCTATAAGGACAACATAGGTAAAGCAGTTGCACCTTGCCACATAGCTTGCAGCCCTATTAGTGATTTACAGCTCTGCGCCACTCTACATTCGACATGCGCCACTCTACACTCTATAAAATCATGTCCAAATGAAGGAAAGAGAATGCCTATGCCATGTCTGTGTGATGCCCATAATAATGTGGCTGTTGACAGGTCCAGTGGCACTGGAACTGTAAGAAAAAGCACTGGATTTTGATACAACAATATAACAATATAATTGTGTACTGTAGGTTTTTTCACTGTTTAATACATCTAATTATTAGTAGAAATTTAGGATGTAGTCTTCCTTCTGTCCCTTTCCTGTCTTACCCCCACTAAGTAATTTGATTAATGCTTTGTAAACTTTATTAGAAACATATGTCCGGTTTAAACATCAGTTTGTTTTACTGCCTTACACTGGAATCGCCAATTTTCAGAAATAATTTATTTTTGTCAGAATAACTGTAGGCGCAAATTACTCACACCATGTTTATCATTTTAAGTATGTTTTTGAATCTTGTAGCAATTAATAACAAGCTCACAAATTAATTGCTCTTAAAGCCAAATGCATACATGTGTACCAACAGTTTAATATTATTTACAGTGTTCAGCCCACACAACTTAATTGCATTTTGGAGTTAGCACATTAGCAAGGATGATCATTTATATTGCTGCCAACACAGATATTTATTCATGCATTTGGCTTCCATTAAATATATCAAAACAAACTTTAATTCATAATTTATTATGAAAAAGCCACCAGTAAATGTCAGGCAATCATTTTTTAGTGTGATTATTATATATTCCAGGTGTCTGTTATAAAATTGGAGGCTCTGGGGTTATTGTTCTAACTTGTACAATAATCAACAGGTAGCAGGTAACTTTGTGTCTTTTATTACATTCATACATGTTATAGTACCCTGGTGAGAATTAAACCCTGCTAACCATTGGACTACTGTAGGAAAAAAAATATTTTTAGCGACAACATTTTTAATGAAACTCCAGAGCAGGTGTTAACTCTAAACCTTTGTTTAGTGAAAATGCGCAATATAATATTCACTAGCGACTGATTTTACATTGAGAGCAGTGCTAAACATTCACAAAAATGTAATTTTAAATAACACTTTTTACATTCCTCCTTTTTTGCCAATATTGGGCAAAATTTAATTCCATTAGAAAAAATGTTTTCTCATGGAAACTTAGTAGACATCTATGGGGAAATTTGGAATTAAATTAGAATTTATAAATAAATTCAGGCCAGAATCTGAATTTGCCCCCTGATTATTCTTAACAAGGAGTTGAGTCTTCTCTTTAAAACTGCCTGTGGGAAGTGCTAATCTCCAGTAAACAGAAGGTATTAAAATAGTATGACAGAAGGCATAATAGTCTATATAGTCGATATAAATATTTCTACTTATAGAGTAAGAAACAGAACTGTATTTGTTATACTATATTTACTGCTTTTGAGAGCATCCATTTACCCAACAAAAGTACTTTAAATTGTGCTGCTTCCTATACATGACAGCTTATACTGCAAACGATCAGGTTAACTCATCTGCATATGCTCTGGGAAGTACTTCATGATGAACCAAGATAGATGTAGAATCTATTAAAGTTGCTGCTACCTTAAAGGAGAAGGAAACCCCCTAGGTGTAAAAGCCCTCCCCTTTCCCTGTGTTGCCCCCCCACCCTCCTCCCCCCTGGCCTACCTGTCCACCCAGACGAATGCCCCTAACTTGTTACTCACCCCTCTGCACAGGATCTGTCCACGGAGTTTACAGGCGCCATCTTCTCCCCAGCGGGCTTCTTCCTGGATTAATCGGCATCTTCTGGTGCATGCGCAGCAGGAGCATTTACCGGCACGGATCTACTGTGCATGCGCCGAAAGTCACGAATGAAATCAGAAAAACGATGTGATTTTCGGTGCATGCGCAGTAGATCCGTGCCGGTAAATACTCCTACTGCGCTTGCACCAAAAATGCCGGTCAAAGCAGGAAGAAGACCGCTCGGGAGAAGATGGCGCCTGTGAACTTCGTGGACAGGACCTGCATGGGTGAGTAACAAGTTTGGGGCACTTGCCCAGGGGGACAGTTAGGCCAGGGGGGAGGCGGGAGGACTTTTGCGCCTTAGTAATTGCTGGGCCTTAGGCTAGATATGGAGCTCAGCCTGTGGAGAAGCACAAGACCAGAATCTGCTGCTCTGCTCTCAATGTGATTTCACCCAAATACATTGCCTTGGCTCGGGTGCTGGTAGATGTGGTGGATTTCATTGCAGAATGCAAAATCTGCATTGTCTGTCTACACCCCAGCCAAGGCAATGTATTCATGTGCAGGCTCAGAGCAACAGCTGAGGGGCAGATTCTTGACCTGTGTTTCTCCTCAGGCTGAGCTCTGCATTTTCTGGCCCTTGCCTTAAATGTGTGGGCATATGTTCAAAATAGGAGGAACACTTATTTAAAGAGGAATATCACTGTGTTTTAGAGATTGGAGACCAATTAATTGTTTTAAAGTTCATTTTGGAATAGGCCTCCCTAGGAGGGAAACATTACAAACACATCTGGAAATTCGAGGAATGAAAGGCATCTGCTCTTTTTTAGATGAAAAAAATCAAGGAAAGGTTTATGGCCGCATATAGAAAAGTTTTATATAAAAAAAATGAAATTACATAGTTTTATAATCCTAAATATATTGATAAAATTGTGGATTTTTTTCTTGTATTGTACCCTTATCCTCAAAAAAAGCATTAGGAATAATAACAAACATAAAACAAAAAAAAAATCATTTTGCAACAATTTTATCTCAACTGCAGAACACTCTAGTATATAAAGTATATCTGATCCATGGTATATATGTAGTCATTTGAACAATCATTGAAGGAATTTCGTTTTTACGAAACTGCTATACAATATTAAATTGTTTTTAAATCTGTTTAGAAGATACTCCATTTACCTCTGTGGGAATTTCATGTGAAATGTTCTTGTCTTCCCAGAACCACTGAATACAAATCAGCTTTGGTAAAACTTCTTGAACATAGTTATAATCAGCCCCATACCATGTTTGACAGTAATTACTGAGCAGACGTTAAGGTTTTTTTTGCAATAACTGTAGAATGTGATCATTTCTGCCAACAAGAAAAGTACCCAGAATCTAATTTACTAGAAATTTTCAGTTGACGAAGAGAGATCCGCTATAATAAGAATTCATTATCTTATTTGAGTGAAGACAGGTTTGCATACAGATGTATAAAATGATAACAAGTTACATGGAAGATTGTATTCCTGTAGTAAAAAAACTGTATAGGAAAGTCTGATCTGTAGAGCTGACATTTACATTTGGGAACAGCCAAAAGCAGAATTTGTGGCATTTTGCTGAATGTAATTGCTAAAAGTGGATTACAGTTACAGTATAGGAGCTTGCCATAGGGAGATTACGAGCTGCCACTTGTAGCAGAGAAATACATTTTTGTATTTGTTGAGCATTTCTAAACATTTACATTGCAGCTACTTATCTGTCTGTGTGATTAAGGTTTACCTAATATACAGATGCAGCCTCTTTGCTTTGACACAGAATAACTAAACACAGATATCCCACTTTCCCATTTAACACAGAAAATTGTGTCGCAGGATCCCATCTAATTATTACATTCACCACTGTGAACAATGGTGCTTTGGTATGCTAATGAAAAGGTTAAATGCATGAGTTAAATAAAAAATAAATGAGTTAAGATGACTTTAGATAACACAGTTTTGTCAATTAATCCTGAGTCATGACACATTTAACTCACAAATCCAGGTGGCTTCATCTGTACTAATAAATTAAAGGAACAGTTCAGTGTAAAATAGAAACTGGGTAAAATAAAAAATGTTTCTAATATACTATGGGGTCCATTTACTAAAGTTTGTAAAAATTGTCTATAACCCATCGCCAGAATATTCTAGCGATAAAATTAACGTCAATCGCATGTTTACTAAAGTACAATAAGATAAATTTGTCTGCGATAAGTGCCGGTAATTACACAAGTGTAGCAATTCTTTTAGTGTATATTTCTGGCAAATGAGGATGTGAGTATTTGGCGCTCATTTAGGTTAACAACATGATCTGCTTCAAATAATTCAGATTTTTTTGGCACCACTGCCAATGACACACACATATATATATATATATATATATATATATATATATATATATAAATGTTTATTGACTAAAGGACTAACGTTTCGGCCTTTCTCAAAGTCAAGAAAAGCACACAGAGGATGCATTAAATACAAGTGTAGGCGGGAAAAGTTAATTACCTGACATATCATCATCATCACCATGCGTCAAGTATTTAAATTTTACATAAACTAAACATATAGTATTATAAAAACAAAAAAACATACGTAGTTGCCATTCAAAGTAGCCAAAACTGTATGCAACCACCCCAAAGAGCACTAAATAAGGAATTAAAAAAATTTAAAAAAATATACTTAGTAACAATTAATCATCTTAGCCTCTCCATATTTTATATAAAACAATCATTGATTGTAATACTTATGTTACAAAGTAAAACACTTGAGTATAGTTGTAAGGTCTGTATTAAAGGTCCCTCAATAGCGATAGCTGTGTTTAAAACTATTGTTATACTAAAATATAATATATGTGATTACCAGACCTGATCTGGTGTTCGTAGTGCAAGCTGACTAATAACGCTCCTTCTCCTTCATCCGAAAACAGTCCCTTAACTATTGATGTTAACCTATAGGTCAACAGCCGATGATATATCTAAGAACTTGGCACTTTTAGAGTCCTAGACCACCGCACAGAATAGGTGCATAATGTGTATCTATGCTTTGACTAGATAGGCAATTGTGTGACCACGTGTGATCGTAGTGTTAACCCTGTGTGTAACTACTATCTCATATTCCCAAGTGTTAAAGAAAACATGTGAAAAACCTAAAAGGTTTAAAGTGTGTATATATGTAAATCAGTACTTCAAAAAATTAAGACACTTATACAATAAACAATCTAATAGTCAATGTGTTTAAATAACACCAAAAAATTGAAAAATACCTAAAAGAATTGAAAAAAATATTATAAAAAATATATTAATATGAGAAATGTCATTGTTAATGTGGGATAGGACTCCATATAAAATATATCGCTTAGTGAAGATCACCAAATAGCCACTTAGTCAGTACCTCGAGTGTAAATAGAAATAGTCATTTAAACAGTTCAGGCAGGTAATTTGCATTTATGTGCACAGAAACTGGGCTTGTTAAACTTGCTTCATGTAGCGTGGGGGTTAGAGCATCAATCATGCTTTGGCCGTTACTTATCTGTCCCAGCCCTCTGGCTGATGAGCAGGCCCCCGCATTGTTAAATCAACCATGCCACGATCCACTCCGTGATAAAGATGTTGGCTTGTAGAGTTGTAGTTGAACCCAGACAATAATTTTCAAATGGGGGGAAACCCGTGATCCAGGGAGAGCTAAACTCGGTCCTCCTGTCAGGGTTCCTCATGCATTGTCGATTTAAAGTTTTTCAAACCCACACGGTAGCGGCTACTCCCATTCAAGAGCCATTATGTCAGCACTTCTAAGCGCAAATTCATACAGATCCACATCTCCAGACCTGTTCATTTAGCTCCAAGCGCCGTGTCTGCAATATCAGGTGCACCACTCAGTATAACACATTTCACTTGCTGGAGATAATCTCACATCCACTGAGGGAAACTTGCAGGGGACTTACAGTTTAGCGTCGTGTGTGTCGGCCTGGATCTTTGGCTTCAACTAGGTATGCCCCTATATAGACCATTATAGACCTCCAAGAGATGGGGTGGAAGCGTCAGTCCAAATTGTAGCATTGTAGCACCAAACACTATATCTGCATCCATCCAAGTCAAATGGTCAAAAATATCAGTAAAAAACACATGGGTGCCAGGCTCAGAATGTATCAAATAGTAAACTGTGAAGGAGTCCGAAACGTTAGTCCTTTAGTCAATAAACATTTTTATTTTTTAAGACCTGAGAGTGCGGACCCTCTTTGCAGATAGATATTCTAAAAATTTTGGACACTGCACCCAGTCATTTCTGTACTTAATGACGAGAGTGCCGACTCCTTCACAGTTTACTATATCTATATATATATATATATATATATATATATATATATATATATATATATATATATATATATATATGCATGAATGTTAACATGAATGGCGGCACTCATGTTAACTTGATCACTCTTGCCTGGGTGCAGTCAACGAAAAACAATTCACACAAGTTGATGAAAGGTAGCAGGTCTTAAATTATAAAAATTTAGTTTTATTTCATGGCACAAAGAAAGTCAATACCATATATATATATATATATATATATATATATATATATATATATATATCTATATATATCTATATATATATATATATATATATATATATATATATATATGCGTAGGGTGACACACCACTTTAACTGTTGAGTACCCAGGTGCACGTCAAAACCATATATATATAGATAGATGTATATAGATATATATGAATGCATTTATATAAAATAGTATTTATTACCAGTTTATAATGTATTTTTAAATATATTTATGGCCAATTAAGTATCAACCGGAAAACTTAATCATACTTAATCATACGTCTATGATTAAGTATCCTGTTTATACGAAATGCGTCAGGTTGTGTTCTAAGTTCTCTTCAATAAAGTAAATACTTTTTAACTGAAAAGTCTGCCTGGAAGATAGGTTTCTGGAAGTGCCTGCTCAATCCCTACACACGACAATTTTGTCTATATTTAGCGACAATTCTGGCGATAATCTTTAATAAACCTTGTGAGACAACTTACGTAGCATGAATGCGATAATAGGCAAAATGTTCGTCAGAAAAATTGTGGTTACAGAAGTGCTCATACTTTTGTAAACTTGTGCTCTGTGTTTTTAGCTGAAAACTTAATGCCCCAATCAATGCTCTGAAGGGCAGCCCTCAAGGCACTAAAATTAGCTTTTCTGAAATTCATGTTTTTTGTTGCCCCAGTGTATATTTGTTTTTGAACCAGACATTAAAAGATATAACATTATGGTTATATAAGTTCTGGGTCATTTGAGATCACTAGATCCAGAATAGCATTTTTTTCTGGTTGGCTCCTCAACAAACTGTGCCATAAAATTGTCGTGCAATAAGTTTATAAACTTGTTCCCATTAACTGATCTGGCAGTTCTGCTGCTCCAGTCAATATCTGGGTAATTAAAATACCCCATTATCATTACTTTACCCAAACTACCAGCCTTTTGTTTCTTTTTTTTAAATATTTTTTATTTATGAGACTTTTCATACAATAAAATAGTTGCAGAGTATAAACAAGCATATAAAATGTTTAGTGTACATAGCACAAGAAAGGTGCAATACATCTATTAGGTCCTTATAATCAACAGTGATGGCAAAATCGTAAGGCTGGGGGTTTCCCAGTGGTACAATTAGCAGTTCCATATTGCAAAAATACCTATCATTCGGACTGGTTCTTGTAGAATGCCGGAGTTAACCCCTAACTTGTCGTATTAGGTACTTGTTTACATTAAGAGAAAGGGGAGCTATAACTAAGTACGTATAGAAGAAGACTGTAAGGCTTGTAAAGTCATATTTAAGTAGTCTCCAGTACGGAAATGCAATTAGACAGATTAGTTTTGTCAATATAAACAGAATCACTATAAACACAAAATAGAGTTTAAAACTAAACAGAGGAACAAAATATGGTCAAACATACGTGAAGTACTGATATTTGGTATCACAGCTGGTTTTAGGTTTAGGGGGATGACTCTATATGGTGTTCTCGTTAGCCAGCCCAGCAGTGGCGTAACTAGATATTACTGGGCCCCACAGCAAATTATTTTTCAAGCCCCCAAAATGTTTAGAGGTTGACTTGTTTCTCCAATATTTATTGAAATTGTATATGAATTAGGGCCTCATGGGGCCCCTATACCTCCTGGGCCCCCCTGCAGCCGCAGGGTCTGCTTCCTCTATAGTTACACCGCTGCAGCCCAGTTAACAGTTCTTTAATATAGAGCCAGTCTATTTTGTTCTTGAACAGGAGATTTCCAAGCTTTGGCAATCGATTGTCTGGCACTAGCAGCCTTTTCTAATTGCATCAGACGCTTAGCCTCCTCACTTACATTAGGGGGTCTATATAATACCCGTACAATTAATTTGGTGTACTCTGCCCACTCATTTTCTAACATAACCTCCTCCTTTATATAAGCTTTTAAATCCCCCAGACATACAGACATACCCCTCCTCCTCCTTTTGCCTCTGTCCCTCCAAAACAAAGTATAGCCACTGATATTAACTGGCCAGTCATGTGACTCATTCAGCCATGTTTCGGCCACATCAATCACATCATATTTTCCCTCCAGCATCTCCAGCTCTCCCATTTTACCAGTCAGACTCCTTGCATTTGCAAACATACATTTAATACTGGTACCATATTGAGCAAATGACATGTGGTCCTCCCTATCCTTAGTACCCCCAACCAAATCTTCTCCCCCAATTTCCCTTCCTTTGCTCACTATCTCATCTAACCTGTCTTTTGCTAAACCCTCCCCCCCAGGCCTAGTTTAAAATCTCCTCCAACCGTCTAGCCATCTTCTCTCCCAAATTAGCTGCACCATCATCATTGAGGTGCAGCCCACCACTAGCAAAGATCCTGTAGCCGACTAAGAAATCAGCCCAGTTCTCCAAAAACCCCAAACCTTCCTCCCTACACCAAACTCTCAGCCACGCATTGAACTCCCTAAGCTCCTGCAGTCTTCTTAGCATTGCTCGTGGCACAGGTAATATCTTGGAAGTATTTACCCTGGAAGCCCTTACTTGGTAATTAATATTTTTGGTGATTTTTGCAATACTGGGTAAAATGTTGAAGCATAGTTTATTATTTTGTCTGTAGAGTGGACAGAAAAAGAGGTTTGCTGGCCAGCAATAGAGAAAGGGAAAAAATATTTATACCACACATACAGGCAGACAAAATAAATCACTGTGCATATCCTAGCAGAAGGATACTGGATTGTAAGCTTCACTTGAGAAGAATGAAAGAGCTGAACTTTGAATGTGCTGTTGAGGATATGCCCCTCTGTGATTTAGCAGCAAGACTTAGTAATAGTTGATGTGAGGAAAGGAATGGTCTTTATTTCAAACAGTCCATGAACAGCTGTCAGGAACATAAGGATTGGGTATAGGTTCTCAAGTCCTTTTTTATAAGTGGCAATTATTAAAAATTAGCTATACTATAATATAGCTAATATACTATTAGCTATTACTTTTTAGAACTCCAAGGTGACTTCTAATATCCTCATATTTTATACAACATTTTAAACAGATGACCTGTAATGTCTACCTACTGCTTTGTTGCTATCAGTTATTAGATCTTTATCAAAGGTTGCACTTTTTAATATATATATACCTCTTAAGGTTCAATGGTAGTGACAATACAGATAATATAGCTGAACATTCAGGTAATGTGATTATAGACTTGAGAGAGCCTGTCAATCTATACATATTGGACACCACAATACATTTTTTTACTTGGGGCTGCTTGTAAAGTGCAAAATATTAGTACTATTTGCCATGGGTTTTTTTCCCTGTAATACAGTTTGCTGACCCAGCATTATGGCACAAAACTCAGGCTCATCTTCCTAATCATGCAACATTAATAATAACATGTTAGTACAAGGAAAAAAGGTCTCCCACCTGAAAGGCTCAGTTACAAGTTAGGGTGTATCTTAGCATTAATTAACCATAATTTAAACAAGTCTCTAACCAATCCAAGTATCTCTCCAAGGTGGGCCTCCTTTTCCTGATCACGCAGCAGTAATAATATTGTGTTAGTGCAAGGAAAAAAGTCTTTTGCATTAAAGGTTCAGTTATCACTTAGCACTGTCATACTTCATCTGATGAATTTTTAAAGACCAAGGAGAGACTTTTTCTGTGCCATCTTCAATCACATTTGAAAGCTAAATATATCTTGTATACACATTTTTAGCTGCAATAGCCAGAGTGGTTAGAGACACAAATTTATTAATTAGTTCCCTATTTAGATATATTTTGTATTTGTTGACTAATTTGGAGGTTCCTTTCTTTAGAGATATTGCCTTGTATTTATGTTTTAGGGATTTTTTAAAGTTCAGTTTTGGCAGATTCATTTATAATAAACAATGATTTTTAGATATTTAAAGGTGCTAAACCCTGCTGCACTGCACTGCTCAACCACACTTTACTCAGTTGTTGCTGTACTACAAATTCCAGAATAATGTAACATGTTAAGGTGGCCATACACGGATAGATCCGCTCGTTTGGCGATGTCGCCAAACGAGCGGATCTCCCTCCGATATGCCCACCTTGAAGGTGGGCAATATCGGGCAGATCCGATCGTGGGCCCTAGGGCCCAACGATCGGATCCAGCGCTCACAAACGGGCGGTCGGATCGCGGGACCGCATCAACGAACAGATGCGGCCGCGATCCGACGGGATTTTTAACCCCATCCGATCGAGATCTGGCCGACTTTCGGCCAGATCTCGATCGGGGAAGCCCGTCGGGGGCCCCCATACACGGGCCAATAAGCTGCCGACACGGTCTGTCGGCAGCTTTTATCGGCCCGTGTATGGCCACCTTTATCAAGATAAAGATATGCTTGAAGCTGTAGTCCATTAACATCAGTGTTGTGTTCTTGAAGCACATTACACAATACAACTTTTACACAAAACTCCAAAGCCAGCGGCTGCAATAAAATTGAAAGAATCCTCCAATGAGAATCCAAGCTAATTTGTATAAAACTAGCACCCTATTCTTTGTTCTTGCAATTTGAGTTGGAAGCATTAAGCCCAGTTTCCCAGTGTACACTAGGGAGCAGATTTATCAAAACGTGAGATTAGAGTTTACCACTGAAAAATGTACCCACTTTCTATTCCTTCCTATGAGATTTTTAGAAGTTTATTTATCAAATGGTGAAAATTTTCATAAATCTGCCCCTGGTGTCTCTACAGGATAATACAGATTGTGTAGTGATGAGCGAATTTTCTCACCAGCCATGGATTCGCTGCAAAATTCCGCATTTCGCCATTGAAATTTTTGTTCACTAACCTGTGACAAAAATTTGCCATGGAAAATTTGCCGTGACAAAAAAAGTCACCAAGACAAAATTGTTGCCGAACAAAAGAATCACCATAAGAAAATATGCCTATTGACTTTAATGCATTTGGACCAAAAAGTCTCCGAAAGAAAAAATGCTCATTGCCGCCCATTGACTTCAATGCATTTTGTAAATTTTCCGACAGATTCACTCATCACTAGAAAAGTGAAACTTGTTGATGTAGAAGGTGCTGCAGCCATCTTGGAGTATACTGTACTACACTGACTGAATACAAAACCCTTACAGCAAGAAACCTCACAGTCAGAAAGCTTAGCATCAGCAACTCTACACCCAGCACTTAACAAGTCTGTTATCCCCGTGTCTTATTCCAGTCATATATAGAAGAAAGAAATTACATAATTATCTCTATATGTAACATAACAGCAATATGGTTGTCATAATGCTAAGAATTGTCTTTCTCATTGGTCAGTTCTCTTGCATGTATAATGAGGATTTTAGTCAGTAGGATTCTTATTGGTGAATCTTCTTGCAAATTTGTAAATTTTTTTACAACCCTTTTAAATCACGGTTTATGCTACTACTTGGGGGGATTAGTCTTTATTCTGTTGTTTAAACAGGAATAAAAAATAAAAAATACTTAACTGAGCCATGTTTCAATTAGTTCAATTAGTACAGTCGAGCCCTGTACATAGGCAATTATGCCATTTGAGAGAAATGTCTGACAGAGTTTACAATAGTAGTTTTCATATTCTACTGCATTATACATCTTAAATTTTCCCGCTAACACTGATAACCAATTTGTCCATTTGTCCATTTAAAAATGCTTCTTGGATGGTTATATACCCCAATAAGGAAAGCAATTAACATGAAGATTATTTTATTATTATTATTAGGTTGGTAAGAATGGCCTTGACTATATAATGATGATGAGAATGAGATTAGGACTGTAGCTCAATTGTTTATATCTTAAAGGGAACCTGTCATCCTAAGAAATAATTCCAGATTCTCTATATATATATATATATATATATATATATATATATATATATATATATATATATATATATATATATATATATATATATATATATATATATATATATATATATATATATATATATAATGTTTAGTCAAGCAAAATACACTTTACTTACACTATACAGTATAAGTTATTTAATATTGTTTCTTTGAGCTTTGGAATTCACATCACAGCAGAATGGGGAACCTGATTCACATGCATATACACATGCTACAAACATGGTAAGGAAGGAGGGGAATGTAGGGAGAGCAGTTATATCTAGAAAGTGTAGAATGTAAAGTGAAAGTAATTGCTAGCTCTGTCTCTATGCATAAGGAATAGAGGAGGGACAGCCAACATATGATTGCCTATGATCGGAGTTCACATGGTCTCATTCCGAAGATTTCCGAAGAAGAGAAGATTGCGCCCATGAACGCCAATGCCTGAATCTGCACTGAGGGGTAAGTAAAACGTTCGGAGAATTTGCCCGGGGTAACACGATGAGGGAAGGAGGGATGGGGTCTATTTAGGGTAGGGTTTTTTTTTAACTTTAGGGTTGAATTCTCCTTTAAGGGTATTACAGATTTACCGGCAGCTACATAGCCAGTAAATTTGTAGTACTGGCCCAGCCTTGGTAGGTTGGTTACTGGCCATTAATATAGGTTGGGCGCCAACCCTATTGATTATGCTCTTGAATGTATACAGGTAGCCTCTTATTCTTGACTATGGTGTAAAAAAAAAATTGGGATTTTTTGGTAGGCAGTGTTGCCCATGTTGCCATATCAGTAGCGATACTATGTTAAGTCTTTATTTGGTTATTTGCAATTAAATGTCATACTTGATATTCCTGAGTGGTATTTCTTTACTGTATGCATATGTACTGTAATTACATTGGCATAATTGTTTTCATTTGCAAATGACAGTTTATCATTGCAATTTATTAAAATGAATCGCTTAACTTTTAGGTATGCAAGTGATAGAAATTAATGTATACCATATGTTTTAAATAATGCAGGTAAAGTTGTTTCAAAAGAGTGAGTTGGAATAATGCATTGACTTGCCTATTATCTCCATCTGTTCATATTTAGGGAATATGAGCATGAGGGTAAATAAGCCATGTAATTGTGAGTCATAAGGAAGGTCTGCTACATTAAATATTGTGAAATTGAAAAAAATCATCACAGCAATTTAATATTCACTAATATGACTTGGTCTATTAACTTCTATAATGCTAAAAACACAAGCACCATTTTAATAAGTTATGGATAATTTGGGGCATTAAATTAGTTTTAGAAAATTCAGTTGACTTTAAGAGGCAGCATATGTTTTAGATGTGTGAGCAAATGTAATATTTAAGAAATTGGGATTTATGGCACCTACTCTTGAAAGGCTTTGAACCCTGGAGCAGTTGGCAAGGTAAAGGACACAGTATGGACAATCCTGGGCATATATTTCTTCTGCTGTAAGAAGATGTTCCCCATTTCTTTCTGTAATCTTTTATATTACCATCCACAGTGCCACTGCATTAGTTATGACCAACATTTTATTTTTTGGTTTGTATTGCCTGGAGTTCTGTTCCTGTTGCCTGGGACAACTCATAATAACATTAGCGGTCATGGTTGGTTTCACCTACCTATGTTACTCATAGTTCTTTCTTGGAAAGCTCTTATGGGACCCTGCGCTATAAGGTCTAGCAGAGGTACTTCCACAAACAAAAGGGGTCTGTTATGGGCAGAAGTGTGTGATGAGTAACTTGACCATGGGTTGTCCATCATTACATATGACTAAATGACAATGCGAAATTAAGGTATAAGGTCCGACTTTTGCAGACTTTTTGCTATTTTGACTTAACACACTGGTGGCTGATTAAAGCAACAAAAAACTTCTACTTTCTATATTGTGGATTGTTTATTTCATTGCTGTTATCTTTATTTCATATGTTCTAAACAGCAAAGCTTTGTTGGCTGAAGGTGTTAAAGCAAGTTTCCCAGAAGCTGCAATAATTATCATTTAGCTTTGAAGTGCATGGGGTTTATTGAACCAGAAAACACGTGTAATCCTATCTTGGTGTAAAAGTGCTGTTCCAAGCTAGTGCAGGTAGAACATGGGTCACATTGTACTCTTCTACCCAGATGGGCCCTTGTTAAGTGGAGGAAGAAGGGAGATTGTGTTGTGGACTACACCTTTCTATTGTGTGTATAAAAATTGAAATAGGACTGCAGTTGTTCTTGCAAACAAAACAGATTGAGTTTATTGTCAAATACACTCCACAAGGTTAATACTAAAAGATCCAATTTAGGTAGATTATGCAGACAAATATGTTCAAGACAGAGCAGGGAATTGACTTATTAGGTTTTAAGATACATCTTTAGGTTGCCAGCATAGTGATACAGATCCACTAAAGCAGAAATGATTCATAGTGTAAAACACAATAGTCTGAATCCTTTTTCGGTAATTCCTGTTCCTTAAGTATATGCTAGTAGTGCCTAAGGGAGAGCTACCTCCAGCTATCAATCTTTGTTTGAGTATAATCTGCTCTAGCTAACTTGCCTTACTCCCTTACATTACTAAAATGTACTTTTTACAACAGCTAGATGTATAACACCTTTAACACTTTCATGGGGTCCCTGCTTCGGCCTTTCACTAGAAGAGTTGAAGGGTCCCTCTAGAGCAGAACTCTTCACTGGCCCTTGTTGACACCAGACTTCCCATAAACATCTACCTGGAGAAAGGATGGAAAAACAAAAATATGTAAATAAGATTAGCAAGTCTAGCAACTAGGGAAATAGTTTTTGTAGGATTGTATAGGGACTGTTAATTATATGTGTCTCTACGCATTTTGTAAAATAACCCCTGGAACACTTGTAGGTGACTCTGTAACTGGCTGCTCTGTGTATCTGGGTGCTCTGTAACTGGAGTGAAAAACAACCAGAGTTTAAAATATGGATTTAAAAAATTACAAGGGTTTGTTACAACTGATTCTTATTCGTTTCTCCTGGTTTTGGACAGTGTATCTGGAATAATGAGTGGTAATAGGAAGTACAAAAAAAATTAATGGCTGCTCGAGAACCTTGAAGCATCAGTTCAAGGGTCTAACCTTCAAGTTAAAGGGGACCTGTCACTCTAAGAAACAATTCCAAATTATTTCCTATCATGCTAGTTGCACAAAATAAACTTTACTTGATTATTTTTATTATTTACATTTTGTTTCCTTCAGTCTTGAAATTATACAAGAATTATATCGCAGAAAGCAGGCAGGTGCCATTTTGTAGACAATGTTATTAAAAAGATTGTGTATCACCCCAAAATTTTGTGTATGTGCAATGGGGGACCTAATGCCCATGCGCAGTACCCTACACAATTATAGAGCCTGAGGAGGGAAATGTGGGTGACATGTAGGTATTGGTACAAGCAGTGACATGTAGGAATTGTTTAATGGAAAGGGAATGGAAAGTACTTGACTGCCCCACCTCTATGCCTCAGGTGGGGAAGATATTTGATTGACAGCTAAGATATTTAAACTAAATTAAACTATAGCATGGATAGATCCTTGTTTCATTTGCAAAGGACTTTCATTATTCAGCTTTTTATGTGTAGGTGACAGATCCGCTTTAAGGAAAAATCTCCTAATGTATAATATTTTACAAGTGCCATCTGTAACATTAAAAAAGCAGTTAGCGCTAAATACATGGAAAAAAAACTTTGTGTAACAAAGGTTTGGGTAGAATTGGGTTCAGCATCGGACTGAGGGCCCAGGGCACAATCTCTATAACCATGAGAGATTATACATCAATGGAAGGGAGTCCTGAGCTAGGAGAAAGAAGGCTGGTGGAGTGTTTAAACTAGGCAAGAGAGAAGGGGTCAGTTAGACCATTATGTTGAAGCTAGTGTAGGTAGGGGCATTGGATTAGAATGGGGACACAAGATAGAAGTGAAGGGTGCACATAGTATACTGTACATGAAGTAAATTAGTAGTAATCTCCAAACTGAGACAGGCCAGAAGTTTCTTCCACCCAAGGCAACCTCCCAGCTGTCACTGCTCACCATCTTCTACTCTCCCTCCCTTTGCACCTTGGCCCCATCTGTTCACTCCATGGTGTACTTCTGGATGCCTTAGAGAAGGCAGGAAAGGTATGTGTCTAGGATCATAGTGTTCCTACCAAGGTTTATGCCCTAGGCACTTGCCTAAAACTAGTTTTGGCTCAGACCTTTGCTGAAAACGTTGTAACACCAGAGCTATACTTAGTATATGAGACCCTGTTCAGGTGTGTCTTCTTACCTTTAGGCACCATGGCTAATGGGTCCATCTGGAAGGCCTATTGTTTGTGCATTGAACATTTTGTTTATAAACAAAAGACCAATTCTATAGGTTATTAGCTCTCTTCCCTGTCTATAACATGTATCACTTCCTTATTGCTTCTCTAGCCAGTTTGACATGTTTTCACCCATTGGAGGAAAAAAAACACAATCTTGAATATAGTATTTTAAAAATATTTATTTATGCTACAAAATCCCCAAACTTTACGCTACATAAAAACTTTTGAGTCTGGGGGTCTATCTGGACCATTTAAGCAAGAAAACATTTTTCGTTTTGAAAACAGTAGAGATTTTCACAGCCTCATTGAAAATGTATGGAGCAATTCAATTTTCATTTGTGATTAACTTTTTTCCTCAATTAAAGTGATCTAAAAAATTGATAATGAAGCCTCAAAACATTGTACTGTCATGGAAATTTTTTTTTTCAAAATGAATCAGTTAATAGTGCTGCTCCAGCAGAATTCTGCACTGAAATCTATTTCTCAAAAGAGCAAACAGAATTTTTTATATTCAATTTTGAAATCTGACATGGGGCTAGACATTTTGTCAATTTCCCAGCTGCCCCTGGTCATGTGACTTATGCCTTAGAGGTATGCTTTCTGGCAGGCTGCTGTTTTTTCTTCTCAATGTAACTGAATGTGTCTCAGTGGGACACGGGTGTTGTTCTTAGATCTACCAGGCAGCTGTTATCTTGTGTTAGGGAGCTGCTATCTGGTTACCTTCCCATTGTTCCTTTGTTTGGCTGCTGGGGGGAAAAGGGAGGGGGGTGATATCACTCCAACTTGCAGTACAGTAGTAAAGAGTGATTGAAGTTTATCAGAGCACAAGTCACATGATTTGGGGCAGCTGGGAAATTGACAATATGTCAAGCCCCATGTCAGATTTCAAAATTGAAAAATCTGTTTGCTCTTTTGAGAAATAGATTTCAGTGCAGAATTCTGCTGGAGCAGCACTGTTAACTGATTAATTTTGAAAAAAAAAAAATTTCCCATGACAGTACCCCTTTAAAATGTTTATTATGCTGCAGGGAAAAAAAATAATATTTAAACATTTAAAAATTTAAAAATGTCAAATATTTAAAAATTAAGATTAAGGGATCTTGGGGAAACAACTGGGATGCACAGTGTAAGATATATAGAATATTTTCTAAACTAAAGTGATTAATTAGATTTCTTAATATATGTTTCCATGATCTCATAACAAATTCCTAAGAAGCATTTCTTCTTTCCAAATATTGTCCTTATTAGAGTACATTGTTGTAATAAAGTACTCGCAGCATTCATTTTTCATCCATAATCTGGAGTTTCTTAAGGAGGACTGGATTTTAGGTAAAACCAAAAAGCTTTACTTGTATGTTTTAGCATTTTCAGTTATAGTGGGCAAATTATTTATACATGGGAGACTTAATTGCAAATTCTATTAATTGAGAAACATATTTTATAATATTAAAAAAAAAATTGTTTTAGATCCCAACTAAAATAAATGAATCCTTACTGGAGACAAAACCATTTTGAATTAATGTTTAAATACTTTGTTTAGTAGATTTATGGTATGGTGATCCAAATTATAGAAAGATCCCTTATCTGGAAAACCCCAGGACCTGAGCAATCTGGATTACAGGTCCCATACATGTGGAAAATTCTAGACTTCATGGAGACCAGTTGATACCTCAACGTGCCATGTCATATAGATTATTGTCCTTTAAGTGCTAATATGGTTACATTCTTGATAGCTGAACTTTCTCTACCTACTCATTTCTCTTCTTCTTTAGGTCATCTCGTTTATTAAAACTCATTGCTTTCATTCTTTCTTCATCGTTCTTCATTCTTTTTCACATTTTTGACATACTATTTTTTTTTTGTCTGCATATATTTAAAAAAGTTATTCCTGCACTGGCTAGGGCAATCTTTTTATGTTAAATAATCCATTCATTTAGTAAAGATGGTAACCTTTTAATGAATATATTCTAGTTCTGTGTCTCTTTTATAGGAAGGAGCTGAAATATTTTATTTTGTATAAAGTGTGAAGTAAACATGCAGACATCCCATTGATTCTGCCATACCAATAGAGCCATTTTTAAATTAGAGGGATCAATTCTTGAATGGTCAATAAAAGCAAATAAAGACATTTACATTAGGGAAAACTAATGTTAAGGCAAATTGGTCCAGTAATGGGATAGAAGCATCTATAGCAAAGGGCATGAAAATACAAGGAATGTAGCAACAATTTTTAAAACTACATACTTAATTGTTTGTCTGGTAGCACTAATTCTTGTATATTTCAGCTTGGAATGCTTATAGGTGGCCATTAGGCTTCATGGTAGAGTAAGTGCAAGAGTACAAAATGATCTGAAGCACTGCAAAAAGCAATAAATGCTGCTGTTTGGTCAAAAAAGAAATCTCAAGCTGATCTTCCGAGGTGATTATTATTAGCACAAGATTGTTGTTCACTGGCTATGACTCTTGTTTTGTTCCCTTGGCTGTACTTTAGAAAATATTTCTTTTATGAGCAGCTACCTCTCCACAGCTGATAAAGTTTGTGTGGAAATAGGAAAATAATGTGCTAGTAGGGAATAAAAAGAAATATTGCTGTAATAGATGTAGTTCACTAGAAGTAAAAGGGAAAACAACAACAAAAAATGCAGTGTATTTAAAAGGTGGAAATAACATTAAAGCTGTATTAAAAAAATGACGTAAGTTTTATTGCCAAATTGAACCAAAATGTTTTAGTGTAAAAAAATAAGCCTTAAACATAACACACAAGTTTTTGTTTAGACTTAAAATGAACCTTTTTCAATAAATTACATCATTTGAACATCACATTTACCAAGACACTTTAGCAAAAAAACCTCTCATTACTTCCAGCATCACTCACCTTGCTTACATTTTAATGGTGATCAGTCTACTTAGTTCAAAGCATAACAATTAGACATTGTAACATAGTAATAAATTACCTGATACACTTTTCCATCAGGTTAAACCTTTTTGTCTAAAACCCTATTTCCAAAACAGTTGAGACACTGTAAATATAATAAATAAAAAGAGAATCGGATGATATGCAAACCATAGCCATAAATTATGGGGCCCATATGCTAAGGGTCGAAATGAATTCGAAGTGAATTTTTGAATTCAAAAACTTTTAATTTCGAAATAATCTTTAGGTACTTCGATCATCGAATAGGCCAAAATTTGATTTGAATTGAAAAAACTTCTTTACTGAACTTTTTTACTGAAAAAGATTCTGAAAAAAGGTTTTGAATTTGATGCCAGCAACTCGTTTATAATTTTGACAACATTCTATAACTGTTTGGCAAATGAGAGGACCATTTGCTGTAGTTTTGAAAGTGAAATATTGTCTCACTCTTGCCTAATATAGGATTTCAGCTGCTCAATATTTTGGGTCTTCTTTGTTGTATTTATTTTGCAACTGTTTTCAATGGGTGATGGGTCTGGACTGCAGGCAGGTATTTACTAACCTGAAACCCCAGGCCAGTGCTCCTATCATCAGAATACTGCACCGGCCCGGGGTTCTTCCAGCAAGCACCATGGAGCGATCCTCTACTGGCTTCTTCTCTCTTCTCATGGCTGCGCATGCACATTAGAGGGAAAAGCCAAACTTTATGTGCATGCGTCTGCCCCGGAAAATTTGAAGAAAAAAGAACCCGTAAGAGAAGCGATCCGTGCTGCTCGCTGGAATAATCTCGGGCCGGTGCATTTTTCTGCTGGAGCATTGGCCTGGGTTTACAGGTAAGTAAATACATTCACTTGGGGGTGCCTAACATTTGGCAACCCCAAGTGTTAAACAACTTTCCTTCTACTTTAACACACAGGCTCTTTGACTACGGAGCCATGCTGTTATCATATGTGCAGAATGGGATTTTACAAATTGAAGACTTACCTTCCCTTTCTTTAAATGCAAACGCTTAATACAGCTCAAAGGTTCTTCTCCATCAAGAATTAGCCTAACTTAGTCACATTAAGCATATAAGTGGCTTGTGTATTTTAAAATCCCAAATGCAAACATTAAATATATCAGCAATGAATTTCATCTGACGCTTAGCTGCCCAGTTTGTGCAGTCCACATGCAAACAAAGCTAATTCAATACACTCACATACTGACACTAAGGGGGTTATTTACTAAATTTTGCCAAAAATCTGAAAAATGTGTTTAGTTAGTTTGTTTAGTATTAAATCTGAATTTTTATTAAAAATTAAAAACACAAATTTTTTGGAATTTATTATACCCCGAGGATGGAAAAAAACAGAATCCGAAAATATTGAGATAAATTCGGTATTTGATAAATAATCCGCTTACTGTTCACAAATGCAGATGCAAACTGGTAAACTGTAAGTAAGTTGCTAGGCACGCCATTTTGCATTTACCACAGCTGCTGTGGGCTGGAATTGTGGGAAATAAAATCAGTAGCAGAATAGTTGTGAATTTTTGATCTTTACACATTGCATTCTTTGCAAATTAGTGCAGTGTACAATAAAATATTATATAGTATAATTCTATTTCTGCAAAAAGAAAAAATTGATATCTCTATAGTCCCTTAAACTGATTCTGTGGAAGATGTCTTTTTTTTTCTTTTCACTTTCAACCCAGTTCATTCTTTATTTCACTTTATTGTTTGATATATACAGTCATTTGATGTTGTCATTTGATGTAGTTGGAGCTTCTGCTGCTTATTTAGAATTGACTGTGTTCTAAAAATCCCCTTTGATAGTTGCACCAGGGTGTTCACAGAAAACCAAACACTGTGAGCATTTTTTCCTGTCCTACAATTTTCAAAATTGTATTTAAAAGGGATTTGAATATCCAATCCAATGCAACAGAAACAAATAAAAGTGTTAACTTTCCACAAAATACTAATTCTAGACTTGATTTACTCACTAATTAGCTCTGTAATTACAACAAAAATATAAACTTTTTTGGATGGACAAAAGATTGTTTGCAGTTGGCTGAACCCATAGAACATATTATGTTACCCAAACACATAACAAAGGGGTTCGTTGCTCTCTGAGGTGAGAGACTCACTTTGGCAGTGAATGCATTATATGCTTTCCTGCCAAAATAAAGAATTACTTTTGTATTGAGAGAGACAGAAAATACATCACTCATTTTAAATCTAAATACAGTACCTTGCACAATAATTCCGACTCTTTACCGAGTATCTAATTTTATTGAATACCACGTTTTACCCAGCAATGAAACGCAAAATGAGTTTTTATTGATTTGTTATTGTTTTATATAAAAAATTGTACTCACTTGTTATGGTAGCCAGATGACACTGGTGCACCTCTGTTTTTAATTGTACTATAGATTCTGAATTGTATTGAGCTTAGGACTTAGAACTGAATGACATCACTCTAGGAGTTACTTGAGTCTAGTTCAATGATCCCCAACTTCTTGGATGTTGCTCCCAGTGGCCTCAAAGCAGATGGTTATTTTTTATTTTCTGGCTTGGAGGCAAGTTTTGGTTGCATAATAAGGTGTACTGCCAAACAGAACCTCCTGTAGGCTGCCAGTCCACATAGGGGATACCAAATAGCCAATCACAGCCCCTAGTTAGTACCCCCTTAAGGAGCGTGGTGGGGACCCCCACTCAAGTGTTGCTTTGGCATCATACTGCTGCACATAAATAATATAATGTATATAATTGTGCCTGATTATTTTTGTGCATGTTAAATGGGTCTATTGATGCTGGGCATGAAGGGCACCCTGGAGCTATTGCATGGTCAAGGGGTGGTGATAACTCCAGGTTTCCCATGCATCAATTGGCACAACAGCTCTCAATTTATAATTGAAGGCAGGAAGGACTGAGAGTGCAACTATACATAAGTGCAAAGAGTAGTCTTAAATGACACCTAAAGGGTTTGACTTTTGTCTTTTTTTCAACCCAAATTAACAATGTAACATTGTTAGGAAGCTCAAAGTAATATGTCATTGTATAATATACATTATATAAGGGTTTGACTTTCTGGACTTTTGCATTTTTTCAACCCAAATTAACTATGTAACATTGTTAAGAAACTCAAAGTAATGTGCCATTGTATAATATACATTATAGAGTACTTGTCTATAGTAAATATCACTTCAATATAACAAATACTAAACTAAAATCTGATTTATTGGAATTAACACAACAACAGAAAATGAAATCCAGGATGTGTCATAATTACAGGGAAATCCAGACAAAATAGCAATTTGAGTGGTATATGAGATTCATTGTTTATGTATGTAAGGTCATGCATCTGGAATTTTAAAATATGCATTGATATGTACCATGAATAGGACCTGGGGGTTTTTGCGGATAATAAACTTAGCTGTGGCAAACAATGCCAGCCAACAGAAGAAAAATAAACTAGGTAATGTCCCTCATTAAAAGGGGCATAGATTCCTCTTCTAAAGTATTGGCAAACTGCTCAAACTGGATATTATTGAATTGGAGAAAGGAGAGCACCTACCATGATAAAGGGTATGAAAGGTCTCACTTATGAAGCAAGCCTGGCCAAGATGGGCTTGGGTGATAATGGTAGCTATGTATAAATACAATGTATTAATATTTAAAGGGAGCATGCATTAAACTTTGGGGTTGAATGCCTGTTTAGCACAAGAGAAAATATAGGGTGACTGAAATTAACTCTTAGCTCAAACTTGAATCTGGGATTGATCTGACTGGCACCTTGGAGTCAAGAAGTAAAGTAATTTAGATGAGAAAGACACTTCCTTCAAGTTAAAACTTTTTTTTCTAGAAATTGTCATGGAATATCATTTCAGGTAAAAGTTAGCTGAACTAGAACTTTATCTTAAAAAAAGAAAGCAAAAACTGACAATTAATTAAGTGTAACTGTGGGTCTCTGGGACCTAAATGTGTTCCAAATATACTTCCATATGGTTTTTAATGTTACTTGCTCTGTAGTACAGAGAATACAGAGTGACGATAAGAGTGAATTTAAGAATACACAATAAGCAACAATGGCAAAGCCGTACAATTTCATTTTGAAGTGCTGCTTTGTTATAAGCTTTAAATGTCTTCAATTTATCCAGTGCCTGTTGTTGAAGGCTATTATCATGGGTATAGCAAAATGAAAAAAATCTTCAGAATCTTTAAATATTTTATGGATAGATTATTAAAATATCTATATCATGGTATTTGTGATTTTTCTATTTATTTAGCTGAAATAAAACCGCGTATATTGGCTACTTCTATACTCAGATCTGAGATCTCATCAATCAAATGATAAATCTGAATTTCCACCACTCATAGTTAAAGCTGTTTATTAGTTTGGGAAATGAAGAATGGTGGAAAAATCACAGCTTTATTCTCAACAATATGTTATCTATGATACTTAGCCCAAGCCACATTTTTTTAGCTGCTCCGAGGTAATCTGTGATATTCTGTTCACTATTGAAAACAGTACTGATGTGATCAGCGTGGCTATGTTTGCCAACATGAGCTGTCATATGACACTGCTCAACAAATGAAAAGTGACAAATGAACCCTGCCTCGATTTTTTTTAAACTGTTTTTGTGAATTATGCAAAATTAGTTATTTAATACTGTGATATTTACTACAATAGGGATTTTCTCCATAGTATTGTGTTTGAAATATATTGAAGTAATTCATGCCTTATTACACCCTCCAGGAGCTTTTCTACCACATTAGTCAAACTAACAGGCCTATAGTTTTCAGGTTGAGGACAAGTTTCCTTTCTGAACAATGGCACCACATTTGCCTAGAATCCTAGAATATTAAGTAAAGAGATTTGGCAATTACAGACAAGCTCCTTTTGTACCCTGGGATGAATACCATGTACCATCTTAGACCTTTGTTTACTTTCACATGTTCTAATCTTCTTTGAATTTCCTCCTGAATCAACCATTATTAGAACTGTATCTATTAAAATAAAATCCTTATTAAGTGGCCCCTCAACTGTCTTTTCTGCTTTCGTAATCCAGTATATTTCATTCTGTTCACACAGATGGTGTGCAGTATATATCTACAGTGCAACTAGCTTTTGGCCTTGTTAAGCAAACTATTACAATAAACTGCCAACCAGCATGCCAGTGTACAAACTGTCATTTAAGCTATCTGTAGAAACAACATTCCACTTACAGTATGACAGAAGCAGGTGAGGAGTGAGGAACATTTAATATATAAATAAGCAGAGGCCCACATACTAGCCCATATGCAGGATTGGACTGAAACCCTGTTGGGTCCTGCTCAGCGCTGGAAATCCTTGGAGCTGCACTCTTACCTGCCCTCTGGCCCAATTACCATCCCAACAAGTTTAAATAAGGCACGCTGAGGTTAGTTGCAACTTTAGGGGGGTCCAGGGGTAGAGGCGGTTTGGACAGTGACCTGCGGTGTGTGTACAGGCTCTGAGGCCTGGTGGGCCCCATACACCGAGTCTGACACTGTCCATATCTACTATAGAAGCTGGCCATAGAGGGAAAACACTCCAAATAAATACATAGATTAATGTATATATGTTTAATGATTTAAAAGAGATACAGTATGTTTTAACTAATTTAATACACTGTATGTACATTGACATATATGCTGTATAAATAAAGGTTACTGGGCAGCACAATCTTCCTAAAGCTCCCAAACCTTCATATATAAATATATCAGTCCCCAGTTGGCCCTCCTGCTGTCACAGCTGCTCTATTGTTACAACTTGATGTCCTTTAACCAACTCAATACCAAGTTTTTCTGCCCCTAGAAACATTACATCTTCACACTGTTTTACTTTATTCATTAAATCTACAGCTACCTTTAAACTTTATCCATCGTTTCAAATAATTGGAATCAGAGATAGCAATAATGTAGATTTGCTGCCTGAACTGCTTATATTAAACTAACAGACACATGAGATCAGAAAGCTGTTAACCTTTTCCAGGTTTTATCCGCGTTGATCTCACAAATGTTAACAATATGATCTCTAACTTTCCAACATTCAGTTCAGCATCTCTGGAACATATAATGTCCCTGAATGATGGCATCCATTAAATATGCAGCATATGCAGGCTCATCTTCATTCTGTAATGAATCTCCCTTCTATGTCTAAGCACTGTTTAATGATGTTACGAAGCAACACAGTAAATGCTGGAAAAAGCTTAGGTGAGATACGGGGAAGCTACAACTGCAATTACCCAATCCTCTAAACAAAATTGTACTACCAGATGTTAGATGGGAAATTATTCCTTGTTATGTTACCTGAGGACACTGGGCTCAGTGCCTATAATGCATTTATAAAACAACCCCTGTGAGAATTTATGAAGCCAGAATATAGGAACAGAAACATGATTGAGATTCTTCTTGTAAACACTATATAAAATGTTTTTCTGCATTAAGGGTATATTATCATGGCTTACTTTGACTTAATGCATGTCTATGTGTATATTTATTCAAATAAAGTTTAGGTTATTAATAAGAAATGTATATGTATTTGCTTGTATGTGTTTTTAAATGACAAACTGCTGACTAAAGTACACAATAAATGTTATCCGTCTCATTTTAAAATCCGCAGTCAGTTAAATGTCCATTGGAAATTGGCTCATGTCATGTGCATATTGTAAAATGGGCAAGTTCTTTCAAGCTTTCGGGAAAAGTATACATTAGACATGCACATTGAAATCATAATGTTTGGATTCAGCCAAATAACAAATCCTGAAAGCAAGTCAAACAGTGATCTACATATTAAGACCTGTGGGCAGTAACGTCATCATCTGAGAACAACATTTTTGCAATTTCCGATTTCCAGAGAATAAGGGGCACATTTACTAATGGTCGAATATCGAGGGTTAATTAACCCTCGATATTCGACAATCCAAGTTAAATCCTTTGACTTCGAATATCGAAGTTGAAGGATTTACCGCTATCCATTTGATCGAAGGACTAATCGTTCGATTTGAAGGATTTTAATCCATCGATCGAACGAAATTCCTTTGATCAGAAATTTGCTAGAAAGCCTATGGGGACCTTCCCCATAGGCTAACATTGTACCTTGGTAGGTTTTAGTTGGCGAAGTAGTTGGTCGACGTTTTTTTTTAAAGAGACAGTACTTTGACTATCGAATAGTCAAACGATTTTTAGTTTGAATCGTTAAAATTCGTAGTCGATGGTCGAAGTAGCCAAAAAAAAGTTCAAAATTCGAAGTATTTTTTCTTCTATTCATTCACTCGAGCTAAGTAAATGTGCCCCTTAAAGTTCTTTCAAAAGTTTGAATCAAAATATTGGTTTTGCTGAATATTATGGTTTTAGCTGAATTCCAATCTTGCAAACATTGCTGGGATTTGCTTTAAGCCTGAGCCTTCTTATGGAGTTTAAATGACGATTGATAGATGTGATTTTTTTTAGATTTGAGGTTTGCATTGTTCACATTTATATCAACAGAAGGGCATGAAAAAGGCATATTACATATTAGGAGGTTGCCAAACGCACAGATAAAAGTGTATACAGTCATTCCCAAATGCAATACTAAAACATATATGTATTATATAAGCAAATTCCTTAAAGGAAAACTATACCCCCAAAATGCATACTTACATACAGATACATTATATTAAGTGATATATTAAAAAATATTACCAAATTGGAATATATATATATATATATATATATATATATATATATATATATATATATATATATATATTAGTGATGTGTGGCCCTACCCGATGATAGATAAGATCTGTAGTATACAATGGGATTATTCAGAAGACATCTGTAATCTACTGTGTATCCTGTGCTGGAATGGCTGCCCCCATGGCTACACAGCAGCTTGTTTATATAAACTATAGCAGTCTTTCTGAAGCAAATACACCAGTTTTACCAGTGCAGGGCAACAGTACATTATATTGTCATTCCTTTAAAGCACTTACATTTTTTGGTGTTACTGTTCCTTCAAGTAAAAATTGCCCTTTTACCTTGAGCCACCATTTGATGATATTCTCTGTGCTGCCTCAGAGATCACCGCACCAGAAATAATGCAGCTCTAACTGTAAAAGAAGTAGCGTTAAAGCAGACAACAGAACTTTGACCGTTAATTGGTTCATGTGACCTAACATGTATGGTTTTTTGTGTGCATCATGAATCATAGGATCCCAGGGGGTGGCCCTTATTTTTTAAAATGGCAATTTTATATTTAGGATTACCCAGTGGCACATATTACTAAAAAGTATATTGTTATGAAAATGGTTTATTTACACAAAGCAGGGCTTTACATATGAGCTGTTTAATGTACAGGTATGGGATCCATTATCTGGAAACCCATTATCCAGAAAGCTCCGAATTACGGAAAGGCTGTCTCCCATAGACTCCATTATAATTAAATAATCCAAATTTTCAAAAACTATTTTTTTTCTCTGTAATAATAAAACAGTAGCTTGTACTTGATCCCAACTAAGATATAATGAATCCTTATTGGAAACAAAACCAGCCTATTGGATTTATTTAATGTTTACAAGATTTTCTAGTAGACTAAAGGTATGAATATCCAAATTACGGAAAGATCCGTTATCCTGAAAATGCCCAGGTCCCTAGCATTCTGGATAACAGGTCTCATACCTGTAATATCTTTTTACAGAGACCTACATTGTTTGTGGGTATAGTTTTCATGTAAGTATACAAATTGTGTACTTGTGTGTATGGACGCTGCTAACTTATGAGTAAAGGAGGTGTGTGGCCTTGATCAGAGACAAAAGTCTAATCTGAACATTGTGCACATGTAATGTCTGGATAGAGCTTGATGACTTTTCTAAAATATGTGTATTAATCAAGGAAAACAAAGAATAATAAAATAAAGTAAAAAAAAATAAAATGGATTGACAGGGGGAGGCCCATTTATCAAAGGTCAAATTTCTAATTCATGTCGATTTTTTTAAACTCAAATATACACACAATTCGACTGGGAAGTTATTTAAGATAAAAACGGATTTGAAATATTTGATTGGTTCCGACCCAAAAATTCGAATCGTATTCAAAATTTTCGCCAAAAAAAACCCCTTGAATGTCAGAGAGACTATGAACATCTCCAAATGGCTCAATGGACCTCTGCCACTGACTTGTACATGAAATGGCAATTATTAGGACAGTTTCCACGGTCGAGCTGTGATAAATCTCTCATTTGAATTTAGATTCGAATAGGGGGATTAAAATTCGAATGTGTGAATTTTGAACTCAAAAATTAGAATTTACTGTTTGACCCTTGATAAATCTGCCCCTTAATGTTTGCCTCAGTTTGTTGTACAGGTATTAGTTATGTTATCCATGATGCCTGGGATCTAGGGATTTTTGGTTAAGGGTTTTTTCCATAATTTGGATCCTCATACCATATGTCTTTGAACCAAATAGGATTGTTTTGTCACCACTATATACTTCTCAGCTCAGTTAGATCAAGTACAAAGTACTGTTTTATTATTACAGAGAAAAAGAAAATCAAAATGGACTCTATGGGAAATAGCCTCTAAAATAAAATAAAATATTTAGAAATGACAGGCTGAATTTTCATTTCAATTGTTATAAAATGCCGTATGCAGGAAGTCAATTATCTGTCATTCTTACACCCACCTAAATCAAGAACATAATGCAGAAAAAGTGATTTTTGGCACACGCTGTGGTTGCTTTAAGCCTTGGATCAAATACTCTTAATTACATGTTCTCCTTGTCCCTTCTACCTGGAGTTTCTGATTTAGACATATCACTTTTCAGAGAACACTGGAATTTAATTTTTAGACTTTAATAACATGGAAACTAAGAAAAGAGCTGTCCACCCCAAAGGTAACTGTGGATAAAATTGCACATTAAGGACACTGCTCAAGCAAATATAATTTTTTAAAAATGTTTCAGTTATCTATCTATCTATCTATCTATCTATCTATCTATCTATCTATCTATCTATCTATCTATCTATCTATCTATCTATCATCTATCTATCTATCAGATTTGCACCCCTAAGCACACTGCTGTTCATCGCCCCCGTGCCCTCCCCTCAGCATCAGGTCCTTGGTCCTGGGGATTGGTGCACAGGAAATTTTAAAAAAAACTATTGTATCTCCTGTGAATGCGCAGTGCTTCAGAACCAATGCAGGTATTATTGGGCATCATGCCATACCCCTAAAAATCTACCGCCCTAGGCTCGGCCTTTCCACAAATCCGGGCCTGGGAAGGGCATTTGTAAACAACATATTTATGTTTTGGATGACACAAAAATATGCAGGCCAATTAAGTCGATCAAGTTGTAGTACCATTGCAGGGACACTCAATACTGCTCATTTACTTTGATGGGGACTGAATTTTGCACAAGGTGCAGGTTACCCTGGCTGCACACATATACCCATGATGGCAGAAAGGAAACTACTTTATCAAATGGGTGCAAATTTAGGATTAAAGTATCAGCAACACCAGCAGCCCCCAGGAGAACATTTTGTACAGGATGTATGGCTCAGCATAGCTAATAGTGATTTTGGACTGTGTTTGTGTATGTATTCCAAGGATCATTTGGAAGGGCTGAACTTGATGGACTATTGTCCTTTTTCAATTAACCTGACCTCTGTTCATCAGAGTGAATTATATATCCAATTTACATTTTTTGTGTGATTTTTCTTATAGCTTGTTACATACTTTTGTTGTATTCCTATGTAAGTAAATATTTTATTTCACAATTGCATAGGATCACTTGCTAATAAAAAGGAGGAGGTGATTTTAGAAAATGAGGGTGTGGAAATCTTATGGGTGAAGCTCAGCAAATTAATTGTTGGAGTATGCTATAGACCCCTTAATGTAAGTGAGGAGGAGGCTAAGCTCCTGATGCAAATATAAAAGGTTGCTAGTTTGGGGAAACTAATGATAATGGGGGATTTTAATTACCCAGATATTGACTGGAGCAACAGCACTACCAGGTCAGTTAATGGGAACAAGTTTAGAAACCTGTTGCACGACAATTTAATGGCACAAGTTGTTGAGGAGCCAACCTGAAATAAATGCTGTGCTGGATCTAGTGATCTCTAATGACCCAGAACATATAGGTAACCTATAGGTAATAGTGATCACAATGTGATAGCATTTAATGTCTGGTGCAAAAAAAAAAACAAATATACAATGTGGAAACAAAAACCATGAATTTCCAAAAAGCTAATTTTTCACTTCTTTTCTTCAGTGTATACAATAGATTCATAAAGCTTTAATAAAAATGAATGTGAACAAGGTGCCAGGGCCAGATGGCATACACCCCCAGGTTCAGTTAGTTCAGTTTTAGACCAGCCCCTATTTCTGATTTTCTCAGATTCACTTTTGTCTGGTATGGTACATATGGACTGGAGGAAAGCTGATGCCATTCCAATATTTAAAAAGGGATTACGATTTTGGAGAACTGTTTGACTTGAAATATTGATCTTTGTCCACCATGAATCTTCAGGTGGAAAAGATCCAGGTCTTAACTACTGGAAGCAACTTGAATTGTCCCACCCCCAATTATAACATCTGCTCCCTCCCCAAACCAAGAGACAAGGGACAAATAAATTGATTGAAACAATGCAAGCTTCATTGATGCTTCCATTCATACATATGTAAAAGGGAATTTGCAAAACATTGTTGTCACGGCCGGCACCCTAAACCAGAACAAGTGCCAAGCACCCTGGTCTCGGCTCGGCTTCACCAGTATTGTGACCACCGTTGGGCTTCGGGAGGAGCCCTCGGCTTACTTGGGTGCCACCTGGACTTAACGAGAGGTGCAAGGCGAGATGTTCTTGCTGGCGACGGCTGTTTAGCAGAGTCTTTAGGCCGAAGGTCACGGTACAAAGGTAAAGGCAAGCGGATGGTCAGACAGGCTGGGTCGAGGCAGGCGGATAACAGAATAGTCAGGCAGGCAAGGGTCAAAACCGGGTATCAATCAGGCAGATGGGATCAGGCAAAGAGTGGTCAAAGTTCAGGCTGGGTCAATATTCAGAGTTCAGAGTAGTCAGTATACAGGCAGGGTCAAACACGGATAAACAACAGGATCAAGGTTAAAGAACAGAAAGCACAAGGCTAAGAAGCACCAGGATAACAATCCTATAACGGGCAAATGACAACACAGTGAATACCCCTTTAATACTTTCAAATTTCGCGCCTTTGCGCGATGATGTCATCACGCCAGCGCTCATGCGCCATAAAACACAGAGGAAGGATGCGTATGGGAATAGGAGCGGCGGGTGTCCCCGCCGCACCACTGGACCACCAGGGTGAGTTACACTCCTTACAATTGTCATGCAATTTATCTAATTAACAAATAAAGTTAAAAAAAGGGATTACAATCTCAGCCCGGCATTTATAGGCCAGTAAATTTGACATCTGTGGTGGACAACTTATTTGAAGTCTTGTTAAGGGATCACATTCATAAATTTGTGCTAGTGAATGGCATTATGATCAGCAATCAGCATAGCTTTATAAAGCATAGGTCAGACCAATTGAATTGCTTTTTATGATAAGGTAAGTAAAATGCTGGACAGTGGGGGGAGCAGTTGATGTGATCTATTAGGATTTTGCCAAAGCGTTTGATACCATCCGTGACCCACAACTAACTGCTTTCTAAACAAAGGTCTATTGGGCTAAATAAAGTCATTTGCACATGGATAGGAAACTGGCTACAGGGTCGGGTACAGAGGGTGGTTGTTAATGGTATATTCTCTACTTGGAGTAAGGTTCTTAGTGGGGTCACTCAGGGCTCAGTATTGGGTCCATTTTTATTTAACTTATTCATTGACTTAGGGGAGGGTATTGTAAGTAATTTATCAGTGTTTACAGATGACACAATACTATCCTGCTCAATTAATACCATCCAGGATGTGGCATCCTTGCATACTGATGTGTATAAGAAACGGATCTGCACACACACTGATTAATGCAGTCGGGAAATATCCCCTTTTATTCAGCCACCAAACATCAACGTTCCCCCCTGAAACATTGATGTTTGGTGGCTGAATAAAAGGGGATAGTCCCCGACTGCATTAATCAGTGTGTGTGTGCGGATCCGTTTCTTATACACATTGGTTGCTAAGGGACCCGGCCGGGTCAATGGAAGGAACGCACCACCAACTGCAGGATTGGTGAATTAAAGGTGTGCGGTAGGAGAATTACATTGTAATCCTTGCATACTAGCAATCTGGGCAGCTAACTGGCAAATGAGATTACATGTTGATAAATGTAAAGTTATGCACCTGAGATGTGAAAATATCCAAGCCCTGGGACTGCACTAGGCAAATCCATAATGGAAAAGGACCTTGGGGTCCTTGTAGATAATAAACGTGGCTGTAGAAAGCGATGCCAGTCAGCAGCATCAAGGGCAAATAATGTCAGTCAGCAGCATCAAGGGCAAATAAGGTATTGAGCTGTATTAAAAGGGGCATTGATTTACGGGAGGAGAGGGTCATTCTTTCACTTTATAGAGCACTGGTAAAGCCCCATCTACAACATGCTATTCAGTTTTGGTCTTCAGTGCTCAAACAGAATATTATTGAATTAGAGAAGGGCAACTAAGCTGGTAAAAGGTATAGAACATCTTAGCTATAAGGAAAAACTGGCCAAATTGGGGTTGTTCACATTGGATACAGGTTTATGGAAGATAGCTCATAGTACAAGTTGATCCAGGGACTGTTTGGAATCAGGAATAAATCCAGGGCCATTTTGGAATCAGGAAGACATTGTTACCCCCTCTGAGGCAAATTTGAGAGGCTTCGAATGGGTTTTTTTTGCCTTCCTTTGGATCAACTAGTAGGCAAGTTAAAATAGAGTTTAAAGGTTGAACTTAATGGACGTGTCTTTTTTCAACCTAACTTACTATGTTACTTGTTTATTGTAGAATATGCAGTAAATTGCTGCCGGTTAGGAAGAAAAGTTACTTGTGAGAAACAAATCAATCATTTCCATGTGACCTCTCTCCAGATATGAAGTGGAGAAGGTTTCTTTGCCAAAAAGAGAAATGTAAAAAGTGCAACCAAAAAAAACGTTCACAGGGTTAGTGTAGCTAATGCACTAAAATATATGCTAACTTCCACCAGTACAGATCACAGTATACTAGATTAATTTTTTAACTTTTAGTAGTTTATTCCAAGCTTGATTATTTATTGGTTGCTATTGGTAACTGCATTCACACTATTTAGCAGTTGGCAAATAAGCCTCATAACTTAAGCTACTATTGTACATCCCACATAAAGTGTACTCATAAGAAAATATTTGCTCACATGGCATTCAAGTAATTAGAGGGATCATTACTAACATATTCACTGGGGAGGTCACTTGCCTGTTACCAACATAAGTTCCCAAGGAAATCAAAGCCAGAGGTGACAACTATGATTATTTGTTCAACGTGGGGCTCATTACAGACTCTGTGGTGGACAAAAATGACCTGCTGTGCTGATTTACTTGTAATGGTCATCAATTACCCGCTATTAAATTAAACTGATGAAATGCACTGTAGCCAATGTAATTTGTGTCTAAATTAAATTCATCAGTTTGCCGACGTGCAATGGCTTAGGCTGTTTTCTGTTAACCAACATATACAACATTACTGGAGTTTGATTTTCCCCACGGGACTTGTAATGCACTGCTAAAACTGCAAATGAAAAAGTAGTTGTGAATAAAATGGCACGTTGTGAACAACTTGATTCACTTAATTCAGCTTAATTGTCCATGACTTTTCATATGAAGTCAGCTAAGATCCTTCATTTTGCTGCCCGTGCAGGGGCTGTGTGAAAACTCACCAAAAAGCACAAAGAATAAATAAAATAAAATAAATGAGTTGGAGCATATAGAGTGCCAACCAATGCATGTTTTAAGTATAACCCTTTTCTATGGTCCACAATTTCTCAAATTGTTTCTGCTTAAATGAATAGATGTTTCTCTATTTGCATGCAATTACGTCTCCAAATTATTTGCACAGTTCTCGATTTAGTGAATAAGTCATATGCATATTTAATGACTAGGATTAGGTTAATGACTACAATTTGTTTTACATGTCACACATTCAGCAGTGTCAGGCTAATAAAACTATTCACATGATAGTGACTCAATTTTAGACATAGCTTTCAAAATGGAATTTTTTTTTAAAATGTACGAAGCGATAAGATGTCACTGTCCCTGGAGAAACATGTAACATACTGTATGACAGCTAAGAATAAGTCTTTCTGTTCTAGTGTTTGCTTTAATTTTACTGTAACATTTAAAAAATTTAAATCTGTTTGGACTTTAAAATATGACAAAAAGATCTGATATATGGACATTTTGGTCTTCCAAGTCATTGATGTGTGTCTGGAGTTTGTAGACTGTGTTTACAATGTAATAATAATAGTTTTAGTTGATTATTGGGTTGTTGTCCTTTATTACAAGGAGAATAAAGTGCAGAAGGTTCTTACTTCAGCCCATGATCATCTGATTCCATCTTTAGATAATGTAATGTTTGAAGGTTTCCATGGTTTAGATAGTTACTTAAAGGGAAAATCAACCCAAAATGAAAATCTTCCTAAAAAAGAAAGAATAATTCTTAGCAACTTTGCAATATACAGTACATTCATTTTTAATGTTTTATGGTTTTTACTTTATAAGTATTGCTATTGAAAGCGGTGTTTGTCTGTCCCTTTCTATTCTCTGCCCTGATGTTGACACAATGTAAGACACAACAGCTAATTAACAGACCTCTCTTTGCTGGGGAATTAAGACTTTTGCAACATTGTTTAAAAAGTAACAACAGGAACTAGGCAAATACTGCTTTCAATAGCAACTGTTGTTTTTTTACAAATACGTCTAAAAGCATTGAACATTTTTAATAAATGTGTAATGGAAAGTTGCTCAAAATTATGTTTTCTTTTATTAGGCAATTTTCATTTTGGGGTTTACTTGCCCTTTAAAGGACAGGCATATTCCACATTGAGCAAATCAAAAAATAGGTGAAAGCAAGGGTGAACAAAATAAATGGTTATTACAGAAAATCACAAGATAGATTTATAAACTACAAACCATGTATCCAAAGGATCAGGTATTGTTTTTATATACAGTATAATGTCCTGATCAAAATGAAATGTGAGAAGAATAAAAAAAAAATTAAGTGATTAAATAGTATATGGCACAAACTATGAGCCATTCCAAAAACAAGTGAAGGCATATCAAGCCCATGGTTTGAAGTATGTTGTAAAGAAGACTGGCTGAAACCGCAGTCTACGAGGGGGAAAAAAACATCGGCATGGAGGAAAGCAGCAGTTTATAGAAGTTTTATGGCAAAAGATTTGAGCCACCTGAATGGTGAAATTTTAGCTAGATACTTGGCGCCAAGAAACAAAGTACCGTATATACTAGAGTATAAGCCGAAGTACCTAATTTTACCTACGAAAACTGGGAAAACTTATTGACTCTAGTATAAGCCTAGACACAACTACAGCCCTGTCTCCCAGCAGCACACATTCTGCCAAAGCGACCCCCCCAGTGATCAACCAGACTTCTTTGCAAAGTTGATGGTGACAGAGAATTGCCAAATGGATTACAGTGTGCATTGTCCCACTGTCCCACTACCATGTGCAGAGGGTGCTGTGTGATATTGTCATCACTGTAAATCTTTCATATAACCAACAGAGGGCGCTGTGTGATATTGCCATCTCTGTTAATCCTTCATATAACCAACAGAGGGCACTGTATGATATTGCAGTCACTGTTATTCTTTAATATAACCAACAGAGGGTGCTGTGTGATATTGCAGTCACTGTTATTCTTTCATATAACCAACAGAGGGCGCTGTGTGATATTGCAGTCACTGTTAATCTTTCATATAACCAACGGAGGGCGCTGTGTGATATTGCAGTCACTGTTATTCTTTCATATAACCAACAGATGGCATTGTGGGATATTGCAGTCTCTCCCCAAGTGAACTGTTGGTATAGGAATGATTAAAAGTGACTGCAATCTCAGCTACTGCCCGCTGACCCGAGTATAAGCCGAGGTAGACTTTTTCAGCACATTTTGGATGCTGAAAAACTCGAGTATATACGGTAATACTTTCACAGATAGAAGACCGTTGGACAAAACTCACTACTCCACCAAAGTGTCTCAAATCAGGGACAGTGTGGGATGGAAATTACACAACAGTTCAGGCAGTGTAGCGACCAAGATTGGTTGAAAGGCATCGGAGGTGGCCATATGTGTAATGTTGGGGATCTTCTGCAATTTTATCCATATTGAAGGGAGGGGTTTACCAATGATTGGCTACATAGCTTTAGGGTGCGGGAAGAGATTTGAAAATTCACACACTGCCCAACAAAAGTGGCTGCAGTATTAGTAGGCCAAGATTTCTATCTTGTGGCTTAACAGGTAAAGAACTAGCATGCTGCCATTCAAAAAGAGCTGCAGGACTTTGGGTTAACCTTCTATGTTAAGGGTGAGGTTACTTAACATAAAATGAGGAATTGGTTCCTGTTAAGTACAGATTTGTAGATTGACCTTTGGATATGCATTGTATAATGTGTAGGGATGGGCGAATTTTTTCACCTCGTTTCGCCAGGTGAGACGTGCGTCAAAAAAAAAAGACGCTCGACAAAATAATTTCGCCGCGCGACAATTTTTTTGTGACGCCCATAGACTTTAACGGGCGTCTGCGACATTTCGCCGGCGGCAAATTTTTGGTGAAACAAAACGGGTCAAATTCGCCCATCCCTGATAATGTGTACATTTATGGAAATAAAATGTGACATTTTAAGGGAAATGTAAAGTAAATACGGTACACATAAAGCTTTGAGTGCCAGCATTAAAGGCATATTTTCCTCCCTCTGTCTTTCCCAGACAATGGTCTGTTAAATTCAACTCTCTGAAATTATCACCCCCACCCAAATACTTGTCAATTAAGGAGGATGTGAGCAAATCTCCACTCTAGAAACTTGGCTTAGAGAACTTGTTGGACTCGATGGACCCACATTTTGAATTTATTGTGTATTTGGCTAGCTTTAGATTTACAGGAACAAACTGTAATGCCGACCTGTAATGCCGATGAATACAGGTTATGCTGTGGGTGGAGAACAGATGCAGGTCTGGATGATAAGACAGTTATTCAGGAGCAGTGGTGGAGAGGAGACCAAGGTTAGGCCTAGACAGAATGTGCTTATTGATGATTCAATTATTAGGAAAACATGTAGCGTGGCCTGTTGTGATCTGTTGTTTTCGGCAGTGAAATAGAACAGATTTGCCCATCACTAATAATATGTGGATAAAGGAGTTCTGCAATCTGTAGTGCTTTCAGTATGTCCCTCCCCAGGAAAACAGTGAGCAAATGGCTGGCCCATGGCACATGATCACCCAAATGGCCCATGTTAAAACTATGTGTCTGCTGTTGTCCCTGATTTTCCCTTCTGATAGCCCTCCTGCAGGGGCTACTGGGAAGAAAACCCAGTGTCACTTCTAAAACAAACTTAAGTTTACAGGGCATTTCAAAAAAATGGAAATATTAGTAGTGAATTAGGTTACCTTCCCAGGATTTTGTCTGCTTTGGATCCAAATTAGAAAGTCCTTCGTATGGAGCCATTCTCCTGTCTTTTGAAATACTGATCAGAAAATATGGGTGATACTAGACTGTATGAGAACGAAATTAAATGAGTAAATGAGAAAAAATTGTGTTTTTCTTTAATTTCTCAGTATTAAAGAAATATAATTTATAATTTATAATATTAGATATAAATTCCAGGAAAGTGGTTAATAAACATAGAATGGGTTCTCTGTTTGAAGACTTTAGTAGCCAGATCTTGGATGCTGGGCCTGAAGTATTCTGGAAGGAACAGGCAAGCCAGGTACTCCGATCCAGTATTGCAGCTCACGTATTGGAGCTCATTTTCCACAGGAAGGCTGTCCTGTGCAAAAGTATTTAATTCTAGTGAGACTATTAGGAAGGTCTGTCAGAGCAGGGCACAGAGCAAGAACGATACCCAGAGGTACTGGGGGTGCTGCCTGCAACTGCAAGGTGCAGAGGGAGCTGTTACCAAACATCTGAGAGACTAAGAAAAGCCAGGAGGCTGAGCAATCATGAGTACAGGGGTGACCCCGACATACATGTTTTTCCTGGTAGTCCACAAGGGGCCCAGTTTAATGAGGGAACTCATCAAATGTCTGAAGGTAGTGCGCGGGCAGGATTTATCTTTATGATTTGTGTTTGTATGCTGAAATGGTCAACCCTTTATATAAATAAACTGCCTAAAAGTGAACACAGTGTCTATTGTGGATCCTGCAAGCTTACAGTGCCCAGAGAACATTTTCATTGCAAAACTAGTTAACCATTGCGAGATTTGTTTATCTAATTGCTATCATTGCTTTTAATGGATTTTTAGTACAGATGCTCCGAATGCAATTTCTGGAATCTGGCAAATCCCAGCACTTTTTCCAGGAAATTAATTTGGCTGAATGCCACATTTAAAACTCTGGACAAATGAAAGTGACATTTTTTTTGATTAATACAATATTTCATATTTTACATTTAAAATGCAAATTATGGCTCAGGTTCAGTTTAATATTTGCCCAATTTTTATTTGGATGAACCCAAAAATGATTGATTTGATGTAATTCTACTTTTTAGTGATTTTATGATTGCTTGTTATTTCCTCTAAGTATGTTGTGTGAAGTATTTTAATTTGGGACTTGTAAATGACCATGTGCATACTGGATATCAATCCGTTCTGAAAACCCCTATCCTTCATATTTCTTTTTAATTCTTACCTAAGGATATGAAAAATAAGGTTCTGTAAAGTTATTTAATTATAACTTCAGCTACGATCTGCAGTTTGGTAGAAGAAAGACATTATTTTGCTTGATAAAACATCATACAAAGATTTATGATTTTCTGAGGTCTACTTACTGTTAGGGGCACCTATGGCACATGCAAAACACTTTGGCAAAACTTTGCAATTAGGTATTTTAGAGCAGAAAAGCAAACATTTAACATCTCCCAGAATGTGCACTTTTTGAAAATATATGGCATTTAAAACTTGCATCTTAAAATTTCCTTCTGTGTTGATGCTTTGAACATTTGGTATTGTACTGCTGTGGGATTTTGATCTATATGAGTCACGAACCTCTAGAAGATTACACATATTTTATATCAGCAGTCACATTTAGGAAACAAAAAAACTGAGCAGGGTTTCTTGTTTTAAAGACACTATTTAGATCTTGTTGGATAAAACTATGGCATAGAGCTTTTCCAAAATCTAGCCCTGAGGTAAGTAAGTAAAGGTAGACATGGGATTCAGGCTCTTGATAAGCTTGGGCTCTGCAGTATCTAGTTTAAAGAATCTAGTTTAAAGAATCAAATGGATTTTTATGAAGGAGTGTTAAACTTTTAGTGCCCTGGACAAAATACTTCTATTAATGAGTCTTCTGGATGATAGTGGTAACTAACCAAGGATATGCAAAATCAACCAGTAAAAAAGATTTCTGATTACTGAGATTTCTTCTAGTTAAAAAGTACAGTAAGAATATTAGTTTTATGAATGGATGGTGGAGTTATACATACATACATACAAAATTGGTTTGGTGTTTTACTTGGTGTCCTCGTGTTAACGTATGTTTCCCTGTATTTCTTATACATGCAGGTTTGGATTTTCTTTTTATTTGATAGTAAATTATTCTTGAAAATAGCCTACAGGTGTAGAATAAAAGTGGCATATGTGACCCTATATCATTGATGCTGTAATACAGAGCAATAGAAGATATGTGGTTGGACAGATGGTGCCTGCAATATTATACAATCTGATTATTCAAATACTTTTCTTGGCACCATTTTAAAGCCTAAATTCAAGTTATAAGTAGGCATAGTGCCATTCAGCAGATGGTAGAAACACAGGCTGTGCCTACACATCAACATGCTTTCACAAATGTGCTTGGAGCCAAGAATATTGAAAAGGGTATTTATTAATGCAATTAGAACACTTATCAGCATTAAACATATGACATAGCCACAAGGAAGACATGGGGGAACCTCTCATCTCTCTACTTCAAAATGTTATATAGTCCAAGTTAAACATTCACATAAGGAGCATAACCATTTTCTCCTTGGTAATCAAACAAAAACACACATAATTCTTTTAAACTACAATGTTTGGGACACTAGATCCAAAAGGAAGAGTGTGAGGATCTCCAATAAACAAGAACAAATTATGTTAAAAAAAGTAGAGAATGTATTAGGACATAAAACCTAATGCGTTTCGTGCCTAATGGGGCACTTACTCATAGGCTCAATAAATACAATAATAGTACAATAAACTAGTATCAAGGTACTAACATTCATGTATTGTCTTTAAGTTCTCCTGGGCATGATGTTGTGTGTGATCTTGCATACATGTTAGTGCAGTGCTTATATTGGCACTGGTACATTTGCATGTGCATTGTGTGCTGAAGGATGGTTTTCTATGCGGCTATCTGAAGTCTATTTACTGATTTGCTTTTAACAGTCCATAGCCAATGGGAGTCCTTAACAGTCCATAGCCAATGGAAGTCCAAAACCAACGGCAGTTAAAGAGCAAACTATCTTTTTCATTTTTTATTCTTTTAACCTCAGCTTGTTTTGCTTTGCAATGAAGTTATTCTTTTGGCCAGTATACTTTTTGTACAGGTATGGGACCTGCTATCCAGAATTCTCGGGATCTGCACTTTTCCAGATAAGGCATCTTTCCATAATTTTGACCTCCATGCTTTGTCTACTAAAAAATGATTCAAACATTAATTGAACCCAATTGGATGGTTTTGCCTCCAATAAGGAGAATATCTTAGCAAGTACAAGGTGTTTTAAACACTGACATTATTTGATTAAGATTGATACTATGGGAGATGGCCTTTGGAGCTTTCTGGATAACGGTTTTCCAGATGACAGATCCCATACCCGATGGGAACCTTCAAGCTTTCCTGGTAAAGGTTTAGCCTCCAATTCCAAGCATCCAGTGGAAGCTGTAAAGTAAGCTACTCTTCATCAAAACATAAAATAACTGGATATGACAAAAGTTTGTTCAAATATGTATAAAGTTCATAGTCAAGATACTTTCATGGGACATGTTATGTAGAATGCATGGGACCTAGGGTTTTCCGGAAAACTGATCTTTCCATAATTTGGATTTTCATACTTTGTCTACTAGAAAATCATGTAAACACTGAATAAACCCGATAAGATGATTTTGCTTCCAAGAAGGATTAATTATATCTTAATTAGGATCAAGTATAAGGTACTGTTTTATTATTACAGAAAAAAAATGAAATCAGTTTTATAAATTCAGATTATTTGATTTTAATGGAGTCTATGGGAGATGGCCTTTCCATAATTCTAAGCTTTCTGGATAATGGGTTTCCAGATAACCGATCCCATACCTGTATACTAAAAAGATAATTGACACACATTATAAGCATGTGCCAAGATTGTATGAGATACAATAAAGATGATATGAAGAACATAACTGTTATGTAGCAAACATGCTTATTTGAAAAATTAGATGCTGATTTGCCAAACCCCTCCCAATCTACAGTTCTTAGCGCCATGTTATACAGCATCACATTGTGTCAGAAGTTCTTGGTTTACAGCTTACAAAGCCCTGCCTGATCTCCTGGGAGTTTAAGTAAGAGTAGCTTCTTGCACCGTAAGCACGTTATGGCTAGACAAGCATTCTGTTAAAATAATTCTTCTTTTTTTTCCCCTGCATGGTTTATCTTGCTGTACAGGAAGCTCAGCCTAATTCTGCTATGAAAAGATTAATGCTGGTACTGGGGTTAAAGGATGGTTATTATTCAGAATTTTAAATGAAGATCAATAACTTGTATACTTTTTTTTACATTCTCTGCAGCATATTATGTTTTGATTTTCATGATAGTTTTCTTTTCAGGGAAAGACAATTATTACATTCATGCAGAATAAAAGAATTGAGTCAACGCTGCAAAAATAGATTGGTAAGTTTATCTATGCCATTGACTTTAGATACTTAGGGGCATGTTTACTAACATTGGAGATAAATATCTGGAGAGATTTCTGGAGATGTTGCCCATAGCAACCAATCAGATCTTTGCTTTTGTTTTCTCTCTTGGCTGTGGCTGTTTAAATCTAATTGCTGATTGGTTGCCATGGGCAACATCTCCAGAAATCTCTCCAGATATTTATCTCCAATGTTAGTAAACATGCCCCTAAAGGTATAAAAATATCTTCAGATTCTTTTCTTTTACTGATTCACTTCATTTACATTTATATGTTGTGTTCACTTTGTATTTGTGTACTGGAATTGTGAAATGATGAGCATAACTGGTGAGCATAACTATTATCTTATTTTGTGAAGGTAATGCTCTCTCAGCTTGCAGTTTTTGCCTTGTCCCTAGTGATGAGCAAATCTGTCCTGTTTTGTCGAAAATTTCCAAAACCAGGAAGAATTCACAAAATGGCAAACATCCCATGGCCATTTCACTGCTGCCATATTTCTTGCGGTGACTTTTGCAGTGCAAAATATATTGGAGTTTTTGGGGGAGTGTTAGGGTCTATAGGCATTTTGCGGCCGTGTTTACTGATGAAATTTTGTGGCAGTTTAGTGAAAATATTCGGCACTGGTGAAGTGAGAAATTTTGCCATGAATCCATATATGCCAAAAATTAAGATAAAATCTCATCACTATTTGTCCCTCTGGCTAGATGACCACAACCTTCCTTATCACCTTCCCCAGTAACAAGCCAGTAGAAAGTATAACCTACTAACTGCATAGCCTGACCACATCATTCAGTGGGTATCCTAATTCAATCTATTTGTAACTCTTTGCAGCAGTGACAGCTGTGTTGGTTTTCTCATAACCTGCATAGACACATGCTTAAATGGATTCTGTCATGATTTTGATGATGTAGTTTTTATTTCTAAATTACACTGCAAATAAATCACTCAATATAACATTTAATTCCTGAACCAGCAAGTGTATTTTTTTTTAGTTGTAATATTGGTGTGCAGGCAGCCATTTCAGGTCAAATTGCCTGTTAAGGTGCTTTCAGAAAGAGCCAGCACTTTAGGATGGAACAGCTTTCTTGCAGGCTGTTGTTTCTCCTACTCTGTAACTGAACTGAATGTGTAGCAGAGGGACCTGGACTTTAGTATTGAGTCCTATTCTTAGATCTACCAGGCAGCTGTTATCTTGTGTTAGGGAGCTGCTATCTTCTTACCTTTCCATTGTTCTGTTGTTAGGCTGCTGAGAGGGAGAAGGGAGGGGGTGATATCACTCCAACATGCAGTACAGCAGTAAAGAGTGACTGAAGTTTATTAGAGCACAAGTCACATGACTGGGAGTGGCTGGGAAACTGACAATACGTCTAGCCCCATGTATGATTTCAAAATTAAATATAAAAAAAAATCCGTAACCTCTTTTGCGAAACGAATTTCAGTGCAGTATTAACTGATGAATTTTGGCGGGAAAAAAAACTAATTTTTTTTCCATGACGTTATACCTTTAAAGTTGTGTTAACATGAAGTTTTTTTCTTATTCTAAACAATAAGGAAACATTGAGGGTATAGTGACTGTAAGAAGACTTACCAGATCATGCCCAGCATGCCCTCATTGGCCGTTCTTGCTCCCAGTGCCCAGTCGTTCTCTTCATAATGCTTACTCTTCATAATGACTTTAGAGGGCATTATAGACAGCTAGCAGAAGATCTATTTTTTATAAAATAGATCACTGCACCAGAGGCCACTCCTTTAGACTAGTGGAGCAGAACTTTCATTTGGCGCTGCGTAGGTGGTTCTTCACAGTGAGGACAGTGAGGTTGTGGAATGCACTGCCGGATGAGGATGTGATGGCTGATTCGGTTAATGCTTTTTAAGAGAGGTTTGGTTGATTTCTTCGACAAGCATAGGATCCAAGGCTCTACTGATACTAAAATCTGAGATTAGTATAGATATTGGTATATATCGTTTAATGAGTATATGGAGCAATCAGTGTCAATGTGTACATGTATGTGCACTGGGTTTCATTTGGTGAGGTTGAACTGTTCTTATGCTCCAGTCCCTATCTGCATCTGATCCAACATCAATGGTTTTAACAGTGTCCATTTATTAAATATTTTCTTTGATGTTAATAATTAGAAAATATATGTAGCTAATAAATACTAAAATATTTAAACACGCGTTATAGAATAAGAAACCCATCTGAACTGCATACTAGTAAAGTGCAGGTAAACGATAGTCATTTAGCAAATTAGAGGAATATAAATGTATTGAACGACTCTCACTGACTCTTTCTTTTTGAGAAAAGAAACAACATGAGAAATAAACTGAGTAACAGTGAGAATCCACAGCAATATAAGCAGCACGATCAATATTTCATAAGGTTATTCCTGCCAAACTTATATCCGCCACAGATAACTGTGTAATTCAAACCCTTGCCCCAAGTCATCTTCTGACAGAAAAGCAACAGTTGCCTTACCTTTCATTTTCTTTCACTTTATGAAGTTTTGCAACATAGCTCAGTGGAGAATTTAATGACAGACCAATGGTCTGAAATATTTATGAGCAAACATCAGTAAATGTTGATTCAGAAAAAAAAATACACAAAAATCAATTGATTTGGTACAAGTATTACTGCGTTATTTTATGAAGTCATTTCTTGTTCAATTATTAATTTGATATTGTAAAAAATTATAGAACAACATTTCAAGATGTACCAAAATATTTAATTATCCTTATCATTTACAGCAAATTTGAATATCTCATTTTAATGGGGACGCTAAATCAGTGTGCACAGACACTTTATCAAGAAGGTTTCTCATTTTCCTTGACATAATAAAAACAATGTGAAAACAAACTCGACACAGAAACTCTGAGCAGTATCTCCACAGCAGCAAATGCTAGAGAACATGTCAAGATCAACTGCTTGAGACAAATACAACTGTCCCATTGCCCCCCTAGTTTTCTGGATGACCAAAAATTTTATTACACATGCAAGAGATTTCATGAATCACTACTGTATGCTCTGTAGTTATAGAAAGTGTTTAGACAACACTCTTCAGTGGCTATTACTAAAATGTAAGGTAAACAAAAATGAAAGCAACATTTAGAAAAAAAACTTCTAATAACTACTAAAAACAAACTGAATTTGTGAAAAGGCGAAAATCTTCGAAACGCAATCAATGGGTGTCAAAAGAAATTTGACACACAACAATTTTTGACGCATGTTACAATTTTTATACGTGTTACTATTTTGTCCAAATACATTAAAGTCAAGGGGTGTCTGAATAATTTTAACACGTGACAATTTTTATGCGCACGCCAATTTTGACAAGCGACGTGTTGCAGTGGATTTTTCTCAACTTTTCGCCAGGAATCCATGCCTGGCCAATATATTCGCCCATCACTACCATATCAATAACAGATCATCTGCACTCATCCTTACTAGAATACTTAATAAATGTGGCCCACAGTGTCAGGTGACAAAAACATGCCATGTATAGACTGGCCAGATATGGATTAGTTGTGTTTTGAACAGCATTAAAGAAGAAGTAAAGGTATAATCACTGGGAGGTGCAAAAATGTTAGGCACTCCTCATTCATTTTAAATGCTTAAATATTTTTATATATTTTTTCAAAAGCCCCCCAACTTAAACAAATAAGGGATTGTTTGTCCATATATTGCAATATACAGTATTTAAGATAACACACTGTTCCACTGTACCTAAGTGATATTTGATCTTGTATTTACAATATATTTACAATATTGTTTATGTTTCGAGTTGTATTACTTGAAGCTCAAGACTAATTATCCATCCTATGCCAGGGACACATAGGGGCACATTTACTATTGGTCAAACCGTCAAAGTAAAATCCTTCAACCTCGAATATCGAAGTCGAAGGATTTACCGCATTTCCTATGATCGAACGATTAAATCATTTGAAACAAACGATTCAAAGGATGCTGTTAATAATTTGGGGTGTTGCTCTCCATTATTACAAGAGAAACAGAAGTGCATGAAAACAAATAATTTTATTTGTAGTTATGCTGAAATCTGTTAGAAAGTTAGGTATTAACACCAAGTACAGTACCATACAAATATTGCAAGGGCTAATAAAAATGTGCATGCTTATAAAGTAGAATAGATGGAATCATGCAAGCAAACATAATCCTGCCTATATATAAATCATTTAAATTACTGGTTAGATCACACATTAAATATTGGGTAGTTATGGGCAGTCTTAGAGGAACTTGAAAGGTTCAGAGACAGGCAACTGTGAAAAAGCTAGAGGGAAAATGTGTACATATAAATAATGCACAAGTTGTGGAAGGAAACTGAATAAGATTAAAGTAATACTAGAAAAAAAAATGTGTACGGTCTTATAGCATTAAAACGTATGTTAAAGGATAACTATGAGATCAGTTTATGTACCATATATACTCGAGTATAAGCCGAGTTTTTCAGCCCCCAAGATATGCTGAAAAACTCTACCTCGGCTTATACTCGGGTCATGCGCAAAAACGGTCGACGGCGTCCAAGAATAGTCGGCAGCGTCCAAGAATAGTCTCCAAGAATATTCGCCGACGTCCAAGAATGGTCGCTGGCATCCAAAAACGAGACGCCGGCACCTCCAATGGGAGCAGAAACCCTCAATTTTTTGATTGAAACTTACCAGAAGCTGCTGCATTTCTCACCCTCGGCTTATACTTGAGTCAATAAGCTTTCCCAGTTTTTGGAGGTAAAATTAGGTACCTCGGCTTATACTCGGGACGGCTTATACTCGAGTATATACGGTAGTACTGAAATAATTTCCAAGAAGAATAGGGAGTTAAAAAATAGCTAGTCTGATTTCAACATTAAACATCTGTAACCTTTCTATTAGGTCCATGTACCTTGTAATAAACGGTACAGGTATAGGATCCGTTATCCAGAAAGCTCTGAATTATGGAATAACCATCTCCCGTAGACTTCATTTTATCCAAATAATCCAAATGTTTTAAAAATGATTTCCTTTTTATCTTTAAGAGTCCTGCGCAGAACCAATTTTTGAGAACTGGACCCTCAGCCTGAAAACCCAGGCCACAACTTGCATATTTACCCGCTTGGATCCACTACACGAAACGCAACTGCCTTATCTACAACCCAGTCCACAACCCGCTGATCATCGAGGCTGTTGCTGCAATCAGAAAGTGGCATCATCAGAAGTGAGCTGGGACAGAAAAAAGTTTTAAAATTTTTCTTAACTTTTTTTTTGATGTGGCGGATTTTTTGGCAGCGTATCGTTGCTGCAGTTTAGAAAAATTAATTTGCATCCAGCGAAACGCGGAAATTTTCCGCAAATTTGTGTCTGCCGAATTTATTTGCCCATTACTATTTAGTAGTACAGTTAGGTTAAAATGGTAATTCCTCAGTTTTGTCTCAACTGACATTCTCTCATAGTCAGGAATAGGGATGGATGAATTTGACCTGTTTCGTTTCGCCATATATTCGCTGCCAGTGAAATGTCGCCGATGCCCATTCAAATCTATGGGCGTCAAAAAATTTTGTCGTGTGGTAAAATTCTAGTCTATGGGCATCATTTTTTACGACAAAACAAGGCAAAAAAATTCACCCATCCCTAGTCAGGAAATGTATCCCTAAATACTTAGGGGCAGATTTATCAAGGGTCGAATTTCGAGGGTTAACAAACCCTAGAATTTGACCCTCAAATTAAATTCCTTCGAATTTGATATTCGACTTCGAAGGATTTTAGCGCAAAAGCTGCGATTGAATAAAATCGTTCAAATCGAATGATTCGAGCGATTTTAAGCGATCGTTCGAAGGATTTTTATTCGACCAAAAAAAACTTAGAAAAGTGCTGGGGAAGGTCCACATAGGCTAACATTGGACTTCGGTAGCTTGAATTTGGTGAAGTATGAAATCAAAGTTTTTTTTTCAAGAGACAGTACTTAGATTATCGAATGGTCGAACTATATAATTCGATTCGATCGAATTTGACAAATTCGATGGTTGAAGTACCCAAAAAATTACTTCGAAATTCGAATATTTTTTGATTCAAACTATTCACTCGAGCTTAGTAAATCTACCCCTTGATGTTATATAAAGAAGTAAACGATGATAATAATCTATAAAGACTAAAGTGCATAGGTGTGATTTCCAGGTGAGATGTCTAGATGAGAACTATGAACTAACAATTTCCCTGGTTCCACTGAATATAGCTTTTATGATGAAGAGCAAATGATGTATGGAGTCAGACATTGAACATCCTTATGCATAAAGAAACCTTTCGTTCGCTGAGAAGCTTTCATTTGTCATTTCTGTAAAGGTCACTGCAGAAGACTGGAATTTTTCAAAATCAGATATGATATACTGTCCATTTAAAGAGATTTGAAAAAGGATCACTGAAATATAAAAACAGAGTTAAATGGTCAGTATAATATGGTCTCATTTGGGAAAATTGGAGCAACTGAATAATTAACAGAAGGTTAAGACATGGAAAAAGACAGGACTTGATGTTCTTGAATGTGCATTAGTCTGCATACACACTAACATGACAATGGGACTCCTGAATTGACCCTTCGCCTTCAGCCATCTCATTGAACCCCACCAGGGATGGGCGAATTTTTTCGCCTCGTTTCGCCGAAAAAATGACGCCCATAGACTTGTATGGCGGCGTGCGTAAAAAAAAGACGCGCGTCAAAACAGTTTCGCCGCGCGACAAATTTTTTTTGACGCCTATAGACTTTAATGGGCGTCTGCGACATTTTGCAGGCGGCGAATTTTTGGCGAAGCGAAACGGGTCAAATTCGCCCATCCCTAAACCCCACAAGGATCCAGAATTGGTGAAAATGGCTACAGCATTTATTAACATTTAATCAAATAAATAGGACCTTGCCAGCCTCACCATCCATATATTATATCCACCACTGAGTATTAGGCTGCCTCTACCTACAGAGAGGATGCCCCCAAACTCTGCTATGAGCAGGAGCTGCATCTCCCACCATGAGAGAAGTTCAGTAGCCTTGCTGTCCAGGCCCGGATTTGTGGGAAGGCCACCTAGGCCCGGGCCTAGGGCGGCAGGATTTTACGGGGACAGCATGCTGCCCAACCACACCCACATTGGTTCAAAAACACTGGGGATGCACAGGAGATACAATCTCCATGAAAATTTGCACGAATAAAGGGGAGGGGACAGGGGCGACAAATGGCAGTGGGCCTAGGGGCGTCCGCTATGTAAATCCGGCCCTGCTGCTGTCGGTTCGGAATCTGCAGTGTGTCGATGATAGGAAATCCAAGCAGGCTGTCATCTAGCACAAGCAGTAGTAGCGTCCAGTGTCGGACTGGGACATCAGGGGCCCACCCAAAAAATCAGGGGCCCACCAAGTAATCTTAGACCAGGGGCCCCCTCGCACTGCTTTTATTCTTCCTCACTTAACCTCTATTCTCCTAGTCACTTTTCTTTATATACTATAATCTATTATTCCATCTATTTATTCCATCTATTTAGCTTTGTTCTAATTGAAATTGGAAATGGCCATGAAATAAGACAAATGTCTAGCAGCATGAGGGTCCACTGACACCTGGGCCCACCGGGACTTTTCCTGGTATCCCGGTGTGCCAGTCCGACACTGGTAGCGTCTGTATCAATCAACCCACTGTGCAGTCACAGGAGACCCCCCTTTCTCCCTCTTCTAAATTTACCTGTGCAGTACTCTGGCAAGGTCCTACCGTTGCTGTGACAAATAAAAACTTAAAATACATTATCATATATCCACTGTTTTGATCCAGAGGAAGGCAACAAACCCAGCCTGAAGCCACTGCCAGTTATGCCTCAAGAGGGAAAAAATTCCTTCCTGACTCCAATGGCGATCGGAAGCATTCCCTGGATCAAGCGTTTGACATTCATTTACAAAAAATTAGGTCTGCACACTCAAGAGGAACTTCCGACTCAGGTGGTAAGATTTGAAATATGCTTTACTTAATAAAAAGACAAAAACAATGATATCATCATCACAGTGAACAACAAACATTTTGTATGGTCATAGTATACATACCACCCTTAAGTACAGAAAAAGGCAGACAAGCAAATACAAGTAGCGGATACACCTGCCAAAATGAGAATAACCCCAACGTTTCGGCAAAATAGCCTTTGTCAAGGGGATTCTGTTTTTGTCTTTTTATTAAGTAAAGAATATTTCAAATCTTACCACCTGAGTCGGAAGTTCCTCTTGAGTGTGCAGACCTAATTTTTTGTATTGGTTATATTTTGTCGCTCAGTAGGGGCGACTCTAGGTTTATTTGCACCTCTGTTTGATTATTTGCCTCCTTATTATTTAAATTAGGTGTGCCCTTCATTTACTTATATCTTAATAGTTTGACATTCATTTAACATGAATAATAACATGCAAACATGTGGTTTATCTCATGTTTATACTGTATAAACCACAGCATAACAGTTCATGCAGTAATACCTCCACATTTACTTATTAATAGATAATATGGGAACATAAAGAGAAACTCCTGGCATTTCACAAAATATGCAAAAAAGAGGTGGGGGGGATGTTGCTACCTGCTCAGAAGATAAGGAAGTCAACTGCTTCTTCCCCTGACATCACATCCCTCTCTTTCTCCACCCCCTGCCCAGCTTTTCCCTGCCTTAACTCATTCCTTCTCACCCACTCACAGCTACAGTACATCTGATTCTTCCAATCTTTAAATATAAACCAGTGTAATCTGCCTGCTGGTCATTCGGATCCCTTGTCATGCAGCCCCTGCGTTTATAGCTCCAGGGCTTTCCTTTTTTCTTGTGTTTTAGTGAGTTCAGCTCTTTGTTCCATCTTGCTGAGTTTTTGTTTGACTTCAACTAGAAGATAGCAAACTCAAAATATGTGATTTTCAAATTAGATCGAGATTGGATGCAGAGCAAATGAGGCTTAATGATGGAATACACAAGATGCTGCCGTAGCATCATTTGTCCTTACAGCATTAAGCTGTGTTTTGTGTGCGTCTGCTGGATGTAAAGACAACGTGGATAGTAAAGGAATACATAATAGCATACCAGTTGGAAAGCAAAATGTCCTTGCGTACAGCACATAGCCTTAATGAATGTAAATGTACAGTAGAAAGTGGAATCAATAAAAGTAAATGGACTTTGTAATGAGGATGAAAGAAGTTGAATAATCTATGAAAAGTTAGTAAGCATTATGGTCTAATCTAAAATAATAACAATAGAGGTAGTAGCCTGGCGGGGAGTATAGAGGGCACTTTTTAAAAGGATGTTCAGTATAAATATATTTGCACAACACAGATGATCTTCCCCCATGGAGGATTTTTGGGAGCATGTTAGTAATGTGTGAAATGTGTGGTGACAATTCAAGTTTTTACCTGCACTCATATCCATTCACTTCAAATTCCTCTGGCAGTAAAGAAATGGCACCTTGTGAATCTCTAAACAGCAACACTATTCTCCAAGGCACTAGAGCTTCTAAAAAAGGTTCTCTGTTTTTCAAACAGTTGAAGTTTTTTGGAACAGCTGAGTGTTGTTTTCTTAAAGTTTGTCAGTGGTTGGGGCAATGAGGTGGTGCCTGTGATTAAAAGCCCTGATGCATGAAATGCGTAAGGCAGTTTTAAGTCCTATGTTTGTCTAAAATAAAGCTGTTCTTTTACTTTGCTTGTCAGTGGGATCTGTGAGTGCCTGCCATTTCAATGTGGTATGATCATTCTCCTCAGGCTGTAGGTCTGAGACGTGTACTCAAGTCCCCACATGAGCTAATCATCCTATTTGTGGATACGCACCATATAGTTTCTCTTAAATAAATCAATCGGGTTATGGGCAAGAAATGGCTGAAATCATTGAGATCATGCCGGGTGAGTTTTGTTTTCAGAACGTGCCTGTATCAAAACTGACAGGTGGCAACTCTAGATGTGTCCTCTATAACCTGTTTGTTAGCCTGTATTTCTATTCTTTTTCTAGTTATTCATAAGCTGTTTTCATTATTTGGTTAAAAGTAGTGATGGGTGAATTTGCGCCGTTTCATTTTGCCAAAAAAATTGGCAAAGCATATATTTTTTTCCGGTTTTTTTTTACTCCGCAGACTTTTCGCCATTGAATTTTTGCGCAAATTTGATGCAAATTCACGCCTGGCAAATAAATTCTCTAGTTAAAAGAGAGCTAAATCTTAAAAAGAAGTAAAGTAAAAATATTATGTTCTGGGGTTCTGTGCCAGCCTGCATATAAAGATGCCCTTAGTAGCTTCCACATCTTCTTTTCTGCTGATTCGCAACAAGTTCTGTACTGTTATCGCTGACCTGAGTTTAGGGACAAACAAGTATTGGATCCACTATCCAGAAACCTGTTATACAGAAAGCCGCAAATCATGGGACTCCATTTTAATCAAATTTTCCAATGGTAGATGGTACTTGATTCCAACGAAGATATAATTAATCCTTATTTAGAGGTAGAACAATCCTATTGTGTTTAATGTTGAAATTATTTTTAAGTAGACCAAGTATGGAGATCCAAATCATGAAAAGACCCCTTATCCAGAGAACCCCAAGTCCCAAGCATTCTTGATAACAGGTCCCATACCTGTAGAATATTAACATATTGATACAAAGATAATTCCTCCGAAACCAGTGCAGTTAGCATCAGAAATTAATAATTAGATTCAATGATGTGATTTTTTACTTGATGCTTTGTGATGAACCCTAAGCTGCTCAGAGCACACTGAACATGTATAGTGTCACTGATACTCCTACAAATTCAGGATGGCAAGCTTCTGCGATAACGTTGCTAGCCTGGACAGATTTTGCTGAACCTTTAGGCTGCTGTAGTAAATTAAGGCATTTCTAGGCATATTCATTTTTATGGTTTCACTTTTGTTTTTTGGACATATGTGTGATCAAGCAGCATTTGAAAGTGGAAATCATTTAATTTTCGTTCTTTTTTTTTATATGTTTTTATACAGTATGTGTGTCTTCCTTCTCTTTGCTGTAACTGAAAGTGAATAATAAAAGTACAAATGAAAAGGATAATTTTGTGTGAAGGCATATTTACTTGGAATGGAATAAGTTTCAGCGCCTAATTTAGACATATGATCCTTACTTTCCTTGACACTTACCATGGTGAGATAATTAGCTGTGTTAAAGATGGATGGTGTAAACCCTCTTCTTATTAATTAAGATAAATCAGTGAATGTGTTACAAAAAAAAAACAAACCAATTTTTTTGGCATCTCATTTTATGTTGATGAATGGAAGTGCTTAATATCTCTGATATCTGGATAAATCACCAATGCAAAGCACATTTTATGCAGATGTAGTATGATGCATGAAATGTAATTAAATGTATTACTGATTCATTTAAAAACCCAATATAATAGATCTGCACTCATGACATATAGATAAAGAAGGCATTATTGATGCAGGATACAAATCAATCAAACTCAAGGAAAGCATCTGGAAGAGATATGAATGTTGTGTTGGGCACTCTAGAGGTCATTAAACAATGGCAGAGCAGGATTCAAAAGCAAAAAAACTGCTACAAGGTTACTTGTTTTGCACATGGCACCCTGCCCAACCTTCAAAACACACAGGCGTGCATTCAACATTGCTTTATGTAATGTTATGAGGAGCAGGCTTGATGAGGCAAGTAGGCATTCCCACTCCCCACCCACCCCCTAACTCACACGTAATTCAGACTGGCAGGTGGCAAGTACAGAGCTGCCTTGTACTTGCCAGTGCTGTACTCTGCCCCTTGTCCCAGTATAATGCAAATTATAGAATGTATATGTGTCCCAAATGTATTTGCTAAGTGATTTTGTGTCCCTTAATACTCTTGCATGCACTGTAGATTTTATGTGTAGGAATGCATAAATCAACAATATTATTCAGTTAAATTATACCTATAAAAAGCAAAGGAATCGAAAATTAGCAGGCCACAGATGGAAAAGAAGACCAGGGCATTGGCATTAGAGGGATATCAGTAATTCAAAAAAAATGCTGAAAATATCTTTGTCCAAAAGATGTTGAGCAGCTACAGCTATGAATGGGTGCCGTGTACTAGAGCAGATTACTATAAAGGTAACAAGATGACAGTTTACAATGAGGGAATATTTCAACATTTCTGTTTGATAAGAATATTAAAAGATGCTCTTTTAGAGTGAAAGATGAACATAATGTATTTTATACCGAGACAAGAAATAATCAAATGAATCTTTCCTTACTCCAAGATGGTAATTGGACAAAAGTTCATGAATTACCGTATATACTCGAATATATGCCGTCCCGAGTATAAGCCGAGGTACCTAATTTTACCTCCAAAAACTGGGAAAGCTTATTGACTCGAGTATAAGCCTAGGGTGAGAAATGCAGCAGCTTCTGGTAAGTTTCAATCAAAAAATTTAGGGTTTCTGCTCCCATTGGAGGTGCCGGCGTCTCGTTTTTGGATGCCGGCGACCATTCTTGGATGCCGGCGAATATTCTTGGAGACTATTAGTGGACGCCGGAGACTATTCTTGGACGCCGGAGACTATTCTTGGACGCCGGCGACTATTCTTGGATGCCGGCGACTATTCTTGGACGCCGGCGACTATTCTTGGACGCCAGCGACCGTTTTTGCGCTTGACCCGAGTATAAGCCGAGGTAGAGTTATATTCGAGTATATACGGTAACCTTGTACTGAGATAATTTCAGTAAGGGGCAGATTTATCAAGGGATAAATTGAATTTCGAATTTCGAAAAAAAGCTTTGAAATTCGACCATCGAATACTTTTTTTACATCGAATTTGGCCATTTGTGGTCGAAGTAAAATTATTCGATCGAACGATGAAATACTCTAGAAGGTCCCCATAGGCTAACATAGCACCTCGGCAGGTTTAATTTGGCGAAGTATTGAAATCAAAGTTTACTTCGATTATCGAATGGTCAAATATTCAAACTATTTTACTTCCAATCGAAGTCGTAGCACCCTATTCGATGATGAAGTATCCAAAAAATTACTTTGAATTTTGAATTTTTTTACTTCGAAAATTCCCTCAAATTCACTTCGACCCTTGATAAATCTGCCCCGAAAGTGTTTTTTCTCATTCTCAAAATAAAACTGAAAAAGAATGATCTGAAATCTTTCCAATTTGTCTCAGAGGGAAAAATATATATTCTGACTCCATTGGGGCATTGGAGACAGTCCCTGGATAAACTTTGAATAGGATTGCCAACTTTGCTAGTGACAACACCCAGATAAAGGTGTAAGGACAATGTCAGGGGGTGGGATGTTTATGCTGGGGTGAAAGCGTAACATTTGAAGATGGAGTTGTGATATCTGAGATTATGCTATGACATCATGTGGAAATGTTTCGGCTGATTCTTGTCCAGGTTTCACAATTAGGGATGTCGCAGACTGTTCGCCCGAACATCGCCTGTTCGCGTCCGCCGAATGTTCGCGAACGTCGTGCGACGTTCGCCAATTTTGGTTCGCCTTAGCTGGTGCTTATTTTTGCCATTTCTCCCCCAGACCAGCAGATACATGGCAGCCAATCAGGAAGCTCTCCCTCCTGGACCACCCCCACACCCCCTGGACCACTCCCCTTCCATATATAAACTGAAGCCCTGCAGCGTTTTTTCATTCTGCCTGTGTGTGCTTGGAAGAGCTAGTGTAGGGAGAGAGCTGTTTAGTGATTTGAGGGACAGTTGATAGTAACTTTGCTGGCTAGTAATCTACTTGATACTGCTCTGTATTGTAGGGACAGAACTCTGCAGGGATTTGAGGGACAGTGAGTTTAGGTTAGTTAGCTTTGCTGACTAGTAATCTACCTTCTACTGCAGTGCTCTGTATGTAGCTGCTGTGGGCACTGCTTCTGATCTCATCTGCTGACTGCTGTAATAACCCAATAGTCCTTGTAAGGACTGCTTTTATTTTCTTTTTTGTTTTTTTACTTTGCTACTATAAGAGCCCAGTGCTATTAGTCTAGCTGTGTTGGGGAATGGGACTGGTGTACTGCTCCTAGTAGTTCAGCACCAACCAGAGTAATTTTTTTTTAAATATATATATATATATATATATATATATATATATATTTTTTTTTTTATTTTACTTATCTTACTGTTCTTTAACGTGTCCAGTGCTGTTTGCTGTTCTTCATAGTAGTGCACCAATAGTAGTGCACTTGCAGGCATTGTTTGCCCAGTGTGTTCTTCAAACAACTGCCACCTAGCTGTGTGAGCTTTTTCACATTCTGTCTAAATATCAATATTAATACCGTCTCCAGAAACACCACCTGAGTGACGTTTTCCAAGCAGCAATAATATATTCCGTATCCACTGCTGTAGTGTATACGTTGACCTTGCAGGCATTGTTTGCCCAGTGTGTTCTTCAAACAACTGCCACCTAGCTGTGTGAGCTTTTTCACATTCTGTCTAAATATAAGTAATAATACTGTCTCCAGAAACACCACCTGAGTGACGTTTTCCAAGCAGCAATAATATATTCCGTATCCACTGCTGTAGTGTATACGTTGACCTTGCAGGCATTGTTTGCCCAGTTTGTTCTTCAAACCACTGCCACCTAGCTGTGTGAGCTTTTTCACATTCTGTCTAAATATCAATAATAATACCGTCTCCAGAAACACCACCTGAGTGACGTTTTTCAAGCAGCAATAATATATTCCGTATCCACTGCTGTAGTGTATACGTTGACCTTGCAGGCATTGTTTGCCCAGTGTGTTCTTCAAACAACTGTCACCTAGCTGTGTGAGCTTTTTCACATTCTGTCTAAATATCAATAATAATACCATCTCCAGAAACACCACCTGAGTGACGTTTTTCAAGCAGCAATAATATATTCCGTATCCACTGCTGTAGTGTATACGTTGACCTTGCAGGCATTGTTTGCCCAGTGTGTTCTTCAAACAACTGCCACCTAGCTGTGTGAGCTTTTTCACATTCTGTCTAAATATCAATAATAATACCGTCTCCAGAAACATCACCTGAGTTTTTGTTGTTTTAAAAAAAATGCCAGGCAAAGGCAGGCCACCACACAGAGGCACTTGGGGCCGTGCTACTATGCTATCCTGTGGCCCTAGGAAATTGCCCAGTTTTACAAAGGCAATTACCCTGAACTCCCAAAATGCTGAAGAGGTAGTTGACTGGCTTACACAGCACACCCCATCCTCTACCGTTTCTAACTTTGCCACAACATCCTCATCCTCCTCTGCTATGGGCACCCCACGTAACACTTCCTCCACCACCGGCGCCCCTTCTTCACTGGAGTCAGAGGAGTTATTTACACATGAGTTTCTTGAACTGAGTGATGCGCAACCATTATTGGCAGAAGAAGATGAAGGAGATGAGGACGTTACATCAGATATAATTCTGGCAGACAACACAACAGAGATGGACATAATGAGTGATGAGGAGGTCCCCGCTGCTGCTTCCTTCTGTGAGCTGTTAGAAGAAATTGATGCATCTGAGGAGGATGATGAGGAGATTGATGTTTTGTGGGTGCCCAGTAGAAGAGAGCAAGAGGAGGATAGTTCAGATGGAGAGACGGAGAGTCAGAGAGGCAGGAGGAGAATAAGACTTAGAAGAAGCAGGGAGGACAGCTCGCAGGGAACAGTAGGGCAACAACATGTATTGGCACCTGTGGTCAGCCGGCCAACGCACCCGCCATTGCCGCCAACTTCTACTGTTACCGCCAGATTGCCAGCTTCAAAAAGGTCAGCAGTGTGGGATTTTTTTCATGTGTGTGCCTCTGACAAAAGCGTTGTAATTTGCAATGAGTGCAGTCAGAAACTGAGTCTTGGGAAGCCCAACAGCCACATAGGTACAACTTCTATGCGAAGGCACATGAACGGCAAGCACAAAGCATTTTGGGAGCAACACTTCAAAGGCAGCAGACAAACTAAAAGCCACCCTCCTTCTGGTCCAGCATCTTACTGCTCTACCTCTGCTGTCCTTGACCCGAAGTACCCAGGATTCCAGGACATTCTCAGGCAGTCCAGGAAGGTGTCGGCCCATTTCAGACGTTCCTACACAGCCATGGCACGCCTTGCTGACATTCAGCAGCTGTACAACATGCCAGTCAGGCGTTTAATTTGCGACAGCCAGACTCGCTGGAATTCAACGCTCCTCATGTTTGAACGTCTGCTGCAACAACAAAGAGCCGTCAATGAATACCTGTTTGAACTGGGTGGTAGGACTGGATCTGCAGAGCTGGGGATTTTTTTCCCCCGTTACTGGGTGCTTATGCGCGATGCCTGCAGGCTCATGCGCCCTTTTGAAGAGGTTACAAACATGGTCAGTCGCACCGAAGGCACCATCAGCGACCTAATACCCTTTGCTTTCTTCCTGGAGCGTGCCGTGCGACGAGTGACAGATGAGGCTGTAGACCAGCGTGACGAGGAGCAGGAAGCGCACGATTTCTGGTCGGAATCGCCAGAACGAGCCCAGGCACCTGCTGCAACGCAGGGAGAGGTGTCAGAAGTGGAGTCAGAGGAGGAAGGTGGCTTTGTGGAGGAGGAGGACCAACAGGAGCAGGCTTCCCAGGGGGCTTGTGGTGACCTTTTGAGGACCCCTGGTCTTGTATGTGGCTGGGGGGAGGAGACCATGGATGATGTAGTCCTTGATAACAAGGAAGCGGAGATGGATACCTCTGCATCCAACCTTGTGAGAATGGGGTCTTTCATGCTGTCATGCCTGTTGAAGGACCCCCGTATCAAGAGGCTTAAGGAGAAGGACCTGTACTGGGTCGCAACGCTACTAGACCCTCGGTACAAGCATAAAGTGGCAGAAATGTTACCAACGTACCACGTCCGAAAGGATGCTGCATTTACAAACCAGCCTGCAAAACATGTTGTACAATGCTTTTAAGGGTGATGTCACTTCAGGAACTCATCAACATTCCAGGGGCAGAGGTGCCAGTAATCCTGCCACGAGCGCACCTGCAAGGACAATGCACTTTGGTCACTCTGTAACGTCAGACATGCAAATGTTTTTCAGTCCAAGGCAGCGCCAGAACCCTTCTGGATCCACCCTCAGAGAACGCCTCGACCGGCAGGTAGCGGACTACCTGGCATTAACTGCAGATATCGACACTCAGAGGAGCGATGAACCCCTGTACTACTGGGTGCGCAGGCTTGATCTGTGGCCAGAGCTGTCACAATTTGCCATGAACCTCTTGTCTTGCCCCGCCTCAAGTGTCCTCTCAGAAAGGACCTTCAGTGCAGCAGGAGGGATTGTAACTGAGAAGAGAACTCGCCTAGGTCACAAAAGTGTGGATTACCTGACCTTTATTAAAATGAATGAGGCGTGGATCTCAGAGGGTTACTGCACGCCGGAAGACTTGTTCTGACTCCCCATGCAGCTGTCCTTCTCTGCACGCCGCATGACTCCACACACAGCTGTCCTTTAGCGTCCTCCTCCCTCCACCACCGTTACAAACTAGGGTGCAAACCCTACTGGTTTCATTTGAAGCAAAACTTTTTGGACAGGTAAATCCTGAGTTTTTCTGGCCTCTGTGCTTCAGTGGCTGCAACCAAAAAAATCTATATATTTTCAGCATTTATATGGCATATTTTTTCTGGCCTCTGTGCTTCAGTGGCTGCGACAAAAAAAAAATAATATTTTCAGCATTTATATGGCATATTTTTTCTGGCCTCTGTGCTTCAGTGGCTGCGACAAAAAAAACATAATTTTTCAGGAAAGTACACATGCCTAATTTTTCAGGGTTCTGCAACAGTGGCAAAATCGCATCTTTTATGGTCACCGCAGGTGATCAATAAAGTAGACCAAAACTGGGCCCACACTGCAGAATCAGTGTTTTTTGGTTCACTTCACTGTACATTGAATTACCTCTGCTTGACCGTGCACGTGCGCACAAGCACGGTGACTGCTAAACACACCACTACAGAAATATTGCCACCAACAGGACGAACATCCTGGAGGTGACAAGCAACTAGTAATTAAAAACTATGATTTGCTCACTTGACGGTATCATTCATTAAAGCTCTTTGCGTTTTTTTGCGTTGCAGTAAGCGCTGCGTTTTGTCTTTGCATGTGAACAGGCTGTAACCTTTACACGACTTGATTGGCATGTAGACGCCGGACGTTTTAAAGCAGTTTATTACACAAGTTTAGAAATGTAGTGTGATTTCTTCCCTTTACAGAACTCTGCAAGGATTTGATGGACATTTTAGGTTAGGTAGCTTTGCTGGCTAGTAATCTAACTTCTACTGCAGTGCTCTGTATGTAGCTGCTGTGGGCAGCTGTCCTGCTGCTGATCTCTCATCTGCTGACTGCTGCCTGTAACCCAATAGTCCTTGTAAGGACTGCTTTTATTTTCTTTTTTGTTTTTTTTTACTTTGCTACTGTAAGAGCCCAGTGCTATTAGTCTAGCTGTGTTGGGGAGTGGGACTGGTGTGCTGCTCCTCCTAGTAGTTCACCACTACCAGCACCAACCAGAGTCAAAATTGTTACAAAGTATCTTATTTGCACCTGTTAGCTGTTCTGAGCTCTCTGCCAAAAGCCAATTAAGTTAGAAACTGTTTTTTTTCTGGCTGTTCAGTGCAGAGAAAAGAGGGACTTTCCAGTACAAAAGAGGGACAGGGGGTTGAGTGGTCAAAAGAGGGACAGTTGGGAGGTATGCAAGTGCCACCTAGCTGTGTGAGCTTTTTCACATTCTGTCTAAATAACAATAATAATTCAGTGTCCGTAAACATCACCTGAGTGATGTTTTTACAGCAGCAATAATATATTCCGTATCCACTACTGTATACGTTGCCCTTGCAGGCATTGTTTGCCCAGTCTTTAACCAAGTGCCACCTAGCTGTGTGAGCTTTTTCACATTCCGTGTCCAGAAACATCACCTGAGTGACGTAGTGTGATTTCTGCCCTTTACAGCACAAAACGCAGCGCTGTGTCAACAATGTATTTTTCAGATACATTTTTGCCCTTGATCCCCCTCTGGCATGCCACTGTCCAGGTCATGCACCCTTTAAACAACTTTAAAATCATTTTTCTGGCCAGAAATGTCTTTTCTAGCTTTTAAAATTCGCCTTCCCATTGAAGTCTATGGGGTTCGCAACGTTCGCGAACCGTTCGCATTTTTGACGCAAGTTCGCAAATATGTTCGCGAACATTTTTTCCGACGTTCGCTACATCCCTATTCACAATGCTGAATGCAGGGGCTCCCTTGAATAACCAGGATGTCCTGTCATGTGCCAAGTGTAACTCTGTATAAAGAGTTAATTTTAGTAATCCTGTATTTCCTCATTTTGTAAACAAGGCTTTGCACTCTTTCTTCTGAATGTCCTTGCATTTTCTAGAAGAATTTACTTGTGAATAAGACATCAGAGAGTTTATTGTATAGAACCTATGTATATTTTATATTGTTATCTTATACTCCTTAAGGGAGATGGCAGACAGGGAGATTTAGCGCCTGTGGAAACTTTGGCCTACTTTCAGAAAAGGAAGCACTACGTTTTTTGGCGATCTGTAGTCTGCTGTAGTAAAGATTTAAATGAAGGCAATTTTTCCCATCTGCCATGGCCAATTAAGTGCTTATTCTCAAACGTCAGAATTTTATATAACTCTATTACACCTGGGTTGTTAAAAAGATGTATAGCATTAATTCTGTAACTTCTATATTTGAAACTTTAGTTTCACATCACACTGTACATTCAAACCGCAAACATCATAGGATCATAACTAGGAATGCACCGAATCCACTATTTTGGATTCGGCCGAACCCCTGAATCCTTCGCCATAGATTCAGCCGAATACAGAACCAAATCCGAACCCTAATTTGCATATGCTAATTAGGGGTGGGAATGGGAAAACATTTTTTACTTCCTTGCTTTGTGACAAAAAGTCCTGAGATTTCCCATCCTGCCCCTAATTTGCATATGTAAATTAGGATTCAGTTCAACCGGGCAAAAGGATTCGGCCGAAACTGAATACTGCTGAAAAAGGCCGAATCCCGAACCGAATCCTGGATTCGGTGCATCCCTAATCATAACCGGTTGTTTGTTTTGTCTGCTTATTAATGTCAGCTGTTAATATGTATATATATATATATATATATATATATATATATAAAACCTGTTATCCAGAATGCTCGGGGCCTGGGATAATCTTTCCGTAATTTGGATCTTCATATATTGTGTCTACTATAAAATAAACCCAATTACCTGTTTTTGCTTGCCCATAAGTATTGCGAATATCTTGGTCATACCTCCCAACATTTTGGAAACAAAAAGAGGGACAAAAAAGTTGCCGCAAAATTAGTTTGACCAAGCACATTGTTGTGGCCACACCCCTAATTACCATGTTCATTTTACAACATTTGGCAGGTTATGAAAGTTTCAACATATTTCTGTGTTTTTTTTCAGTCATTACAGTTTTGCTAATGAAGGTGAATTGCCCTTTAAGCTGTGAGTCTAACTTTTCCCAAGGGACCTGTTATCTTATATTGTTACAATTACTTATTTGCTTATCTCAAAATTGTTACAAAAGTATCTTATCTTGGCTCTGGCTGTTCTGGGCTCTCTGCCAAAAGCCAATTAAGATAGAAATTTTGTTTCTTTTTCTGGCTGTTCAGTGCAGAGAAAAACAGGACTTTCCAGTACAAACAAGGGACTGTGGGTTGAGCTGTCAAAAAAGGGACTGTCCCTCTAAAAACGGGAGGTATGCTTGGTTTGAATCAAGGTACTGTTTTATTACTAAAAATGTGGATTATTTGATTATAATGGAATCAGTGGTTTGGAAGAGAGGTTTCATTCTTTATATTTTCACTCAATTTACGAGCAGTGTACATCTGCAGATATTTATTCTGTATGTATACTCTCCTAGTACTTTGTATGGGTTATACATATGTTAACACTCAAGTACACCTTAATATATTCTGTTACCCTATGTTATAGTTGTGGTTTATAATATAATATATACATCTTGATTTGTGGGAATCATATACCTAATCTTTAATCAGTGGTTAATCCATATATCCTAATCAGTCATTAAGGCACACTACATGCTCTGTTAATTATTACCTTGGACAGGATATATGTGTGGCAATCCATTTTCTTTACCCGCTCAATAGGCTTTGTCTACAAAATATTGACGTATGAAATGCAACATTTTAAATTGAGGATTGGGATTGTCAATTTCTATTTTCAGTCTACAAAAAAAGTAATTTATATTCAAACTTCATCAACCGCTTGTGGATTCTTTGCATATGATATCATTGGATTTAAGACCAGAAGGTTTTGAGAATTATTTTATGTCTGTTGTGCCTTAAGGATCATTTCAGTGCAAGCTGTTCCATTACAAAAAAACATGCTTTAATACTCCTGCACATTTTTGTTTAGAATATCCACACACTGTAAATATTAATAACAGCTTTGTGCAGCTTTATGCTGGAGATTAAAGTTAGCCATATAAATAGCCTTATATGGGAAGGCTGTTTGGCAGATTCAGTCTGCCAAACATAACATTATGGGGCTCATTGAGAGGAAGTGTACACAAACTGTATTATAGAAACTATTTCAAGGGAAGGCGTAGGTTTACTGGTATGAAAGGGGGGGGGGCTGTGGTGGGTCAGGGTGTCTGCAAACAAACCAACTGTTTATATATATGTACAAATTGGGACTTAATCCCTTAGCCAGTCTGCCCCACAATACTATATTGTAATGAGTAAACACATGTCAAAAAGATCAATAAAAGGTAATATTTATTTACCACCATGCCATATCTTACTGATTAAAAACAAATTAAAAAACAAGCAGCGCTGCATGTAGGAAGATGGATCCCTCTGTTAATTGTGCTAACACCCCAATGCCGAATCAAAAGAAATGGATATGGGGAGAATGCATGCGTAGTAGTCGAATTAACTTCCGATTAAACTAAGCACAAGCTCCACAGTGGTCGTAATGGTCAGTCCAAGCTGAATACTGCGTGTTAACACATATGCAGTGCACGTTGAGTGCCAAGACAGCACTATTGTATAAAATAGGTTATAATCACTGGGAAGATGTTAACCCTAGTAGGCAGTGGCGTAACTACCGGGGGAGCAGGGGGTGCGATTGGGCAAGGGCCCGCACCCTCTCAGGGCCCCCCCGGCAGCTCACGTGCCACGATTCCCAGACGGTTCCGGGTGTACGGAGGGGGGCGGGGGTCCGGCAGTGTGTCCCGCACCAGGGCCCGCCCCCTCTAGTTAAGTCACTGCCAGTAGGTGCTTGGTGTGCAGAATCACAATGTGATGTAAGTTCAAGGTTATAACGGGCCACACCGGTCCTGCAGACCCAGCTCTCAGCTTAAGTGACTATTCACAATAGGTGCAGGTATTGTAATAAGGGCACCCGAGTCAGCAGAGCTGCTGGAAATGTTTCAAAAGTCTGTAACCTTTAATTAGCGACTTAACCAGAGGCGGGCCAAGCTATCCAAGCGCCCTAGGCAAGCCGGGCAGTAGCGGCGCCTGTGCGAATCTGCGCATGCGTGAACCTGCATGCGTAGAATCGAAGAAGATTGCTGGAGGGGAGAGGCGGGGATAGTGACTGAGGGGAGACGGGGTAAAGCACTTGAGGGGAGGGAGGCAGGGAGGAACAGCGGAGGGGTGGAAGGCGGGGAGAGCAGCGAACATAACTAGGGGTAGGCAAAAGTCAGGTACCTGCCCAGCGCCCCCCTTTCGTTGCGCCCTAGGCAGGTGCCTCTTCTGCCTACCCCTAGTTCCGGCCCTGGACTTAACAATCGCAAACAGGTAGACAATATATCTTGGGATTAGTCCAGGAGAACAAACGTCCTGCCCAAGCAAAAGACAAAGTTTTTACCGACCGTATGTGCAGCTGTGTCACCGCTGGTGACAGGTTTAGTGCATTGGCCCGATATTACTCCTGTCTGCAGTCCATCTTCAATACACTTGGGGGCAGATTTACATAGGGTCGAATATCGAGGGTTAATTAACCCTCGATATTCGACTGCAGAATGTAAATCCTTCAACTTCGAATATCGAAGTTGAAGGATTTAGTGATATTACTATGATCGAACGATCGAAGGAATAATCGTTCAATTGAACGTTTCGAACGATTTTAATCCATCGATCAAGGGGTTTTCCTTCAGAAAATTGTTAGGAAGCCTATGGGGACCTTCCCCATTTCGGTACTTCACTATATTAAATCAAACTGAGGGGAGAAATATGGGCGAACTGAAGTGGTATCATATCATAAATATCAGCACAGCAGTTATGTAATCTAATGGCAAGGTGGTAAGGTCAAAATATAAACATAATTTTCTTATACCTTATACTATAAAAAGAAAGTTAGAGAATCACACATTATGCAACAAACTAAATGAAACAAAAATATAAAAAATAAAGAAAAATAAGAAATAATGAATTATAAGAAAATTTGAAAAACAAAGTTATAAGGTCCGAAGTTAGTAATGACTCAAAAGGTCAATCAAAATTATACAATTTCAAATCAGTCTTACAATTTTCCATGTTATGTGTCAGATGAATGACTGATCATGTGTAAGAAATATCTAGTAAATGATTGGCCTTATATAAAATTATCTATTAACAAAGGCTTGAAAATTCAAATGGCCATTTAGCCCAAACTCTGATTTATAAGTATTGAAAAGTATAGAAAATCCAGCTGGTTTCTAACTGAAGTAATTTATTATCTAGGTCACCACCTCTTATGTCCCCATGAAGACAGTCTATACCCTGAAAATAGACTCCTGTAAACTGTCCATTGTGCATACAATAAATGTGTTTGGCAATACTTGATAAAAGATTACAATTTTTTATGTCTGTTAAATGTTCGTATATACCTCTCTTCAGTGGCCACTTTGTTTTGCCCACATACTTGCTACCGTAGTGACAGGTGAGTAAATAGATTACATAGGCCATGGTGCAACTTATGTAGGAGCGTATATTAAAGCCTCGATCTTCTTTCCCAAAAGTATTGGATATTTTTATATATCTACATTGTTCACAGGCACCACATCTAAAACTGCCGGGTGTTTTGCCTGTTAGAGTGTTTCTGAAAGTGGCTATGGGTCAATAGATCCCCAATGCTAGTATTTCTCTTATAAGTGGATGAGAGGTAACTGATTGACTAAGAGTGGGATCTTTGGATAGAATGTCCCAATGTTTATGAACTATAAACCCGGACGTCCCTGTCATTCTCATTAAAGGTCAGAATAAGTCTGGTCTGGCCATGGTTACTGGGTGCTCTATTCTGAATTCTGAACAAATGGATTCTATCTTGGGCCAGGGCATGTTGATAAGCCCACTGTAGGCAATGTGTTTTGTACCCGCGTGTCTTAAATATCTATACAGTTTGTAAGCTTCTTGTTTGAAATCCCAGAAATCCCATAAATTCTAATTTAGAACTATAGTAATATAATGTGAATGATAAATTGAAATCATTCGTATTCAATTTGCACACAAAATCTTTCAGTAGTTGTTCGGGGCCCTGCCAAATTAGCATAATGTCATCGATGTACCTGTGCCATCGGAGGATGTGACACAGGTACATCTCGTAGTCCTCTGCAGAGAAAATGTGGCGTTCCCACTCTCCCAGATATGAGTTTGCGTAGCTGGGGGCGCATTTCGCTCCCATAGCCACACCTTGACGCAAGTAATATATGCCATCAATCAAAAATACATTATGATGTAAGACGAAATTTAATGCCTGCAAAACAAAATGATTTTGTTCGGAAATAGGTTTGTGAATGCGTTCAAATGCTGACTGAATGGCTCTCAAACCTGAGGAGTGTAGTATTCTCATGTATAGCGCTTCCACATCTAGTGCCACTAATATGCAATCCGGGTCCAGAATTAAACCATTAATTTCCCTCAACAAATGACATGTGTCCACTACAAAAGAATGAAGTTGTGTTACCAATGGTTGTAATACCATGTCTATAAATCCACTTATGGGTTAATTTAGTGATCCACATCCAGACACAATGGGTCTGCCTTGTGGTGCACTAATGGATTTGTGGACCTTCGGAAGGGCATAAAATGTTGGAATTCTGGGTTGGGCAACTTTAAGATTATCATTAGTGTTCTGATCTATAATGCCCACTTGATAGGCCTGGTCAATTATTAAGTAAATCTTTTATCCCTGTAATTCTGTAATTGGGGTAATAAAATAGGTTGATACCACTGTTGATTGTCCAAAATCTTTTTACACATGGTAACACATTGTCAAATTCATGGTCACTATGTTGGATCCCTTATCAGAAGGTTTTACTGTTATGTTTGGATAATCTTGTAATTGTTTGAGCTCCCAAGTTTCATCCCTAATTTAAATTTGGATATTTAATATTCTTTTTTATATGTAATAAGTCCTCTGTTACTCTACGTACAAACGTCTCTATAGCCCCATTTTCAGTGATATGGGGGTAACTATATGATTTCTTTTTACAGGATTGTAATTTAGTGTAATCGGACCTAGGTCATGAATGTCTTGCAAAATAAGGTTCTCTTCCTCGACTCGGGGATCATCCCATAATTCTAACAAAATTTTTAGGGTTTTAAAATCCTTGATGTCGAAATGAAGGTCCATTAAGTCTCAATGATTGTGTTTTGTCCATTGACGTTTCAAAAGTAATTTTCGTGCAAATAAGTGGACATCTTGGATTGTGGAGAAATGATCGATTGTTTTGGAAGGCACAAAAGAGAGTCCTTTCTTCAATACACTAGTGAGAGTGGGGGTGAGAGTGAGATCAGAAAGATTGAAGTAGTAGTCACAGGTTCAGTGATTGTAAAAAACCCATCCCCGTTGTTGAAGTGGTGTCTTTTGAAAGGTTGAATGGGAAGGGAGCCTTATGGCTTCTCTCCTCTACAACCTGTGATGTGATCTTTTCTTGTGAAATACTGTGTTGAATTTCCGCTTGTTTTTTAATTTGCTTTTATTCAGTACGATATGGCATGGTGGTAAATAAATATTGCCTTTTACTGATCTTTTTGACATGTGTTTACCCATTACAATATAGTATTGTGGGGCAGACTGGCTAAGGTATTAAGTCCCAATTTGTACATATATATAAACTGTAGACAAACAGTCATGTAAGCCCATCTGATGGCACATAGTCTGTCCTAACAAAAAATCTGGTTTGCCTGTATCTCCTATTGACCCCTGCATATGGCATCATCATACTAAGGGGCAAATTCATCAAGGGTCGAATATCGAGGGTTAATTAACCCTCGATATTCGACTGTGGAATGAAAATCCTTCGACTTAGAATGAATTGGCCACTAAGGATTTCATAAGTGACATATATATATATATATATATATATATATATATATATATATATATATATATATATATATGTGTATGTGTGTGTGTGTATATATATATATATATATATATATATATATATATACACACTCTAAATACGTGTATTGCTGCTAATTGGACATTTGTGTGGATATCCAGCTCAGCTAAATGTATTGTAGTGTTATCACGTGTAGCAATCTGCTTGGATGAATAAGGGACATTCACTGTAGTTTGTCTGCACTCTGTTCCTTCATATAAACACTTGTTGAATTTTAATGTCAGTATAAACTGTAATTTGAAGATATACAGATGTTAGAAAATTTTCATTGGTCACAGTGAAATGTATCCATTGTTCAATTGTTTGCAGGACCAAGCATGCAGCTACCCACAGTTTCCTAGTTTCAACTACACAACAGTGCTGGAAATGGTTATTTTTGTTGATGGACAAATCGTTCCTTTAAATGATCGTTTCAGATCTTTTAAAAATCTTACCATCCATGGCCACCTATAGAGGCTGGGAAAATAATATATATAACTGAGCTTACAACAGGTCATTTTAATTAAAAAAATGTGTTTCATGTTTTGTTTGAAAATGACTTATTATACAGCTTTTTATGTATGATTGATAGGGCCCCTTTATGGCCTTTCCTATAATTTAGAGTTTTCTGGATAACGGATTTCCGGACTAGGTATCTCATAATTTATTGTTTACTCTATGGAAAATATACCCAAGTGTAATACATTTTCTATTGCTGACAAGGTTGAATACATTTCGTTAGCTATAAAGGAACCATGTAGCAGTTTCAGCAATACAGAAAGGATTCTATTCGGTGTCTACTGATTGGCTAATTGTTTGAACATTTTGGATTGGTTGTTTTAGCTTTAAATGCTTTCTAGTGTATGGTACCAGCTAAGCCTATGAATTGGTGCCCCCTAAGGTGCAGAATGTGTAAGGCATGTAATCTTGGGATATTTCTTCTTTAAATACAATCTTATTAACTGCCTTGGTTAAAACTTGATGGTCTGGTTTGTGCTAGTCTGCTGTTCTATGTCAAAAAGTATGACTAAAACCAAATATTTATGTTGATACCACCATAGTCATTCTACTTAAAGGGAACTGACAGTTAAATTATAGACTGAGTTGCACTAATGTGGCACAGCATTGTAACACATTTGTAAATACATCAATCATTGTTAAAGTCTACTGACCTTTGCCATTCATTTACATGTCTCATAAAACCTAAATGTTGTTTGTTAATGTAATTGTTATTGAAAGCTGTAAAAAAGTAATGGCACACAAATACTGCTTCTAATTGCAATGACATTTACAAATAATTTTGAAAAGCATTTAAGGTATATTGGAAAGTTGCTTATAATTGCACTTTCTTTCATCCGGCAAAATATATATTTTTTTCATTATTTTGGTGGAGCTCCACTTAAATACAGTCAGTGTCAGACTGGGACACCAGTGGCCACCCAAAAACCTTTGACCAGGGGCCCACCAATTAATCTTAGACCAGGGGCCCATTCTCAGTACTATTTTTCTTCCTCTCCTCACTTAACCCCTATTCGCCAAGTCTCTTTCTTTACATACTATAATACTATAATCTATTTTTCCATCTATTTAGCATCTTTGTTCTCATAGAAATAGGGAATGGCCATGAAATAGGTCAAATGTCTAGCAGCATGAGGGCCCACTGACACCTGGCCCACCAGGACTTTTCCTGGTATCCCAGTGGGCCAGTCCGACACTGAATACAGTACTACTATATTACTAAGTGTACACATGGATTCATATTGGTATATACGGTGCCTTTCAGGGGGAAATTTTTTTTACTGTTTGTGTGAAATGCTACTAAACCAAATTTATATATGTGGGCTATATATAAGTGGACTTTTATAAACTTCTTTAAGTGGGTGGGATCTTTATTATGTTCATATCATATGATCTATATTATGTTAATCGTATATAGAAATTGAGCAGGCACTTCTAGGAACCAATCTTCCAGGCAGACTTTTCAATTAAAAAAGTATTTATTTATTGAAGAGCACTAGGACACAGCCTAACGCGTTTTGTATCAACAGGTTACTTAATCATATATTATGTTAATCAGTGCCATTACATGGAGCTATTTTACTGAAAACCAAGCCCATGTCAGATACCAATCAAAATGAATTACAGATTATTAGAACTGATTAGTAGTAGAAAAGATTCCCTGTATTTTGTGCTTTTCTTTTTTAAGTGCAGTATTTAGTTTTAGTTCAAAATATCCCTGCATACAAAATTATACTCACTTAGGGTTGCCACCTGTGTGGTTTTGACCCAGACAGCCCGGTATTTTGAAGGGCTGCCCGGGTCAAAACTTCCTGCCCGATTTTCCAAATAAGGAAAACCGGGCAGGATTCCCTTGATTGACAAGGTGATTGGCCAATTGCTGAGTGCCGCATAATAGCCCTGCCCCTGATGGCACAGTCACTCCATCTCACTCTCTGCCGCACATGTGTGTTTAGTGAAATCCAGACCACAGGGAGACCAAATGCTGGCACGGGAGTGGGATCAGCTCTGGGCACTAAACACACACGGAGTGGGGCAGAGAGTGAGATGCTCGGACAGATAAGGAATTTATATGCAATTACTATTTTTTATCCTGTGAGTGTAATTTTGTATGCAGGGATATTTTGAACTAAAACTAAATACCGCATTTAGAAAAGATTCCCTGCCTTTTGCACTTTTAATCTTTACTACCGATTTCTATTTATTTGGAGCGGGAGTACTCCATTACCAAAAACTGCAGAGCGGGGAAGTGATTTTTTTTTAAACAAGTGGTGATCCCCATTAACCTCAACTTCAAGAGTGCCGCAGGTGTTAAATTGGTATTAGAACTGATCGAATGCACTTCTTTAATGCACTGATGAATGTACTTCCTAAATCAGTCATTTTGCTGTTATCTTACATACAGATATTATTTTGTAAGCTTGGCTTCATTACATAACATTGTAATCAAACATGGGGAGGAAGATATGCATATTGGAGCTTTCAACTCTACCTGAAGGAACCACAAACATGAAGGGGCAGATTTATCAAGGGTCGAATTTCGAAGTACAAAAAACTTAAAAATTCGACCATCTAATTAAAAAACTTAGAATTTGAATTCAAAGTTTTTTCATTAAATTTGGCAATCCTGCGGTCAAATAAAAATCGCTTGATTGAACGATTAAATCCTTTGAATAGAACAATTCGAATGATTTTAGCGTATGATCGAAGGATTTTTATTCAATTTGTAAAGACTTTTTGTAAATTTTGTAGAAGGTCCCCATAGGCTAACTAGCACTTTGGCAGGTTTAATTTGGCGAAGTATTGAAGTCAAAGTTTTTTTTAAAGAGACAGTACTTCGATTATTGAATGGTCGAATATTCAAACGATTTTTACTTTGAATCGAAGTCAAAGTAAATTCTAAGTCGTAGTATCCTATTTGAAGGTCAAAGTATCCAAAAAATTAATTTCCAAGTATCCAAAAAATTTATTTTTTTACTTTGAAAATTCCCTCGAATTCACTTCTGCCCTTGATAAATCTGCTGCGAAGTCTAATTTTCACAGGTTAGGTGGTTTTCACTAGAGGATTGTTTTGCATGTTAGTTGTTGGCCTTGGAGAGCTGGGAAAAATGAGTAGGGAAGAATAGGGAACCTTGGTGTTGTTTAACAACTCCCAGAATGCTTCACTCTTCATAATTAGTTATTGGCAAATTTGTTTACCAGGTGTGAATTCGCTGCAAATTTGCGCATTTCGCTGCTGGCGAATAAATTGGAAAAATTGCCATGAAAATTCTCCAGATTTTTTGGCGGCATTTCATGATTTTATTGGCAAAGCAAAACAGGACAAAGTCACCCATCACTGTTCATAATATATTAAGCTATGCTGGAAATGCGGCAACTCCTTTGAAGGCATGATGGCTTTTTGCATGTATTGTATCTAGAAGCAGTATGTTCCTTGTATTGTAATCTGTTATATTTTGGCAACTGTACTTCATCAACGATTAAAATGCATACACTGTCAAGAACTTTAAAAGCTTTACACTTATCAATATTTTTAAATGAATTTTAAAAGCATGTATATGCCATATACAATAACATTTTAAAAGTCCCCATGCTTTTTGTAAAATGTTAACATTTTGTTCAGTGAAAGGTGTAATTAAATGTACATTAAAGTTGTGTAACTATTATGAGAAGAAGAAAAAAAAACTTTCACAATTATGCAGCCAAGTAAAAAAATTGATTTTTTGAAGACATTAAACTTACAGTAGACTGCATACTTTAAAATGACAATAATTTGTAACAAATTTTCTTCTTTGCAGCAGAAGTATCTTTTTGCATTTGTCTGTGGAGATGAATTATTACAATTCAAGATCAAGTTTTTGCTTTGATTTGAGAAAGTTCTAGCAAAAAAATCATTTACTTCACAATTGAGGTTGTTTTTTTGGGGGGGGGGGGGTTTAAAAACTTGACTGGAAAATACCACCACCTGAAACCTGGGAGATGCCATAGAAGCCAACAGAAAGTGTATCTTCAGCATTCAAGTAAATTGATCATAAAATGTATTATTCACCATGTTTAATTAATTGTAATGTTCAATCCTTGTTAAAATATATGGAAAAATGCAGTCTTAGTTTGCAGCTTTTTCATAATGAATTATCCAACTGCATAATGCATCAGAAATATAACCCCTGTGTGTGTTGTCTATTTTGCAAAAACATAGTCCACTGACAATCCACTCCTAAAACGCATTAAAGATTAGACTATTGCATTATATTATTTACTGCTATCCCACATTTCCCATCTTTCTCTATACTCTCTACAATTTGACTATCTATTTTCCATCTCCCAAATATTTATCTTTCATCAGTGTTCCAAGCAATTTTGCCACCTAATTGTAACATCAAAACACCCCAAAGTCTAGACTGTAATACTCTTAAGGTGGCTATGGACACAGAGATCTGCTCGTTCGACGATGTTGCCAAATGAGCAGATTTCATTTGAAATGGGATTTTTTGTATTTTTTTTTTATCATTACATTTTCCTTTTAGTTCCTGTCAGGTGGCAGTGCATGAATTGCATACTCACTAACAATGGCTAAAGCCTAGGTTTCTCTTCTTTACAGAACTAGAGAGCTCATTGGAGCTTTAGGGGACTTTCCTGGGGGGGTATTTTAGTTTACCCACGAAAACAAGGTATTGTTTTTTTCAGGACAGCCTAAGCTTTCAAAATATTTTGTTGTCATTCCACTCCTGTAAAAAGATGTGGGCTTCTAAGTGTATATTTAAAAAAAACAGTTTCAAATGATACAAACACATATATCAGAAGCATAATTTATTTTATGCACGAGAACAGATTTGGAAATTTCTGTGTCTCCTGAATGTGCCAATACCAAATATATATAGTTTTATAGATCAAAAACTTTGAAGCAGTAAGCTACCAAATTTCCAAAGCACAGCTCCACAAAACTGCATACATCTGATTTCAAAGCCTATTCTACTTTCAACCGTACATACTGCAAAGCAACTCTGATATTTTTGAAAATCGACTAAAAATATTGCAGTTGGTCACATTTATCTCACTTAATTTCTTACATACAATTGAAAAACACCCTAAATATTGACGCCAAGGGTCTACTGAACAGTTTGATGCCCAATTTGCATAGATATACCAAAGCAGGTGGGCATGTGCGGACCCCAAATGAAAATAGTGCATAAGAATTTTCTCGGCTATCAATTCGCCTGACTGCATATAATGTGCCGTAAGACCCCCTAACAGTACAAAAACCTCCCAAAACCATGTATTTTTGGAAAGTACACATTCTGACGAACACAGAATTGCTAAAAATGTGTTTCTACCCCAAATGATCAAAGTGTAAACGATGCTTAAAAAGTACAAAAAAACAATGCAAGCATAAAATTGCAATAAAAATCACAAAGAATCAAATACAATTAGGAAAATCAACGAAATAACAAAAACACGTATCCGTCAGTCTGGTTAGTGGTCAGAATGCTTGATCCAGTAGTCACGCTGTGAAATCTAAAGTTTTTAGGGAAACTTAGAAAATGAAGAACAAAAAAAAAAAAAAAGTAAAAAAAAAACCCTGTAAGTGTGTGTTTGTGTATGCATGGATGTACAGCTCTAAAAAGTGTATACATTTGTGCATATGTGTATGTGAGTGTGTAAATATGTGCAAAAGTATGAAAAATCAAAAAAATCAGAAAAGTCAGAAAAGCAAAAAAAAAATGTTTTTTACTGGTATGTGTACTGTGTATATGTAAATGCTTTGAAATGTCTGTAAATAAGTAAAAAAAAAAAAAAGGGGCACTTACCGACTCTAGATGAAGGGGGGTCCTTTTCAGTGCTGGAGGGTCCAGGATCAGTGCGTGGGCTGCGTTGGAACACGTGAGGTCCGGGTTCTGCGACACGGAAGCCGTTGCTGCGCCTGTGTCACTCGTGGAGGAGGGGATCGGCGATCTGCTGCAGGTAAGCTCGTTGCCTAGGGGGTTCTGCCGCTCATCGCTCCTCTCCGCATGCTGAGTTTGCTGTGCGTGCAGAGAGAGCGATATTTTAGTAAAGAACGTAGCCTTTTTTTTTAAAAGAACATAGGAGCTACATTGTTGGCAGGGAAAGGGTTAAAAGATGTTAATATCAGGATCACACAAACCAGTATTTCAAAATGTTGCTTAAGAACAGCTTTCTAAAGGATTTCTTATAAAGGATAATGTAAGATCAGTGAAAAGTATATGCTCTTCCCTATCCAAAATACGTTTTATCAGTCTGAATAAAAGGGTTGTAAAGGAGCAGAAAATGACTTTATACCTGGAGGTGCCAAAAGTAAGCCACCCCCAAGTGATAGCATGTACTTTCCTGAAACTCCAAAACTGCACTGGCCTGGGATTCTTTCAGCGAGCATCACAGAGCGATTGTCTTCCAGCGGCTTCTATCTTCAAATTTCCTGGGCCAGACGCATGCGCATTAGAACAAAATCACGGACTTCTTCGTTAAAGTTCAGCTTTTCGCGTTGCTGCGCATGCGCACCTGCGAGAAAAAAGAAGCAAACAGAACAATTGCTCTGTGGTGCCAAATAAAAAGGCTGTTCTTTCTCCTTTAATAACCGCTGTAGTGCAAAATATAACACTTTGACACAAAGACAGTACTTGATAGGAAACTGCAGTCCTAGTCAAGAAATCATTGTTGTTATATGCAATTACTGCTTATTTTAGTTAAATGTGTTTACTGCAACTGAATTTCAACTGAATTTAGTGAAGTGAAACATATAGCACTGCCTGACAGGACAAGAAGATGCTAATGGTAAAAGCCCTAGTACATGCTTCATTACTGTCACAAATGTAAATAACAATAGTGATGTAGCGAACTGCCGATTTGATGTTCGCGAACGCCGTTCGCGAACACCGGCAAAAAAGCGAACAGTTCGCGAACAGTTCGCGAACTTCGAACGCTCGATAAAATCGTTCGATCGAACGATCGAAGGATTTTATTCGTACGATCGAACGATTTTCGTTCGAATCGAACGATCGAAGCTATTCGATCGAATGATTTTAATTCAATCGAATGCTTATAATCGTTCGAACGAATGGAAATCGTTCGATTTTAGCGATCGAACGGTCGAATGGTCGAATGGTCGAACGAAATTTTACTTCGAATCGAACGCGAACACCAATTGGCGAACGTCGCGCGACGTTCGCGAACATTCGGCGGACGCGAACAGTCGAAGTTCGCGCGAACTAGTTCGCCGGCGAACAGTTCGCTACATCCCTAAATAACAACATAAACACATGCCAGCCTAAAAATCACTGCTGTCACTGTATATTGTTAATACCCAACACATTCAGATTCAATTGAAACAGTGTGTTTTGAATGCATTTTCATGTTTGCAATTATCTGTATACAGTAAATTTTGCAAATATTTGGGGTGAAGGGTAAGCATGAGCAGGCCTGGATTTGCTGCGAGACCACAAAGACCAATGTCTAGGGCGGCAGCAATTAAGGGTCAGCAAGCCACATGAGCAATCACTTTGATTCCAGAGCACTAGCCATTTGTTGCAAGTACTCCAGCAAGAAGACAGGATGCACATGCGGAGGATGCTGGCTTTTGGGCGCCCTCAGGGCCAATCAGGCCCACAGGGATCATAGGGCAGGCAGAGTATGGCACACCCAGGGATCACAGGACAGGCAGAGTATGGCACACACAGGGAGCATAGAGCAGTCAAGAGTATTGGGCAGGCAGAGTATGGCATGCCCAAGGGGGGGGGGATTGTGGGCCGTCAGTTGGATAGCATTAATATAAATGATCTGCTGGTTAAAGGACAAGGAAAGGCTGATATTAAGTGTAATGCATTTTAACTGCATGTTCATAAAGTTTTCAGACAACTTACTGCTTCTCCTATCACTGCTTTCATTCACTGTGTTTTGCTGCTCTTTCCAAAACTTGCCGGCAGCACTACGGTGATATCACCAAATTCTTTGCATTCTCTCCTCACACTGCCCGAGGCAGCAGTCCTAAGACATTTTCCATATTCAATGCAGCTTCAATCCCCAACGATTTTTATTTGCAGTTCATGCAGTCTTTGCATGACGTTACGGAATCAACTCTGTCTTCATCACCGCCATCATAGTGCTAACAAGCTCTCACTCCATTTCTGCTCTCTCATGCTGGCATCAACAAGTCAATGCATTATGCAGCAATGTCATGGTGAGAAATTCACGCTGTGTGTTTTAGCACCAAATGCACATTGAATGGACAGTTTGGCTCCCTGCCAATTTGTAGGTCTTATTTTGTGAGAGTTCCTGGGTGCCCTTCATTTTTTCCTGCTCTTTCACATTTCCTGGTTTCTGGATTTAGTAAAAGAAGTACAGGTATTGGACCTGTTATCCAGAATGCACGGGTTTTACAGATAGGGGCAGATTTATCAAGGGTCGAATTTCAAGGGTTAAAAAAGCCCTCGAATTTGACCCTCGAAGTAAAATCCTTCGAATATCGAATTCGAAGGATTTTAGCGCAAAATGTTCGATCGAATAAAAATCGATAAAATCCTACTAATTGAACGATTCAAATGATTTTAAGCGATCGATCAAATGATTTTTATTCGATCAAAAAAAACTTAGAAAAGTGCTCTGCAAGGTCCCCATAGGCTAACATTGCACTTCGGTAGCTTTAATGTGGCGAAGTATGAAGTCAAAGTTTTTTTTAAAGAGACAGTACTTCGATTATCGATTAGTCGAACGCTTTTTACTTCAAATCGTTCGAATTTGACCAATTCGATGGTCAAAGTACCCAAAAAATACTTCGAATATTTTTGCATTTGAACTACTCAGCAAGTCCAGTTGTTTTAAATTTACCTAGGTGAAATAGGGGGTTGTTTTTTTTTAAAGAGACAGTACTTCGACTATCGAATGGTCGAACGATTTTTAGTTTGAATTGTTCGTGTTGAAGGTCAAAGTAACCAAAAAAAAAAACATTCAAAATACGACCTTTTTTTTATTCTATTCCTTCACTCGAACTAAGTAAATGGGCCCCTTAGTCTACTATATGTAAATATTAAAAAAAAACAATAAGTTGGGGTTGCTTCCAATAAAGATTAATTATATCTTAGTTGGGATCAAGTACAATGTACTGTTTTATTATTACAGAGAAAAAGGAAATCATTTTTAAAAATGTGTATTATTTGGATAAAACAGAGTCTATGGGAGACAACATTTGGCGCTTTATGGTTAACGGATTTCCGGATAATGGATCCTATACCTGTATTACAATGTCATTAACATAAATAATGCACTGGATCTTGTTATATTGAACCCGCATATGCATTTGTTCCCCCTGTTCTTTAAAATAAGCCCTACTTTTGTTCCTGCTATAGCATAAGCCAGCAATAATATGCTATTCTGATTTTATTGCCTTGAAAAATAAAGATAATGATGTGTTCATGCTTGGGTTATTTTGAACTTTATGAAAAAGTGCTATGGACACAGAGTATGCAGAACCTTTTAGAAAATGCATTACTGGTGTCAAACATTGATCAGTTGCATTGCTTACTATGTGCAATGGATAACCTTTATGTTTCTGTTGTTAGCTTAAAAGTCTTCATGATTCATTGAAGCAAAGCATTTGAGTTACTTTTATTAACAAAGAATCAACATATTTTATTGTGTTGTTATAAAACATTCACATAACACCACATCATTAAGAGTAGAATATCACAAGTCCCACTCATTAGAATCAGCAAGAGAAAACCCCATTCTCCACTGTGGATTAGACTTTATAATTATTGTTGTGGGCTCTTGAGAATAAAGTCTGTCTAACTGAAACATTTTGTATAGTATGCATTCAACCCTACCGCTATAAACGCTCATTTATTCCTTAGTGTTTTAGTGCACTAGAGGGGAACTTAAAAAATGAAACAGTAAGCATTGTAAGGATTTTACTCGGGAAAAGAAATGATCTTAAACAAATGTATATTTTCTTGTATGCAGTATCATTTTTATTCTAGTATAAACTTCAACAGTTAGCCATATAAGCTACACATTAAAGAAAAAACATTTTAAACCACTTTGTGAAAAAGTATGTGTATTTAGAATAATCATTTCTAATTTATACGCATGATTGTATTTCTTAGTCCTCATGAAGGGAGGAATGCATGAGAATTAACAAAACCGCTGCCTGGTAGATCTAAGAACAACACATAATAGTAAAAGCCAAGTCCCACTGAGACTGATTCAGTTACATTACAAGTAGGAGAGATAACAGCCTGCCAGAAAGTAGTTCCATCCTAAAGCGCAGGCACAAGTCACATGACTGGGGGCAGCTGGGAAACTGACAATACGTCGAGCCCCATGTTAGATTCAAAATTGAATATATAAAAATCTGCTTGCTCTTTTGAGAAACTGATTTCAGTGCAGAATTCTACTGGAGCAGCACTATTCACTGATATATTTTGAGAAAAAAACATTTTTCCATGACAGTATGCCTTTAAGATAACAGCTGCCATATTAGCTCGTTGTGACATTAAAGGAAAACTATAACCCCAAAATGAACACTTAAGCAACAGATAGTTCATATCATATTAAGTGACATATTAAAGAATCTTACCAAACTGGAATATATATTTAAGTAAATATTGCCCTTTTACATCTCTTGCCTTGAGCCACCATTTTGTGATGGTCTGTGTGCTGTCTCAGAGATCACCTGACCAGAAATACTTCAACTCTAACTGTAACAGGAAGAAGTGTTGAAGTAAAAGACACAGCTCTGTCTGTTAATTGTATCATGTGACCTAACATGTATGGTTTGTTGGTATGTTTGTGAGTACAGTGAATCCTATGATCCCAGGGGGCGGCCCTTATTTTTAAAAATGGCTATTTTCTATTTATGATTACCCAATGGCACATACTACTAGAAAAGTATATTATTATGAAAATGGTTTATTTACATGAAGCAGGATTTTACATATGAGCTGTTTTATGCAATATCTTTTTATAGAGACCTACATTGTTTGGGGGGTATAGTTTTCCTTTAATTCCTACCTGAGTCTCTCCCTGTTCGCTCATAGCTCTAGGCTCAGATTACAGCAGAGAGGGGAGGGAGAGTGGAAGGAGCAAAATGAGCATGTTCAAGCCCATGCCCTGGAAGTTTCAGATGAAAGAGGGAAGTTTGATACAGGAGTCCATGTGTACACAACAAAAGGAAAGAAATACGGTGTTTTTTTGACAGAAGAGCAGCATTACTTTGAGGGTTTAATGGTGTATTTATATAGACCTTGCTGATAAAGCTTACTTAGTGTTAACCTTTCCTTCTCATTTAATGTAAAACTAAAGCCTAAAAATCTGTGCATAGAGATGTTGCATTCATTTTTTAGAGTTTTTAAAATGTACCATACATAAAAAAATGGTTTTCTTTTTGAGCCAACAACCTTTTACTGTACAGCACAGAAATGTTTCCACTATAGTACACAGCAGCTACTTTATTAATCCATATGGTTTTAAATTACTGAAACACACAATGTTAAGTTTGCCTTTCTAAGTATAACCTACTGTCTTTTAAATAATTATGAAATTATCCTTTCTTCTTTACTGTAAGAATGTAATTGGATGTCAAACTGAAAAGGTTAAACAAATTCATACTAAGATAATGACGATGTATCTCGTTATATAGCAGGAGATGCTTCCATCCTCGGGAAACCTAATTATGGGTCAAAAGCCCTTGACTACATTACTGGTAGAGATGTAAACATTTGCACAGTAAAAATATGGTATTTCACTTAATATATTAATAACTGGTTATGAGTTGGTGGAAATAAAACATTTCACATGAATCTCAATTGTTTTAAAGGGTCAGCTACAATTGTGAAATCTCTGTTAGGAACTGATAACTAGTACAGGTATGGGATCTGTTATCTGGAAACCCGTTATCCGAATTACAGTAAGGCTGTCTCCCATAGACCCCATTTTATCCAAATAATCCAAATTGTTTTAAATTAAATTTTTCTCTGTAATAATGAAACGGTACCTTGTACTTGATCCCAACTTAGATATAATTAATCCTTATTGGAAGCAAGATCAGCCTATTTGATTTATTTAATGTTTACAAGATTTTCTAGTAGACTTAAGGTATGAAGATCCACATTAAGGAAAGATCTGTTATCCAGCAAACACAAGTTCTCAAGCATTCTGGATGACAGGTCACATTTCTGTATTGTGGAAAAGCATTAAAAAATGGCATAAAAAAAAAGCATTAAAAAAAGTGACTGCCTTGTAATTTATAATGAATTATAATGAATATAAAAAATACAGAAAAATCTGATGAACAATATGCTAAAAAAACTAAAAAAAAAATTAAAAATATCAAAAATATAAAGTTTTTTGGACAATTACTAGCAAAAAATTAATTTGAACGCCTCAGAATCAGAGTCTGAATAGCTAAAACAAGGTCTAATAAGATAAGGACTGCTTATTCTTGCCAAAGTTGTATTAGAGTTTTTTTGTGGTTTCTCCACTTTATAAATCTCAAAGTTTATAAAGCGTTTTAGAGAAATAAAAACAAAAACACACATTTGTTGAAAAATACATTTATGGGGTAATTTATTTAAGTCTCTGCCAAAAGCTTGAAAAAGTTTTTTTACTACAAAGTCTGAATTTTTAGTGGAAAAAACCTTGAATTTTTTCAAGATTTATTATACCCTGCGTATGCAAAAAATCTGAATCCAAAAATACTCCATCTTTAACCCGTTGAGGTCCTGTAGAAGTCAATGGCAGATGTCCTATTGGCAATTTGAAGATATTATGGTCTGCGGTGAGTTTTGTACAAAAATCCGAACATTTTGGCTGATTCCATGAAAAATTTGCACTTTTCAGGCATCAAATCCAAAATATTTGGAATTTTTCACATGACATCCGAAAAAGTTTTTTTTTGATGATAAATACAGGTAAATCATGGATTCTAGTTTGGTTGGACTTTTTTTTAATCAAAATAATAAAAAATGATATGTTCATAAATAGGCCCCCTAGTGTTCTAAGTACAAAGTATTAGAATGCAGAGTTTTATTTAGAGAAAAAGCTTGAAACTGATGGACTTTTTTTTAACACACCGTACATATTTAATAATGTAATACAATGATTTATTTGCAATACTTTATTGTCCTCTTTATTCTCCTAACACAAAGTATTTTTCAGCTCCATATTTTGGTACCACATATTTTCTCCCGTTGCAGGAAATGAGAACTGCTGTTAGTGTATTATTGAGTGGAAGAACAAGAGGCACCAGAGACTCAAACAAAAATGTCTAAACAGTTACAGGTACTAAAGATTTTCTTTTAGAAACCCTAAAAAAAATATAGCTAGAAATGCCCTATTTTATATACTGGACATATAAACGAAAGGCTCAGACTCTAGAACAGTAATGATCCAGACCTTCCAAGCTGTCACAGGATCTTCGATTCTGTTAGGACTGTTGTGTTCAGTCTGCTCTGGGCAGCTGTTAGAAAGCCGAGTTTAGGGGGCCATCAAAAATCATCAAGTGGAAAATTGGGTTTGCTTATTATGAGAGCTTACACTACAGGGACAATAATTAAATTATTATTCTAATTATTTTATTTTTGGAGCTGCCATGTAACGAGAGTCTGAATTACTAATCAAATTTGTATTGTGACATATATTTATATTCTATATATACAGAGTTGGTCCCTAAACAGGACATGCTCAAACATCTCCTGTACACCTCAACCCAATCACACCCCCATCCACAAAGCCCTACTGCACACACCCTATTGCTGGCACTGGGGGTTGGGTGATCAGGTTGAGATGCAATTGTGGGCATGCAGGTTGAGATGCAGCAATGGCGGGCAGGTTCAGATGAGGCAGACTGGTTTATTTATGGCCAGCAGGTAGCATACCACCCTCAACTCTTTTCCACCTTAGCCCCAGGCCTTTGTGGTCTGCCCACAAATTCAAGCCTGTCCCTAAGCTCAGGTAACAGATATCAGCCCAGAAAATGAACAGAAAAGAAGATGTGGAGCTACAATGAGCATCTCCGGAGGCACAAATCTTTAGAGCTGTGGTTGCCATGGGCTGGTACAGAACCCTAAAACATAGTGTGTTGCAATTCTGGCCTACTTATTTATTAAGCTTTAGTTCTCCTTTAAGCAAAGAAAAAAGTACATGCTAAGAGGTTAAATATTTTATACCCCTGTCGCGAAACATATGCACATAAATAATATTTTTAGCATTATAAACCACTTACAATATAACAACACATTTGTCGTTCCACACATAAACCAGCAATTTAGAGTAACATACAAAAGAATGTTCATTATTTAAGAAGATTGTGTGAATTTTTAATTTGGCTGCAACAGATAAAGCATAAATAAGAGTTTTACATATACGAGTCTCCTGCCAATATATCCCTGGAACTCATACAACAAAGAACATACATTCAGGGTCCACTAACAGGATAATAAGATGCTAACAGTGTATTAGCAATAACAGAACCCTTTGGCAACAAGAAAAGCTATGGGATCATAGTTCATTTACTTACATCCCTGCGGCAGTGTGCTGATTCTTGCACACTTGTGGCAGGGGCTGTACTCTGCACCTTATGCTGCATTAAAAATATGCAGGAACCGCAGGAAAAATTGTGAAACAATGACATGAATAACAATTTACACAACACATAGAAGCCAATGGGCGTTCTTCACAGCAATTATTTTCCACTTGAATTACATTCTAGTCTATGTGCGTTTTTTTCCCCCACAGCTTATCTGAAAGCAGTTCCATTGTGCTGTGCTGGCTCTTCCTGAAAGCACAGGATCAGGCACAATGACCGGAGATATCTGCCTATGCATCAATACTACAACATAAAAAATAATATATTTATTGATTCAAGAATAAAATTTTAAATGGTAGAATGAATTATTTGCAATGTACACAGTGTAATTTAGTAATAAAAACTATACCATAAGTCATGACAGAATCCCTTTGTTATTTTGCAAGCATTGTAGAAACGAACACTTTATAAATATGCAATTCATTTTAAATAGATTTATGCATCTCAAAATGTGAGTTTATATTTTAATAAATAAAAACTCACCCACATTCTATTCATTCATATGGGATTTTTGGAAGCATATTTATCATATGGTGAGTTTTAACTTAACCCAAGATGCTTCTAAAAATCCCATAGGAATGAACAGAATGTGGGTGAGTTTTTATGTATTAAAATATAAACTAACATTTTGATGAATCTGCCCCTTACTGTAGATTTATGACCCATTGGCATGACAGATCTACTAGGAACAGAGGTACCACTTTGTTTAGATTTGCATGGTGAGCTCCCCTCCTCCCCCCATCTGTTCAATGCCTATTATAGCACCTCAAAGACAACCTTTTAGAATCTGGGAGGTAGCTTTATTAATTTTTTATTGCAAGTTTAAAAAAGCTAGATCAGACAAAAACTAATTTTTAAACACTAGAATGGCACATGTGTAAAGTACAACTTGCGTTGCGAAAACTTAGTCACATTTATTTGTAGAAAAGTGGTTTAAAATTGTAAAAAATTGTGATATTCATAAAGGCATTTCTCCTTACTTCTGATTTGACATCATCCATCGCCATATGTGAAAATAGGCAGTCAGAATCCATTACAGTTAAGTTTGAAAGCAGCAATATTTATGAAGGTGTGTTTCGATTTTCTCCTGAAATGTACACCATTAATTTACACTGAAGTGCAATAAAACAAATCTTGTGATATGAAGACTACAAAGTAGTTTTATGCTATGTTTGAATCCCAGGTTGAAATGATATTGTTTATGAATATGTATATATGTTAATATAGATCCTTGGTTTGAAAGATAAAACAGCCTAGGTAGTTCCATGCTGGGTCATGATAGTAGGGCTCCAATAATTAGTTACACAAGGATCCTGTACTGCAGTTTCATATCAGTACACAGCAGCATACAGGTTCTAATTTGTAAAACAAAAGTGTGCTAGAATGCTCCTGACACCAGACAATAGCATACCATTTCTACAATAAAAACAGTGTATTGGGATTTTGTTGTCTCATAACAGAACCTATAAGGCAATCTCTGTGTGTCGTTGTTCAGCGTTGGCCCATTCTCCACATCAGGATTCGCTACACATATTCTTTGAAAAAACGGCTTTATTCATGTTCCATAAGTGATAGCAGGCAGTGGGTAAGTGGTACAAACTAACGAGTTTCGTGCCCTTCCTATTGGCACTTCAATAAATGGCTTTATTCATGTTCCATAAGTGATAGCAGGCAGTGGGTAAGTGGTACAAACTAACGCGTTTCATGCCCTTCCTATTGTCACTTCATCAGAGAACTCTGATGAAGTGCCAATAGGAAGGGCACGAAACGCATTAGTTTGTACCACTTACCCACTGCCTGCTATCACTTATGGCACATGAATAAAGCCGTTTTTTCAAAGAATATGTGTAGCGAATCCTGATGTGGAGAATGGGCCAGCGCTGAACAGCGATACACAGAGATTGCTTTACAGATGCCGGCTTGGAGTTGCCGGATTTTCACGAGAGCTGCGGCCAACACGTTACACGAAAGGGTGAGCTCCGTTTAACCTTCACTACCCATCTTTCGTCATAACAGAACCTGTTTATAATGTAGGGGACCATAGGTAGGGATGTCGCGGACTGTTCGCCTGCGAACATCGACTGTTCGCGTTCGCCGAATGTTCACGAACGTCGCGCGACGTTCACCAATTTGGGTTCGCCTTAGCTGGCGCTTTTTTTTGCGATTTCTCCCCCAGACCAGCAGATACATGGCAGCCAATCAGGAAGCTCTCCCTCCTGGACCACCCCCACACCCCCTGGACCACTCCCCTTCCATATATAAACTGAAGCCCTGCAGCGTTTTTTCATTCTGCCTGTGTGTGCTTGGAAGAGCTAGTGTAGGGAGAGAGCTGTTTAGTGATTTGAGGGACAGTTGATAGTAACTTTGCTGGCTAGTAATCTACTTGATACTGCTCTGTATTGTAGGGACAGAACTCTGCAGGGATTTGAGGGACAGTGAGTTTAGGTTAGTTAGCTTTGCTGACTAGTAATCTACCTTCTACTGCAGTGCTCTGTATGTAGCTGCTGTGGGCACTGCTTCTGATCTCATCTGCTGACTGCTGTAATAACCCAATAGTCCTTGTAAGGACTGCTTTTATTTTCTTTTTTGTTTTTTTACTTTGCTACTATAAGAGCCCAGTGCTATTAGTCTAGCTGTGTTGGGGAGTGGGACTGGTGTGCTACTGTGCTGCTCCTAGTAGTTCAGCACCAACCAGAGTAATTTTTTTCTTTTAATATACATATATATTTTTATTTTACTTATCTTACTGTTCTTTAACGTGTCCAGTGCTGTTTGCTGTTCTTCATAGTAGTGCACCAATAGTAGTGCACTTGCAGGCATTATTTGCCCAGTGTGTTCTTCAAACAACTGCCACCTAGCTGTGTGAGCTTGTTCACATTCTGTCTAAATATCAATAATAATACCGTCTCCAGAAACACCACCCAAGTGACGTTTTTCAAGCAGCAATAATATATTCCGTATCCACTGCTGTAGTGTATACGTTGACCTTGCAGGCATTGTTTCAATTTGTTTGCCCAGTGTGTTCTTCATTTTCAAACAACTGCCACCTAGCTGTGTGAGCTTGTTCACATTCTGTCTAAATATCAATAATAATACCGTCTCCAGAAACACCACCTGAGTGACGTTGTTCAAGCAGCAATATTATATTCCATATCCACTGCTGTAGTGTATACGTTGACCTTGTAGGCATTGTTGTTTGCCCAGTGTGTTCTTCAAACAACTGCCACCTAGCTGTGTGAGCTTTTTCACATTCTGTCTAAATATCAATAATAATACCGTCTCCAGAAACACCACCTGAGTGACGTTGTTCAAGCAGCAATAATATATTCCGTATCCACTGCTGTAGTGTATACGTTGACCTTGCAGGCATTGTTGTTTGCCCAGTGTGTTCTTCAAACAACTGCCACCTAGCTGTGTGAGCTTTTTCACATTCCGTGTCCAGAAACATCACCTGAGTGACGTAGTGTGATTTCTGCCCTTTACAGCACAAAACACAGCGCTGTGTCAACAATGTATTTTTCAGATACATTTTTGCCCATGATCCCCCTCTGGCATGCCACTGTCCAGGTCGTTGCACCCTTTAAACAACTTTAAAATAATTTTTCTGGCCAGAAATGTCTTTTCTAGCTTTTAAAATTCGCCTTCCCATTGAAGTCTATGGGGTTCGCGAACCGTTCGCATTTTTGACGCAAGTTCACGAATATGTTCGCAAATTTTTTTCCGACATTCGCTACATCCCTAACCATAGGGTTTAATTCCCCTACAAACCAAAGAAATCCTATAGACCCAGAGATAATTTGAGTTGTTACAATTGTTTCTGTCCTTAGGTTATACAGTATAAGGGGTGAGAGCACACGGCTTCTCTTTGTCCTATGAGTCCACTTCAAGAGGAGGTAGATGTTGCGGGTAGCATAGAGAATAAACAGTAAATAGCTCTGTGCTTTAAAGGAACAGTAACATAAAAATGACTATTGTTTGTATACAGTTTAGGTCCATAAATATTTGGAAAGACAACTTTTTTCTAATTTTGGTTCTGTACATTACCACAATGAATTTTAAATGAAACAACTCAAAGCAGACTTTAATTCAGTGGGTTGAACAAAAAGATTGCATAGAAATGTGAGGAATTACAGCCTTTTCTTAACACAATCACTTCATTTCAGGGGCTGAAAAAAAATTGGACAATTGATTCAAATGTTATTTATTGGGCAGGTGTGGGCATTTCCTTCATTATGTCATTATCAATGAAGCAGATGAAAACACTGTTGTGTTGTGAGTTGATATGAGGGGGGGTGCTTGTATGTGGAAGATTTTGCTGTGAACAGACAACATGCGGTCAAATGAGCTCTCCATGCAGATGAAACAAGTCATCCTTAAGCTGCAAAAACAGAAAAAAAAACCCAGAGAAATTGCTACGATATTAGGAGTGGCAAACTCTACAGTTTGGTACATCCTGAGAAAAAAAAAAAAGCACTGGTGAACTCAGCAACACAAAAATACCTGGAAGTCCATGGAAGACAACAGTGGTGGATGATCGCAGAATCATTTCTATAGTGAAGAGAAACCCCTTCACAACAGTCAAACAAGTGAACAACACTCTCCAGGAGGTAGGTGTATCAATATCCAAGTCTACCATAAAGAGAAGACTGCATGAAAGTAAATACAGAGGGTGCACTGCAATGTGCAAGCCACCAATAAGCATCAAGAATAGAAAGGCTAGATTGGACTAAAAAAAACGAAAAAAGCCAGCACAGTTCTGGAAAAACATTCTTTGGACAGATGAAACCAAGATCAACCTCTACCAGAATGAAAGAAAAAAATATGGAGAAGGTAAGTAAGAGCTCATGATCCAAAGCATACCACATCATCTATAAAACATGGCAGAAGCAGGGTGATGGCTTGGCCGTGCATGGCTGCCAGTGGCACTGGGACACTAGTGTTAATCCATGATGTGACAAAGGACAGAAGCAGCCAAATTAATTCTGAGTGTTCAGAGACATACTGTCTGCTCAAATCTATTTAAATGCAGTCAAATTGTTCAGGAGACATTTCATAATACAGATGGACAATGACCCAAAACATACAGCCAAAGCAACCCAGGAGTTTATTAAAGCAAAAAAGTGGAATATTCTTGAATGGCCAAGTCAGTCACCTGATCTAAAACCAATTGAGCTGCATTTCACTTGTTGAAGATACTTCGGTCAGAAAGGCCCACAAACAAACAGCAACTGAAAGCCGCTGCAGTAAAGACCTGACCGAGCATTAAAAAGGAGGAAACCCAGAATCTGGTGATGTCCATAAGTTCAAGACTTCAGGCTGTCATTGCCAGCAAAGGGTTTCCAACCAGGTATTAGAAATGAACATTTTAATTTCAGTTTTTTAATTTGTCCAATTTCTTTTGAGCCCCTGAAATGAAATGATTGTGTTAAAAAAATGCTTTACTTCCTCACATTTTTATGCAATCTTTTTGTTCAACCCACTGAATTTAAGCTGAAAGTCTGCAGTTCAACTGCATCTGAGTTGTTTTATTTAAAATGCATTGTGTTAATGTACAGAACCAAAATTAGAAAAAAGTTGTCTCTGTCCAAATAGTTATGGACCTAACTGTAACTAAGCTGAGGGGCAGCCATTCAAAGGAGAAAAGGTTCAGGTTACACAGCAGAAAAGCTCTGTAGAACATAAGAGTTATCTTTCATTCACTATTTAACCTGTGCAATATAGCTGTTTTTCAATCTCAAATCTGAGGTACCTGTCAGGTACCTCAGCTTTGAAATTGAAAAACAGCTATATAGTGATACTACCTGATCACTTTTGAACACCAATGACCAAATGAGATCCTACTTATCACCTAGATCAGGGGAATGGTGCAAATACCTTGCAATGTAACCATTACAGTGCTCAACCCCAGCAGAGCTTTTTATCAAAGTATGTTGTGCTTGTGTAAACCTGCATTCTGCATTGCATAAACTTTACAGCATACAGTACATGTCCTGTTTGCAGATGTCAATGTTACTGATGATTTGTAAGAGGGAAATTGCTGCTGAATGAAAGCTGGAAAATGTGATGGCCCTGGAAAATGAAGGGGGTATATGCAGTACAAATTATGTGTCTTGGGTGGGGAAGATATGCCCAACTTGTGTATACATGGTAGGAAAATATAGGCTTTAGCTGTCCTTTGAGACAGGAGAAAACACCCCTCGTTCGTGTTTTTGTGAAACAAAAAATCAATTACCTATGTATTAAACTTCTGAAAGATTCTCCCCACAATGATCAATCAATTACAATCATAAATCAGGTTGATTAGTTCTCTTTTGCGTTAATAAGCACAATAGTCTGACTTTGACCTTTGATTTTGATTGCACCTAAGAGCAATGACAGAGGGTCCTTTGCTACCCACAGAAAGTCGTTTCTACCACCGATCACAAAGCACCCTAAAACACCTTCATTGCTTTCACTGTAAAGGGGAAGAATTACCGTCTACTCCTGAGAATCTATACCCCTTTTAATACAGTTCAAAATATTGCTGGCCCTTGCTTTTAGTAATGTTTTCTTTTAAGCTAGCTTCCTGGTGTTTCTGAAATAAACTTGTTTGGTTTCAATTTGCTAAGTTGTCACATCATTTAAAATATGTTTCTAGCCATTGTTAATTAGAAAAAAAGGGCCAAAATATGATGTTATATTTATTTGCACAGCAGAAACATGCATAACGCCCTTGGTGTATTAACTAGAATTGACTTTTAAGCAAAGAACAGCGAGGCATACATTCTGAATGTGAATCAAAACTGTTTCTGTAATCTGTAAGTAAATGTATTAAAATTCAAGCCGACTTTCACGTCTACCACTCAAGAAATCCATCAATAATGAAATGCCTGTTATAGCAGAATATACTTGAATTCATAAACATTTTATAGAATGAAAAGAGAAAAAAAGCTTTTGGATGTGAATAAAAGATTTCCTGTGATTGTGTTCATCAGGAAAGGTAGTAATCATCACTAGGCTAACACAGAACAGGCAAACACTTCTATTTATTTTCCATATTCATCAATATTAAGTGTTTTTTCAACTAATATAGTCTTTTGAAAGTTCATTAAATGTAAAACCTTACTGGAGGCCATTCTTTGTAAACAACGCATCCCACAACTGTAAAGGTTTGTGCCAATAATTCTCTCACTGCAAATTTATGGAAAGCATTGGGGCCTTGGATGATAAGAGACAGTGCTCTGTACAAAAGGGCTAGAAAGAAATAACAAATGAACTATACAAAGCCAAGCAAACTCAAGCATGGTATTTACTCTCAGATGCAAAACTACTCCTATAAAAGAAACAGAAAATAAGGAGGGATTAGTTTTAAGTTTGCATTATTGCTGGTGTAATTATAAATATCTCAAAATAATGTATAAATTGTCACTGTGGTGACCTGAAAGGTCCATGGGACATGAAACATGTTTTGCCTTCTGGGCTTAGTTCTCTTTTTATAAAGACATGATGATGATGATGGAGACGCTTTTCTTGTTCAGTGTTGCCATTAGTAACAGATGTGTTTCTGACTTTTGCTGCTGATTGGTTCATCACTGTGAGAAAGTAAGGGTGCTCTAAAATGGGAGCAATGGATATTGTATAGACATACTCCTGCTCTTCCTAATGGTTTCTTATGCATCTCTCCTGTCTCTTCTGATGAATGTTGTCAATTGATGCTGGGAAATCTTGGAGCTACTGTCACCCTGGACTTGGTAGCTCCAGGGTTCCCACAGTTGATTGTGCCAATAGGTGTGCTAGACTTGTGCCCAGAGAATCAGATGCCAATGCCATTTTGAACTTTTGTTCAGTAAAGTGATGTCACCACCATGCTGAAAACGTGCTATATAGAAATTGAACATAATTTGCATTAACACACATTAACACACCCTTTTGAAGCATCAGATGCAACTGTGGTCAGTGCAACTTGGAACACTGTTATAATTATGCTGGACTATGGACCAATTGCTACATCATTGATTAAAAACCATGGCACTTTGCATCCAAAGTTATAGACTGCACTAGCATTTGAAAATGACCCCTAGAATGTACAAACACAGGGTGACCTGGTGAGATTTTTTTATTTTGACCCCGATTTAGCAAAATCACATGTAAAAAATAAAAATGGCAGTGGCATATAAAACCTGTCTAGATGTGCAGACCTCAATGGAAAATGTACATGAGATAATGTGTTTTTTCTACTTATGTATGTCAAGGTCATATTTTTCAAAGGACCTTTGATTTGTAGAAAATAGTTGGAAACAACTGGTATATACTGGTGTATATTTAAAGTAAAACGAGGAAGCTTGTAAATTCAATACATTTTTAAAAGGCATTGGAAGTAATAACACCCCCATTTGTCAAAAATACAATTTATTGTAAAAAAAGATGTCTTTATAGGGAATAGAAATTTCTGTTGAAACAACAGTTTATTCAGTTATAAGAGTTATTATTCAGTATGCATGGGACCTGGGGTTTCCTGAAAAAGGATTGTTCTGTAATTTGCATCACCATTATGTACATTAAATAAGACCAAGATTGTTTTGAAAAAAAAAAATAGAATTATTTTCTTAAAATAGACTCTATTAGAGATGGCCTTCCTGTAATTTGGAGCTTTACGGATAACAGGTTTTGGGATACCTATTTATTAGAGTCATTTACTAGAAACTGGAAAAAAAATCTAGTGTGCTTACAATTTAAATATATTATTTGTAGAAAAAAAAGAAAATCAGACTTGAAATGATTTAAAGGAGAAGGAAAGGCTAAAATGAAGTAAGCTTTATCAGAAAGGTCTATATAAATACACCAGTAAACCCTCAAAGTAATGCTGCTCTGAGTCCTCTGTCAAAAGAAACACCACATTTCTTTGCTTTTATTGTGTACACATGGACTTCTGTATCAGACTTCCTGTTTTCAGCTTAAACCTCCAGGGCACGGCCTTGAGCATGCTCAGTTTGCTCCTCTCCCCTCCCTCCTCCCATCCCTACTGTAATCTGAGCTCAGAGCTGTTAGTAAGCAGGGAGAGACTCAGGCAGGAAGTTATGTCACACCAAGCTTATATGGCAGCTTCTATCCTAAACAAAAAGAGACAGTCTAGAGCTGTTTACTCAGGTATGGTAAAGCATTCTGCAGAATAAATATAGCGTTCTAGTTTGCACTATTGTGGCTATTCTATTGGCAATAAACTGTCTTGGAGCTTTCCTTCTCCTTTAAAGCCACTTAAAAGAGATTAATTGTAAGTAAGTACTCTACTGCACATGTGTAAGTTTAAACGAGACATATAGCTTAGCAAAAAACTCATTCTATTTTGAAGAATATATGATGCTGTTTTCACTTTGGGCTAAAAGTTAATATTATCTTTAAAAAGGACCTTATTTGTTGGTTTGTATCTTACAGTCCTGAGTGCTGCCGGCTCCCCTAAATAGCCTGGGAAAGGAGGCAGCAGGAAGTTGAACAGATGGGTGGCAATAGTAGGGTTTTGGCAAACATTTTCAAGAAAGTAACACCAATTTTTTTCAAGATACATATAGACATATAGCTTAGCAAAAAACTCATTCTATTTTGAAGAATGTATGATGCTGTTTTCACTTTGGGCTAAACGTTAATATTATCTTTAAAAAGGCCCTTATTTGTTGGTTTGTATCTTACAGTCCTGAGTGCTGCCGGCTCCCCTAAACAGCCTGGGAAAGGAGGCAGCAGGAAGTTGAACAGATGGGTGGCAATAGTAGGGTTTTGGCAAACATTTTCAAGAAAGTAACACCAATTTTTTTCAAGCACATGTATGTAAAAGAATATACTGCACTAGCACATTATTGTTTTTCACACAATATGTCTCCTTTAAGTCTGGTGAGGGATGTCAAGTAAAGGTAATAAGTTAGTAGAATGGAGCTGCACTATTATTTTTTCCCAAGGCCCGGTGAATTTTTTTTTTATTAGGAGATTTTGTTTTTTGTGAAAGAGAAAGTAATTTATACCTCTGCAGGAAATAATGGATTAGGAGTATGGATTTCAAGGTCAGGGTCAGGGACAGTAAGGCTCTATGCCTTATTCTCACATGAGAGAAAAACTGTTTACACAATTTAGCACTCTCTGTAACAGTAGAAAGCTAATCCTGTGATATCTTATTAGTTTCACTCAAGTTCCTCTTTCATCTGTTTCCCAATTCTCTCTTGTCATTATGTACATTCTTTCTAAGATGGAAAGGATTTTGCTCACTTGTTCATGTTCTCTTTGCTTTACTTCAGAATTATGAAAGAGTTGTTTCACTTTATATTTCTCTGCATTTTGAATTTCTTGAGTAAAAGGTTAGGGGTGATCTACCATAAAAAAATAAATACATTTTCTTTGTTTATATGGGAACATAGACAAAGTATGCTCTTGTGAAGTAACTGTAGGGGATCAGACACATCCTTTCCCTGTTTTCTGTCTGTGACATCATCCAGCCCGGTTACAGGCTGGAGAGCCATCCTATTGGCTGGGCACCCCAGTCTATCCCTGGGAGAGGGGGTGTGCCTGACTTTGGAGCCAAATGTACAGGGTTAAAGACAAAGCTTATAAAGGGAGCCCTTCTGTAGCAGTCAGAGAGATCCAGATCTGTGGAGTGCGACAGTGCTGCTTGAAAGTATATTCCAGGGAAAAGGAAAGGGCTGTGTTTGAGAGAGAAAGCATTTTGAGCTTCAGGGAAAGCCATTTTCTATCTCCTGCCTGTTGGTTACTTTGGCCACTGTGTGTTTTCCAGGGGTGAGGACAGGTTTTGGCTCATGTACCTGCCACATGGGAGTGGCTTCTAACTACAAAGGGAAAGGAACCTTGGGGCAGGTAGTGCTACCTGGGGACATAAGAGCCTTTGGGAAGGGACATTGAACTGATTGGATTTATTCTACATTTATCCAGGTGGAATGGAGTGTGGGGCTGTGGCATTGAGAAACTGTCCACACAGGTTCCCCAGAGCAAAGTTATATTATGTGATTTGCTTTTACAGTTATTGCCTACAGTGTTGCATAAAGTTTATATTTGTTTTACTGTGTGTTCCTTAGGTGGAGGCACTGTGCTATAAATCCCAGTTCCCAGTACTTTTAATTTGCAGTCCAGGGCCCTGGATTGCAAAGGGTTAATTGCTATTTAAAGAGGCGGTAACCAAATTAGGGTTATATAACCTATATTATCAGCAGTTAGCTGTTACAGATATGATATGCTAGAAAAATTAAAGCACATACCTTATTGGATGTCAGGTTACCTAACTAGAACATATTTTCTAATGAGAAAATCAACTGGGCTGGGAGTTTTCAGACAAAAATATTTTTATGATTTGTTTCACAGAACATATTCCCATGTGCTGACTTTTATGTGTGCAAATAAAATTGTGTCCATTTTATTGGTGTTCAGCATTTACATGTTCTGTTGTTGGTATACATAGTGGGGCATATTTATTATGCTGTGTAAAACTAAATTCACTGAAAAAAGCTGTTTAAATAAATGGTGAATTTATCAAGTTGTGTTTTATTTTAAGCCATTTGAATGCCAGATTTGCCTTTGTTATTTAAAATTGCTTCTGGTGGAAGTATGTAAAAAATGTATGCTGTTTTTAACACGGCGAAGCCTGGTGATATGTGGGGTATTATCCCACTGTTACACCACATATATAAATGTGCTCCAGTGTGCAAGCTGTAAGAAATAAGTAACGACTCCGCTTGGCACAGTTCAAGATGTCTGCAGCACCACCTCCACCAGTAACTCTCACTTTGCGAAGTATTAAGCATTATTCTGGCTTATTTTGTTGTAGTGAAACCTAGAGTCTAGTGATGAGCGAATGTTTTCGGCAGCCATGTATTCACAGCAAAATTACGCATTTGGCCATCTACAAATTTTTTTAAATATTTTGCAAAAAAAAAATAACACCAATTGACTTTGATGCATTTGGAAAAAATATGTCACCATAAGAAAAAACACCCATTGAATTTGGAGAGAGAAAAATTGTCGCGCACGTAAAAAATTGTTGCATTCAAAAAAAAAATCGACGTCAATTGACTTCAATGTGTTGGATTCATTTTTCACTGTTTTGCAATTTTTTTTGCTGTTTCACAAATTTTTCATATTCGTTCATCACTACTAGAAGCTGATTTATTAATGTTCATACCTGGGGTTTGGGCAATAAAAAATAAAAAATGTGGCATTACTCACCAATCTTTGTGGATTATGGGGAGGTATGAAGTTTACAGACTTTAGCAAACAATGATACTTTGCTTACAATGCCCCAATGGTTTAATGAACAAATAAAATAAAAATGGATCCAATACAGAACCCTGCAGCACTCCACTAAGGATCCTGCTCTAGGTAAAGAATGCACCATTGACAACCATATTCTATTTACAAGCTAGTTTTTATCCATGTAAAAATAACATTACCAAGAAAAACAGACCTTATTTATTAAAGGGATTTCTATCATGATTTTTAGATTATCTTTTTTTATTTCTTAATTACACTGTTTACACTGCTAATAATTCACTCTACTATGTAAAATTCCATCCCTGAACCAGCAAGTGTATTTTTTTGTAATTTATAATATTGGTGTGTAGGAAGCCTATTGTATGCACCAAAGAAAAGAACTATCGGCATAGAGACTGTTTGTCCTCTTACACTCCAAAAATACATAGTTGTTTATTCCCAATAAAATTTGCCCTGTGGGTGTTTTTGCATGGAAGGGATCAGGGTTATGAATTAAGCTGTAGCAGGGACAATGGCCAATATGTAGTCATTATTGCCCATATTTTTCATTCACATAATCCCTAAAGTGCATGTTATTCAAAACAACACTCATTATAAATAAACCCTATAAATTACAATTTGTATTAACCATTGCTTTAGAATGCTGAGAAAATAAGGTCAACAAAGAATGGGTTGACTGCAACAAACATTCAGGAATCAGTAGATAAAGTTATTGATTATTTTATAAAGAGGACATTTAACACCTGCAGTCTGATTCATATAAAATAGCATGATCATCACTTCCAATAATATGTCCCATTTTAATAGGTTATACTATCTAAGAGTCAATGTTCTTTCTTTATGCCCCTGTATGTCTCAATTCCTGGAAGAACAATAATGTCAGGCGCACCAGTAGATCATACATAAAGATGTGCTGACATGGGCCCAAGACAGTTATATTACATCAAAGAAAACCATAAAGGGACCAAGAAGCGGACATAAAATGTGTTTTCTTCTTTAATGATAAAAGAGCAGTTTGAGGTGTTTATAGTAGATTAACCCTATTCACTAACACACTGTAATCAATAAATATACAATGGCAGCATCTCTGATCCTTACATGTCATCACTAGGGCTTAGTTAGAAATATATATATTTTTTTAAGGATAGACTCTCTAGCATATTCAGTTGCCCCATCATGTGTAGGATTTTGTTTTATTCTATTTATTAAAATTGTTATTAAAGAATGTTACAAGAAATATTCATTATTCTAGTTCCGTGTACACATATGGGAGCTGTTATTCCACAACCTATTATCCAAAAAAATTCAATATTCGATTGATAGTAAATGGGCCTCCTAGTGTATGTTAATCACAGTTCTGCAGGTGACTGCCCAAGCAAGCATCTTAACATTAGACTTGCTTTTTCATATGAGTTTTGGAAGTTTGGCTTCAAATCTTTAAAGATCAGATCATTTTAGGTAAAACTCATAAGTACACAAAACCAGAGAGATTATTTAAAATACTGTAGTTGTGAAGGTCCAAAAAGGCAAGGTGGCATCTCATGCTATGTGTTGGACTTAGCACCATGTCATGGTTTAAAATACAGCTTCTACACCAAATATTGTATATTACAAGACAGCACATATGCCAACAGGCCCTCTCTCCTATATGCTTGTCCTGTGATCCCTTAATTTATCCCAGGGATTTGACTTGAAGTGGAAATTACTCAGCATAAGTGATATTACTGTGACTTAATATTTTAATATTGTTGTTGATCCCAAGTCAATGGCCTAATCTTTATAGCTATGCTATAATTGGCAAAGAGAGGCTGTTTCCAACACCCTGCTGCTCTATCCCCATAATAACCATGTGCCATCAGAAAGGGCAGTGTCCTATACAAGAAAAGAGACTTCCAGGAATAGAAGAGTTCAGAAAACTGTAGCTTAGTCTATCCTCAAGATAGGTGCATTTATGGTTGTGCATTCATTTGTAACCGGATCACCAACTTCTTGTCCGCAAAAGGTACAACGCTGTTCTAAGAACACAGTATTGGGATTTGAATATCCAAGCATTAGTTTATTGTTGATGCTTTATGAACTATATTTGGATGTTTATTATTTTTTTTTATTTATGTAGCAGCAATCACTATACACTGCACTGTACAGACTTTGGACATCATTTACATTTGTCCTTGTCATCGTAATACTTATTGACACAAATATTTTATTGCATGCTGGCTGAGTTAAGATTTTCATATCGGTGGAAATCTAAATTTAAGCAGGCATCTGAATTTCAATACCTCGGACTATTTCTCATCTAGTGCCATTCACGCCAGCTCTTTCATCTGCCAATTTTGTTGCATTAGCAGCAAACATTATGGTACCAGCTTTTTTATGGTGTATATATGACCCCTGGTTCTCCTTGCCACAAATGGTCTCCCCATCTACCTCTCTACCAATTTCAAAATGATCTTCTTGTGTACCATTACCATCAACATTAAAGGAGAACTAAATCCTAAATTAATATGGCTAAAATGCAATATTTTATATAATGACCCTATTGCACCAGCCTAAAGTTTCAACTTCTCAATAGCAGAAATGCTGCAGGATTTCAAAATTGGCACAGGGGGTCACCATCTTGGAAAGTGTCTGTGTTCAGTGGGCTCCGAGCAGCTGTTAAGAAGCTAAGTTTAGGGGTATTCACAAATTATCAATCAGAAAATTACGTTTGCTTGTAATATAAGATGATGCTACAGGGCATATTATTAAATGCTGATGCTAATTCCACTGGTTTCTGTGCTGTCATGTAGTTATCTCAATTAATTACTTATCAACCTTATATTGTGACATTTATATTCTATGTGTACTGTATATTTTGACTGGGTCCCTAAGTGACAGCAGCACAGAGCATGTGCAGTGAATCAGCAGAAAAGAAGATGGGGAGCTACTGGGGCATCTTTGGAGACACAGATCTTCCCTGATCTTTTCTAAACTACTTTTTTGTAAAAAAAAACAAAAACAAAAAAACCTGTGTGTATTAAGGCAAAATTTGGGGACTAATTGAATTCTATAAATTGGGGATTATTTAATTAACAGGTTGTAGTTCACAAATAATTTCTATAATATTTGTTGTATCTTGTTTGCTGTAACTGATTGGCAAATCTCTAGATAAATGCTTTATTTTGTCCATTTATAGAGCCTCAAATTTTCTGGTTGAGTTTTTAAAGGGGAAGAATCTAATTTTTAGAGATTTATTATAACCCAAAGCTGCTAAATATCTGAATCCATCTGAACACTCCATCTCAAACCTGTCGAGGTCATATAGAAGTTGATGGCAGATGTCCCTGAAGTTGTTTCTTGACATTATGATTTGCTCTGGATAATCCAATAAATTTGGAGTTTTGACTTGTAATCTGATAGAGTTGAGTTTTCAGAGCGTCAATCAGATGGTTTGCATTGACAAACAATTTTGTCAGGATGTTTTTTCGCTCAGACTTTTACAAGAAGTATTGTTGATAAATGAGTTAGGCTGATGGGAGTTAGGTCTATTTTGTTTAAATTAAAAAATTAAAACTATGAAGTTTTAGTAAAAACCCCAAAAAATACAGAAGTAGGCTAGAAATCTTGTAAATTTTGTCTTGGGCTTCTATTCCAGTCCAAGGCAACCATAGATCTATAGCAGGGAAACTTGCCACACCAGGGATGACTGTGTGTGTATAGTACTATTTAAACTTGTGTTTATTTTCCACCTCCTTCAAAGCTCTACTCGCTGCTCTGTATTTAGGTAATTTGGATTATTTACATTTCCAGAGTAACTTTTAATTTGGTGCTTTGCGCGAAGTAAATTGCTTTAATTAATATGTTGTTTTAAACTGGCATTAAACAACTAATTGCTCGTGTAATTTGTGTTTGCACTGCTTAGTGAGGGACTTCTATGTTTGCTTCTGAGACTTTACGATTACTGCATGGAACTAAGAATGTAAAGATTGTGGAATTATATTGAAAGGAAATAATATCAACAGATATTTAGATGAGGCTTGGCAAAATGATTTTTACTGCATCAACAATGTAATGATTTTTAGTTAATTTACTTATGTAGAGCAATAGAGCTTATAAAGATATTACTCTATAGCCAAACTAACTAGTTTGAGGTGAACTCTTCTTCATCGTGCTAGTGTGCCAAAAGAGACATGGAGGGAACAATAATGATACACTCAAGCTTGTTTTCTGTTCTAATAGCACTGGGGTTTGTATCAACACAGTATTTAATGATGTTGACCTTTTAATAGAAAGTGTGCAGGTAGTTTGGAGCTTAGTATTTCAATAATTCATAAACCAGGAAAACACTATAGCCGCAAAAGTATCAGGACACCTGCCTGTCCAATATTTTGTATGTGGGTTTGTATGTGGGTCTGCCTTTCATCCTTCTGTGCTAGTCAGCTAGGAAGCATCCCATTAAATAACAATATAATTTATTACATGGGCATGAGCTGCTGTGTAACAATCGGACAGCCATTCAAAGGAGAAAAGGCTCAGATTACACAGCAGAGAAGCTCTGTAGAACACAACGGTGTTATCTGTTTAACCTGTGCCATATAGCCTTCTTTCAATTTCCACCATTGCTACAGAGGAGCTAGTTTATATGAACTATAGTAGTGTTTCTGAAGCAAACAGATCAGTTTTACCAGTGCAGGGCAACAGTACATGATATTTTTATTACTTTAAAACACTTTCATTTTTTGGTGTTACTGTTCCTTCAACCCTTCAAATAATTTGCCCAATACAGATTGCAAGGCTAAAATGGTAATACATTTTAACATATATAAAAAGAAATTGACATTTCTCCAACATATTGTATCAAATCTTTTAACAATTGATATACTTTTTGGGGGAATTAGTCCTTGTACATGAAGGACCCAGTTCCATGGTTTTTCTATGATTGCCTTTTAATGACAGTATTAATGAGTAGTGGTGAATTCCTGCGTTTTGACGCCGGCACCTCATTTTGGCCGATATCGTCCGTTTTTGGACGCGCCAATTTTGAATTTGCCGCAAATTCGCGCCTGGCGAAGAAATTCGCCCATCACTATTTATGGGCCCTAAAAGATGCCTCTGTGCCATCTAACATACAGATCTATGGGGGTATTGTAATATAAGTCGCTAATGGAAAAACTCTTTGCAATGCAAAAAGTTATGCCTTTGCGCAAATAAATTTTGCTTTGCGCAAATTTAATATAGCTTTTGTGAACCCGGAAACTGTTTAGTGACCACTTCCGGCAGCGGAAGACCGTTTGCGAATTTTATAGTTTGCGACAATGCGCAGTCAATGTAATAAAACTTCTTACTGACACCTTCAAGCACTTCTTAAGAGTGCGCAATTACACTTCGCAATGTAATAACAGTTTAAGGAACAATATAACATTGCGAGATGTGGATTTTTAATCTTATCGGCGCAAATTGTTTTGCTCTTTGCGACTTTAATTACATTCCCCTGTATGTGTTTAAATAATTATTGATATGCTAAACTTTCTTTTCTGAAATCTTTTCATTTTTTTTTGCAATTACTTGCACATTACCAGCACTGATTATATTGTTAGGTCGTACAATGTGACATTGTGAAGCAGCAAACTTTATTCAATCTAGCCCATTTTAAAAGCTAAGTTTTGTGCATTTTTGAAGGTAAATTTAGTAGTTACCAGTTTGTACATTGTAATTATAGTAACTCTCTTGCCTATCAAAAATGCTAACCCTCCCTACCCCATTTATCCATAAAATGTTTAGATATTTATCTAAAATATCTTACAAATTATTTTTCATGCTCTCTCCCATGGCCACATCTAGTTTAAAATATACCTCACCACCCATCTATCATTTTGCATATAGGTCCTGGCAACAGATTACCTTTGCATGGTACCTCTGTTGGTATATACTAATGATGGGCAATTCTGTCCCATTTCGCTTCACCGAAAAATTGTTGCCCATTTAAGTCAATGGGCGACAAAATAATTTTGACGTTCTGTCCTCCCTACGTATTACCCTGGGGCAGTGTGTAGTTAGACATGCAGCTAAACCTACCCACAATCCAATAAAGAGACTGAACTGGAATCTGTAGATTTTACTGGATAGGCAAGTGGAATAGAATAGAGGTGAAACTGTAATACAAATAAAAGGAAATGCAATGAATAAAAAGAATAATAATGCAGGAACATATACATATATATATAACTTCAACACAAAAACACTAGCTGACACAAAATGTATGAGCAGCAATGTCTCTGGGGGTGCTGGCAGCTGTAAAAGTGGCTTAATGTAGATTTAAGTCCATTTCCTCACCAGCGATGCTACCATAAAGAAAGAGTGCAATCCTGTGTGCTTCTTCCACAGCATGGTCTGTAAAATTGGGAGTATGGTAGCCCGATTAGTTCAAATGCACCCCTGTTGTTAACCTTATGGAGGTGCTGGATAGATTCCTGAAATGGCCAGCAGAGGGAGTTCACCAAAAGTGAGCAATAAAAAATAGCAGCATGATGACAGCTTGTGCTGATGACACGCTTCACTGAAAAATTTGCGAAACACATTGAAGTCAATGGGCGTCAAAATAATTTTGACATGCGTCAATTTTAATGTGAGCGACAAATTTTCTTTTTTGTTCAAATGCATTAAAGTCAATGAGTCAATCCGAATAATTTTGTAGCGCGTCAATTTGTGTGCGCACACCAATTTTTTTCTATTGCGGAGACATTTTTGCCACATATTCGCAAAAACATTTGCGGACGAAGAAACCAGGAAATTTGCCGCAAATCCATGCCTGCCAAATTTTTTCGCCCATCACTAGTATATACTGTTACATGTGTCAGATGGCACACATTGTATTCAATTTTGGTGTAATGAATTCTATACGGATTGTATTTGAATTTAAAGATGTGCATTTAAAGATGTTTGAATTGTACAATTTGATGAACGCACTTTGGGTGTTCCCATGCTTATTGAGAATTGGAATGAGTCTGATGTATGTTCACTTAAGTAACTTCACCTGAGAAAGTGAAAGACAGGCACACACTGAATAGCTGTGCCACACAGTTTGCACAGTATAACTTACAATAAAATATTTTAATGGAAGGGATATTATCCCCCATTGAAATATCTGTGTTTGCCTCTATTCTATTGCATGTGACCTTTTTCACAATAAGTTGGGGTTTGAGAGGCTTATAGCACCCTACAACAACTGCGCAAAGTCAGCGAGTGTGTGTACACATTTTAAAAAAAAAAATCAATACTTCGGTCAATATTCTTATTGACTTATCCTCTATATATAGCAGATGAAATTTCCAAATGATTCATCATTTAGATTATTTTGATGATAATTTTGCATAAGCTGTGGATACAGAATAGGAATGAAACTTGAAATAATTTATTTGAGCAATTCAAGTTTTCTTGATCTTGATGATCAAAATGTGAATGAATCGAAATACGCTATCTACTCTCATTATTTTTCCACACAACTATTAATATTTTCACTCATTAGGAAACTGGGTACCTAACGATTTAAAGAAAGTGTTATTTGTTCTAGAAAGAATGAGCATAATTAGCTATAGATTTTATCTCCAGCACTAATTTCTACTTCAGTAAGTTTGACTCATTTTCTGTTTGTTTAGATACTTAGAAAACAAACAAAATGTGTACTACATACATCATTTTTCTTTCTTACGAATGACCGCATTCCATCTAGACAATGAACACAATAATGATTTCTTATAATCTTCTTTTTTTCTTATTTCTTAATGATTTTTAGGGGAATACTTTTTGGGATAGATATTTTTTAGTGGTTCACCTATAATAAAAAAGTCTGAAATTAAATCACAGCCACAGGTGGCAAAAGTCCTAATAATGCATCCTTCTTCGTGCAAACAATGATAAATATAAAATATATTGGTGCAAAGCATCAAGCTGCTGTGTGCCAACTATACTGTTCAGTCTCTATAATAAAGGCAAAATCATCCTGCACATACACTGGCTCATTTAAACCTTTGTTGGGTTTAAGCACTATTTCAGGGCTATACATCATGTTCTTACTTGAATGATTCTTCCCCATTCCAAAATAAAATGTAAAACAGCAATAGCTAATAAAAAAAAACACATATAAAATAAATCCGTACTCATACCATGTACTAAGCAAACACTTTAAAATGTATTATTTTTTATTATTAAAACTAAACAAACTAATTTTAAATGGAAATGTGCACAGTCTTTATTTGTATGATTTCACAAACTATGATTTTATTACAACTAAAATGTGCATCTGTTTGAAAGTAATAATTTTATAAGGGCTCATTTACAACACAAGTACATCTGATTTCAAGGTTGTGCAAATATAAATGTTATTCTATTAAGTTACTTGCATCCAAATACACAACTTAGACTATGGAAGAATGTTTTTTCCAAACATGGGGGGAGCTGGAACCTTGGAGCTACTGCCAGGGTTCCCACTGTGGGCTACATCAATAGGTTGAGCAGATTTGGGCCTGAAGAATCACATGTGGATGCCATTTTAACGCCCCAGATTGCAGGTGCTGTCATCACTGCTTGCTCCCAGTTCATGAATGAACACTCATGCAATTGTGTTTGTTCTAACATATTGTGCACAACTGCAGACAATGGCGCACTTGGCCATAGTGATGATGGAATTGTGAAAAAAATGTGCAATATGGGTGAGAAAAGTTATGATTTGCATCAAAAATTGTACTTTGCACATTTGCATTGGTAAATGAGCCTTATGGTATTATGTGACAAAAAGTCCAAACTTGGCTATAGGTCTAGTCATCTGCATCAACCGGTCTGCAGGGAGTATTTATTTGCCACTTGTTTTGTACAGCTGGGCTACCAGAGATGCAAGAGAATATAAATTATGCTTACCAGCGTTGCATCAGACTTCTTTGACTTTATGTTATTACACTATAATGATACATCGGATAAAAGGACATGCTGCTGTTCTGTAACAAAAATGTAAAGCTTCCAATTCTACTTAGAGAAGCAAAGGACACAGTGTTATACAAATCAGGTTGTAATTGGAGGATCCCTTTGCAAATTAATTAAGCTGATAACCCTGGAAAGCTGAGGAAATGTTTTATTGAGTGCTTTATAAACACAACTCCAATTCTGCTGGATTAAGTCTTCCATTCTACTCTGTAATCTGTAAAATAGCAACAATTGCAGAAAGTTTGTTTCAATAACAGTGTTTACAGCCTAAGAAATAAATTGAATTATCTTATATTCAGAACAAAAAAAGGACCAGGAGGTGGCATCAATTGTAAATTTTAATTGGTCTTTAATGTCACTAAATAGAATAATCAGTGTTAGTAGTAAAACAACAGGTACTGCACAATTCCCTGTTTACTGGGCTCATGCTGAGTCCTATAGACTAGTTCAAAGGTTTGACAACTCAAGCCATGACAGGGCAGCATCAAGAAGCAGGTGCCAAAGTTGCATAACTGTAATACCTGTCCCCCACCCTCATAGGAGACAATAAACACATCTAGTTTTTTTGGGATTGGAAAGGTCACAGCTTTACTTGGAAGTGGAAGCTGTAATATATCAGGTAGGAGGTTTTGTCGGTGGGTTTCCGATATATATGGTGGTATGTTAGGTATGTCTTTGATATAAATAGTTGTGTCCAGAAAGTGGATGTGGCTTGAAGAGCGGACTAATTTAAAGTTGATGGTGGAGTGATAGTTATTAAATTGGTCATGGATGAGTTTTTACTCAGTATCTGCCCAACTGATAAGGATATCGTCAATATAATGGTTTTGTTATACAGGAGGAGAGGAAATCTCGTTCTAGTTTTGCCATGAAAAGGTTAGCATACTGGGGTGCAAACTGGGTTCCCCTACTGCTGTACTGTAGGTACAATTCTTGGCCAAACAAGAAATATTTATGTGTAAGTGTAATTTCAGTCAGACTTACAACAGTGTTGACTGGTAGATATTGATTTTGCTGGAATTCCTTGCATGCTGCTGTTTCATCTTTGTGGGGTATGTTGGTGTATAGGGATTCCACATTCATTGTTGCCAAAATAGTGCCCTGTAAAGGATATCTGTGGTGTCCTGTAAGTAGCTTTTAATTTTAATTTCTTACTAGGGGTTTTAGTATGTGTTTGACCCAACTTGGTCAACTTCTCTGTTAGTGTTGTGATGCCAGAGACTATTGGGCACCCTGGGTTGCCTTCTTTATAGATCTGGGGCAACATATAGAAGGTACCTATTTTGGGGGATTCTGACACCAAGTGTAATAGGTATGTATGTGTTGCTGGAAATGCTTTGATTAGGTTTTTGAGTTCATTGATATAGGCCTCTGTGCGGTCATTCTCTAATCTGGTGCAGTTTAAAATTAGAAAAAAGAAACCCTGTTTTTGGCTTTATTATAATGTTATTAAAATCCACTTAAAACCCAATTACTATTAAAAACTTGGTAATAAATTTTCTCCTTGGGATCATCAATACCACACCAAACCTGGATTATATTGGACTGCTTCTTGGTCAATTACAAATTTTTACTAATACAATTAATTAATTATTTAAAAAATGAAAATTCCTGTAATTAATCAGACACCCAAACAATCACTCTTGTAAACTTAATTGATTCTTGTACATTAAATTGCACATTAAATTGTGTATTCCATGAATTCATTCCCATAATTAATCAAAGATAAAAGTTTACTCTATTGCCGTGAATAACTTATAAATTGCTTGTGCTTTCCAAATCAAAAAATGTTCTAATGTTGCGATTAATTATAAAGTGCCAATGTTAATTAATTAATTGTTTCAAATTCCTCATTCCATATCCCCTCTTAATGGTTTGTTAAAAATGAATTACTAAAAGTGACCAATGCCGATATCCAATAAATTAATTAGTTGAAAATAACCTCCCAGTTAATTATCCCAAGTTATTGAAGAGCCCCATAACCCTTCAAAATTTCCAGGGCACCCCCATGCTATTTATATACCAGTTTTTGCTTGACTAGAGAATCATTAACCAATTTATTCCAGAAACCCTGTGTGGGTGGAGACACTGATTTCCACTGCAGTAGAATCACTTTTTTTGCAAAGCAGTGCAGTTGTAGATAGAGTTTGGCATCGTTGCACATAGGTAGTGCTCCCACGATTCCCAGGAGGCACAGGCTGGGGGAAAGAATATTATCAAGTGTCTGCACTATGTATGTCAACGCTGCCCTCAAAAACCTTGTATCAGGGGACACTCCCAAAATACATGATAGTAGGTTCCCACTTCAGCTAGACATTTTGGGCATGCGTCTGACGCACCTCGATATATTATGCGGAGTAATATATACTCGATGGAGGAATTTAACCTGAATGTAGCCTCTAGCAGAGATTGTAAACTGGGGTATTAAGTACAATGCCTGTTCCCACATTTCCTCATCCATCTTTGGAATGTTTTCAGTGCACTTTTGTTAAGCCGTAGCCAACTTGTTTGGGTTGGCCCCCATCAATATGATATACATTTAAGTTAATATCTTTTGTAGGTACTGCCTCCTTAGATATTTCTCTAGCCCGGTTTCTGTAAGTTGGACTTGTCTTAGGGGGAATTGTGTTCTAAAGGCGTGTTGCAGTTGTAATTATGGGTCATACAGTCTAGAGGGGATGGGAAAGTCTTCCCTAATTACCTGGAATTGCTTACATTCACCATTGGTGGTAATATCTGCAAGCGTTTTTACTCCAGCGGTCGTCTACAAGGCTATATTTGACACCGACTGAACATGTGGTAGGTATTTGTTGCCTCACGGGGTTCCATTTTGACCAGGTCTGCTTATTCGCCTGGGCTATGTTTAAAGGAGTCAACCACTGTCCTCATGGGGATGGTTGTTTTATAGCGAGAGGTTATACTTGTGATAAAAATAACTCACCCTGGTAGTCCAGTGTTGCAACGGGGGCGCTCACTGCGCCATCGCAGGGATGGCCATCGCGCCGCTCCTCTTCGGCCGCCATTGCGGCTGCTTTGGGGGCGTGCGCCCACGTCTTGTTGATATTGACACGGGCGCACTGGCATGATGATGCCAGAGCGCAAAGGCGCACAGTGGCGCAAAATTCAAAGGGGTATTTAAAGGGATCCCATTCATTACTCATTGCTCGTGATAGGATTTGTTCCTGGTGCTTAGCTATTGCTATTCTGTTTCTGAAACCTGTTATTGACTACCTGTTGTGACCCCTGCCTGTTCTTGTCAATTCTGCTTTCTGTATCCTGACCCCTTGCCTGATATCCAATGTTTATTCTCTGCCTGCCCCGACCCGGCCTGATCTGACTACGATTTTGTCTCACACCTTGTACTGTGACCTTCAGCCCAAAGACTCTTGCCTTACAGTTGTGCCCCTCTGCTTGTCTAGAACCCCTCACCTTGCACCTCTCATTTTAAGACCTGGCGGCATCTGAGTAGCTGAGGGCTCCTCCCGAAGCCAAAGGCGGCTGCTACAAGCAGAAGCACGAGCCGAGACCAGGGTGCTTGGCATCGGTTCTAGATTAAGGGTGCCAACCGTTACAATACCTTTATATGGCAAGTGGCCTAGTGCTTTAAGGGAGCCTAGCTTTGGGGACATCCACCCAGGCTCGGACTGGCAATCTGTGGGTTTGGGCAAATGCCTGATGGGCTGCTTGCTTTAAAATGTAAATGGCCTGCTCATCTAAAAATGCAAATTACATCTGTCTTTAATATGTAAATGAGCCACTCACTTTAGAAATGTAAATGAGCAGTCCGTAACAACTAGCCACAGCTAAGCCGATGCCTGCATTTGTTAGTGCACATGCCAGTACTGGCATATGGGCAGAACCAGGAATTCTGACCAACTTCAGTTAGTAATGTTAGATTTGCTTGCTATATACCCAATCCCTTATGCTTATGATAGGTACAGTATGTTGGCAACAGGAGCTTCAGCCTGTATATGGAAAACTGTGATATGTACCATTAATTGGGCAAAGCTAATCTACCACTGTTGCAGGTGCCTGCAGGGTTGTGAGAGCTAGCCTTGGTTGCTCCCCATACCACCAACCCTCAGACCACTGAGTCCAAAGTTTTAAAAAAGGTTTTAGGCAGGTTCCTGGGGAATTGTAGAAAACGTATAGGAATTTGGGAAGAAATACAATTTTTAGGATGTTAATCCGACCAGGGAGGGACAGAGGGAGTCCTTGCTACACTGAGACCCATGTCTGAAGGCTGGCCAGTACCATTGATATGTCGAGTACTACATACTGTCTAAGGTCTCTGTGAATTACTATCTCCAAGTATTTAAATGTGGAAACCGCTTGGTTTGAGTTTCTGGATAACATTAGGGGTGTTCTGTGGTAAGAGATCGACAGGGAAGATTAGTGTTTTGTTGTAATTCACTCTGAGCCCTGAGAAGGTGCCAAATCGATTGAATGATCTTATCAGAGCACACAGAGGGGTATTTGGATTTGCAAGGTATTAAAGCATATTGTCTGCAAAAAGTGAGACTTTTTCACATATCCCCCTTATGCACAGGCCCTCTATGGCCTAATCTGCCCTTATACTAATAGCAAGAGACTCAACAGCCAAGGCAAACAGTATGGGCGAGAGTCCACGGCATCTTACCCCAGAAGAACTCGGTTATCTGGGAGTGTAGTCTGAGCAATTATTATTTGCTAAAAATTGAGTTGCCTTAAGGCCTTGGAGTAGTTCCGGGTTGACTAATGTATAATCGATGTGGGAGTGTGCTGCAGAAGCTATTGAGTGGCAGGAAAATTGTTTAGTGTGTGGGTTCAACCACCTCCATGAGTCAGTTAGCCCCAATGCTGTCAATGTGTGTCAGTGCCTGCTGCTCTTTTGCCTGTGGGAGAAGATGGTCCATCTGGGGGTCCATGACCATGTTAAAGTCGCCCACCCAAAGAGTGGGGTGTGTGCCCAATGCTGCCACTTTTTGTGTGATCGAGTTGAGAATTTGCAGGTCTGCGCGGGGGGGGGGAGTGAGCATAAATTTATACTCAGGGATGTGCGACCTGCCATCTGTCCCTTGAGTATTATATATCTAACTCCTCTGTCTGATATTGGCTCCTTAAGGTGAAAATGTAGGTACTTTCTGACTAATATTGCTACTCCTCTCGAGTAGGTTGAAAATTCGGCATGGTAGACTCACGTTACCCAATGCCTCGTCAAGGCCCTTACTCTCTGACCCACTAGATGGGTTTCCTGCAGCAGTATAAGGTCCGCCCAGACTTGCGGAGCACATCCAATTCTATGGATCCCGGACATTCCAGGATAATAATTTGAAACCTGTTTCAGTACCTGCATTGTCGGCTGACAAGAGTCCTACACAAGTGGCTCATAGCCCTCAGTGGCCTCTGTGGATTTATTGGTGAAGATGTCTTCTAGCAGCTGTGGGCCTTAGTTCCAGCCATTCAAGTGCCGCCTCTGGACAATCGAAGAACAGAGGTCTGTCGCCCTCTATGATTTTCAATTTCACAGGGAACAATATTGTGTAGGTAAGGCCCATCTCACGCAGCTTACGATTGACTCCACTGAATTAGCTGCGTTGTTTCTGGACTGAAGCAGAATAATCTGGAACGCAGAGACTGGCTCTGGCGTAGTTCAGATCACCCTTTTTCCAGGAGTCTCACAGTGCATTGTCCCTAAATTAAGGAGCTTGATTGGGAAGGGGTGAGGTGGGAAGATTCCGAATCTCCTGGTCTTGTCTTTTCTTGTGTTACTAACTTTGTTTGCATCCACAATCTACTGGACCCTATGCAGCCTTGGGTTGTCGACTTACACACTTCACGGAGACATCCATATGTAGGGTTTCAAATGATCTCCAGACTGCCAAGAATAAAGGACACACATTTGGGATCCCGCTACTTACTGTTAGTTACAAAGTATACAGCAAAAGTAATTATACATTGCCACTGTTAACGTCTTCTGTAGATTTTATAACTGCTGGGTTTTTGATGCATCTATTTCATAGACGTGTTATTCTGAGAATGTTCCACAATGCATTGAATTTATAAATTGTGATGCTATATTACTTTACAGAACAAACATCCATTAAACTTCTAATGTTAAAACAAATAAAGAATGGTATTAAAATATTTCTTGCAGATGCCATCTACAAGTGTTGGGAACGAGGAATATATTTGTACAATATTACTTCAGCAGTTTTAGCCTTCAGTACCTCCAAGATACTAACCAGGCTTGGTCTGTGGGGAAAACCACCAGCAAAAGTATCCAACTGGTTATCAGTCCTCCAGGTCTCTGAAAGTTTTAGCCGGTGCAACAATCCAGACTCCCTTAAACACCCCTTGGCTGTCCAGCCCACCTTCTGGCTGCTTAACCCTTTGGCGTTTCTTGAAGGGAACACTCTTAAATGAATGGCTCAGAACCTAAAAACAGGGGATACATATCTGTCATCCACTATAAATCCCGTCTGGCTTGTACAATATATATATATATATATATATATATATATATATATATATATATATATATATATATATATATATATATATATCTATATATATATATCACAGGAAGAAAGCACTCACGGCTAAATTTTCATAAAAAATTATAGGATCTTTATTCCATCAACCACATATCTACGCGTTTCATCAGGATAATGTTTAAAAGTAAAGCACACCTTTTATCCCCAAATCAGTACAAAGCAGTGTAACCATCTTTGTTCAACCATTCTCACTCATTTACTTATCGCATTTAACGTGCACATGTGTAAAATCTCAAAAAATGTTCCTATAATATACAGGTTTTTAGCATATAATATTCATATTCTTTGTGTCCCCTAAATTTAAAACACATTGTTTACTTTAAGAAGGCTGGGGATCTCTCACACATAGAGCTTAATAGAATAGAAGGCCATTTATGTAAAATTTTCATCATTGATTAATCTGTTCATCCAGTGCACTCCCATACTCGATCATTCCAATAGTCAGTACACCATTAAAGGAACAGTAACATCAAAAAATAAAAGTGTTTTAAAGTAATGAAAATATAATGTAGTGTTGCCCTGCACTGGTAAAACTTCTGAGTTTGCTTAAGAAACACTATTATTGTTTATATAAATAAGCTGCTGTGTAGCAATGGGGGCAGCCATTCAAAGGAGAAAAGACTCAGATTACACAGTAGGTAGCAGATAAACTCTGTCTGTCTAATGGTGTTATCTATTATCCATTAGTTAACCTGTGCCATATAGCCGTTTTTCAATTTCCGCCATTGCTACACAGCAGCTTGTTTATATGAACTATAGTAGTGTTTCTGAAGCAAACAGAACAGTTTTACCAGTGCAGGACAACACTACATGATATTTTCATTACTTTAAAACACTTTCATTTTTTGGTGTTACTGTTCCTTTAAAAAGACTATATATACTGTATATATATATATATATATATATATATATATATATGTGTGTGTGTTTTTATTTCTCTAAAACTCTGAAAATGCAAGCTTTATTAAGTGTAAAAACCATGAAAAACTCTAATACAAAACTTTGTGAAGTAAAAGCAGTTGAGGTCCCATAGAAGTCAATGGGAGCTGCGTTAATCCTATTGGACTTTCTTATTAACATTTTTCAGATTTTACAGATTTTTTTTTGCTTGTAATCATCTGAAAAACTTGAATTGTTAGAGTTTTTAGAGATATTTGGATTGTTTTCAGCTTGCACAGCACTTTTTTCCACTTGTACTTTTTATATTTGGCTCTTTTCAGAAATTACATGGCATTCATGGTTTTAGAGAAAATTAGCTTATTTGTGGTTTCAAAAACTTCTAAAACCACTAAATGTGATAAATGATAAATCTGCCTCCCAATGTCATACTGCTCATGTAAAAATATGTGTAATTTTACATTAGTTAGGATTATAGCCTATTTATTAATTGGCACAAGTTAACTACATTCTGGAGCCTAACACACATCACAAAGGGTAATGATATATAAAAACCCTTTACACTGCTGCACATCTGTGTACCTATGATCTGGTCTTAGACAAATATTGCAATTACATTCTGCAAAAGCATCTGCCCCATATATTTTAAATGACATAGAAACATCATTAGCAACAGAAAGACCCGAGAAATATGTGAAGATAAGTAAGGGAACGCTCAGGTCATACAAATATGGAATGAGAAATTGATTTATATGTCTATAATATAAAACATTTTGAAGATGAAGTGATCAATACATTTCTACTTTGAAATGCTACAGGAAATGATCCCAAGGGAGTTAATTATTCTACACTAATGACCATAAACACACTTTTAACAATTTTAGTAATGAAATGCAGAATTAATTGGAGTATACCACAAGCTTCTTCATATGAATGCACACAAATACACAAAATACACACACACAAAAAAGTAGACAATGAATGGCAATTACTATGCATTTCTAGGGCCAATTAATTATAATAGTGTTATCAAACAATACATTCTATTTCTTTGTACTATACATGTAGTTCTTTTTACAATATATTACAAATACAGGTATGGGATCCAGAAACCAGCTATTCAGAAAACTCCAAATTTTGGAAAAGCCATCTCCCATAGACTCCACTTTAATCAGATAATTCAGATTAAAAAAAAAATCCCTTTTCTTTCTAATTATAAAACAGTACCTTGTATTTGATCACAAATAAGATATACTTAATCCTTATTGGAGGCAACACAATCTTATTGGGTTTAATTCATGTTTAAGTGGATTTTTTTTTAGTAGACTTAAGGTATGGAGATCGAAATCACGAAAATATGCCTAGAAACCCCCAGGTCCTGGATAATAGACCCCACACCTGTAAAGGATAGGATCCATTATCCGGAGGTTTCTTATGCAGAAAGCTCCAAATTATGGAAAGGCCATCTCCCTTAATCTCCATTTTAATCAAATAATACAATTTTAAAAAATGTTTTCTTTTTATCTTTAATAATAAAACGGTACCTTATACTTGATCCCAAATAAGATATAAATAATCTTTGGGTTTAATTCATGTTTAAATTATTTTTAGTGGACAAAGTACGGTGATCAAAATGACAGAAATATCCTTTATCTAGAAAACCCCATATTTTTTAATAGTTGAGGTGCGTTCATGGAAAATATTGAAATGTTGGATTGTCCATACTTAATCCTTATTGGAATTTGGGGTTGGGTTTATCTAATGTTCACATGATTTTCTAGTTGACTTAAGGTGTGAAGATCCAAATTATGGAAAGACCTATTATCCGGAAAGCCCCGGGTCCCGAGCATTCTGGATAATAGGTCCTATACCTGTAATAATAAATTTGAAAATGTTGATAACTCCCCATTATGCAATAAAATTTGTAAAGCAGTTTGCTGTAAAGCTGCCATTAGGAACTCACTGTAAAAATGTTTTTGCCCTCCAAAGTTTAAGGAAAATACAAAGCTTTGTAATAATAATAAATAATTCTATTTGAACGGCATATGAGGAGAGTCTCTGCACAGATCATTTCCATGCAGGTACAATATCAAATGCTAATATTTCAGTCCCACAAACAATCAACCTTGAAATCTGCAAATGCTAGTTAGTAATTATGTGGACCCCTGAAGGTAAGCAGTAAGAAAATGAATGGGCTTTATGACAAGCAGAAGGCTTAAAGACTGAATATGTCATTACTCTTATCTAACTAGCTTAAAGTCTCAATTACATTCAATGACCCAAGAACACAGCACCAATATTTGCTGGTTTCAGGATATTTATTGACATCTGCTATAATGAATTATGTTCACAACAGTTTGAATTGAATTTGTGGTTTATTATGCTCTCTTATAAATACATACATTTCTCATATTACATAGATTTGGGGAATTGATCCTCTTTACCTATCCATTAGAATATGTGGACAATAAATATAGAAGATTGTAGCATGAACAAATCAGAGTCTGAACAATCCCATTGCAAAGTGTGTGGGGGCATCACATATAATTCAGTCTGTAGATTACTAACCATTTGTGTGTGTGTGTGTGTATATATATATATATATATATATATATATATATATATATATATATAAAACATAAAAAAACGCACTCATAGGTCTTTCAATTGCAAAAAGATTGTGTTTAATTCAACGTTTCTGCTCTTGAATTTGAGCCATCCTTACGGGCTCTCTCTCTCTGTCTCATGTAATCATTATATAAACCCAAAAAATGTGTTTTGCATCCAATAAGGATGAATTATGCCTTAGCTTGGATCAAGTACAAGGTAGTGTTTTATTACAGAGAAAAATTAAATCATTTAAAAAAATATTGATTATTTGGATACCAGCTTCCAGTAATTCCGAGTAATTCGGGATAACAGATTTTCAAATAACAGATCCCATACTTGTACTACTAACACCATTTGCCTTATTTCTTTGTCAATGATTTTTCTATATTTTACTTTGCATACAAGGCTATGTTGATGGACCCTATAGACAGTAGAGACTAAAGCAGTTGAATCTGCCTGTACCACTGTAAAGACCTTGGGTATATTACAGTTGCAGTCGGTTACAGACATTTTTAGCCCGGGCTGCTGTCTCAGGGCCCCCCTCTGCCCCCCCCTGGTAGTGTGTGTGCTTATGAGCAGTGTGTTTTTGCTGCGAGAAAAAGGTATAGTGTATAGAATAACTGGCGATATTCCAGTGCAGCACAGCAGTGAGGGGGGTTCAGTGGGATAGTGAAGAAACACTTAATTTGCCAATGGAGAGGGAGGTCTTTGTAATAACTGTATTTGCCCCAGGAATATGCGATGATTGCAGTTATTCTATACAATGAGACCGGAATTGACCATGTGACTCCTCTGAACAATGTCATTTTAAGATTAGAACCCAAGTGTCTCACCTGATTGGTTCCTCAGCCTTCAGCCAACCAGTGCCCCTGTGTTTCAGCCTGGGCATAGGCCATTCAGAGCTGTGCTTAGTGGTGGCAGTGCCCAGAGCAAAGGACACCTATATCTGTATTTAGCACAGAACAGAATACAGTAGATGGCACTGTGCAACCAAAGTGCAGTGCAGAATAATCAGGGCTGCTCGCTCTGCCCCCCCCCGCCGCTGCACTGTTTTTGCCATGACCGGCTGGTCGCGGCATAGAGAGAGAGGGTGTAGATCTATGCCGGTGGGGCCCATGAGCCGGGGACCCACCGGGTGTTTTCCCGGTGTCCCGCCGGCCCAGTCCGACCCTGGCTGGACATAATATAATTTTTGTATAATTGAAAAAAAAAAGCCAAATCATTTTAAATGGGCTACAAGAAGCATGTTAGGGATGACCTTATGGGCTTTATGAAATAAAATGCATAAACAAATTAAAAAATTTGAATACAAATTTGCAATGCAATAATGTTAATTTAATATTTTATTAAATTGCAAATGTAATTTTGAGCCTGAAGTTGGCATGATTTTTTTTTCTTATAAAGTAACTGCATTTTCAGTTACTTTTATTACATTCACTGCACACTGTTCGAAAGATCAAATTGCCCATTTTTTTCAGTTGGCAATTGAGTTACAAGTTGGCCACAAAGTATATTTTATCTTTGCGCACAAAGAAAAAAAAGTTGTGTAGGAGAAAAAGTGTATGCCTTGCTTGTATTTATTTTGCTTACATGGTTTCCTACATAGAATGAGTGGTGTACAAACCCTGCAAAATAAGATATTAAGACAACAGATACAGGAATGGGATCCATGATCGATAACAAAAAAAATTCAGAATTGCTCTATATTAATACAATAATTAACATTTTTAAATATGATTTTCTTCCTGTAATAATAAAACAGTACCTTGTACTTAATCCCAACTAAGATATAAAAAATGCTTGTTGGAAGCTAACAATCCTCTTTGGTTTAATTCATGTTTAAATTATTTTTACTGGACTGAAGGTATGGAGATCCATATTACAAAAATACCCTTTATCTTGAAAACCCCAGTTCCAGGTTCATAAGTTCAATATGAGTGAAAATAAGTTATATATATGAATTGTCACTTATATAGTGAATAATGTACCCCCTGTTGTAAAATGTAACGATATTAGAAGTTGCCCAAGAGTTCCATGACCATATAAAGGCATGGTATCATTGACATTTTCCTTTTTACTTTACCTCTCAAATCATTGCATCCCATCTAAATAGATTTCAGTTCTATTATGGCAGGTTATAAAAAGGGCCCTTTAATGGCATAATAGACTAGGGAATTTGTTGTTTTTAAAAAAGAGAAAATAGGACTGAGATATCCAGGTAAATAGCAACTTATCTAATTGTGTAGAAGATTGACTCTGTTCTGTCTTGTATGTGTACAGCTGTGAAATATTTCCTACATTCTAAATACAAAAGACTTACTCTTGTTCTTTTCACATTATCTCATCATATGAAGGTCACACACCAACGCAGTTTTCCCCTATTCTTTTAGTATAAAGTGTCCATTTCTTTTTCGATTAGGTTTGCATTCATAAATGCGATATTGTTGCTGTCATAAAAACACATGCTTCTCCATGGAATGATTGAAAATTAATTTTTCAAATTGTATTGTTTAAGGTAACTAAATATAATTTGATTATTTTATACCCTTTTGCCTTGCCTGAACTCAGACTATCAGGAGCTTATTTATTAAACCTCGATTGTTCTCTTGTCAATTTTTTTAAAGGGGAAAACTTGAATTTTTAGGGGGAAAAAAATCTTGAATTTTTATATTTATTATACCACAAAGCTGCTAAAAATTTGAATCCAAAAATACTCAAGCAAAACTTGTCGAGGTCATGTAAAAGTGAATGCCAGATATCCCTTTTACAATTTGAAAATATTTGAGTTGGGTTTCATACGATGGGAGTTTTGGGTGACAACTGGAAAAATATCAAGCGATTTGGTCGTCAAAGTTGTATGATTGAGAATTTCATTTGATTTTGAATTTTCATTCATTTTTAAAACCAAGCAGGGGTGCAATGAGGCTGTGACCACAAAATACATATAAACAAATACAAAAGGTCCTCTGCACTCAACCCATTAGCAATATATTTAGGACATTGAGACATTTTGTGCTTTAAACTACTAAAAAAGCCTCACCCTTAGTGATGGGCGAATTTGTCCCGTTTGTTCCCGGCGAAAAATCGAGAAATCGTAAAGTTCACGAAAAATCTTGAAATTTGGACCATTTCACTCAAAAATCGTGAAATTTGAAGGTTTTCACTCAAAAATAATGAAAATTTGTCTTACCTGAAATTTTCCTTTTCTTGAGTCCGTAAGGCAGCACAATTTAAGTGTGCTGCCTGAAGGACGATAAGAAAACTGAAAATTTGTCTTACCAGAAAATTTCATTTTCTTGAGTCCATAAGGCAGCACACTTAAATTGTGCTGCCTGAAGGACGATAAGAAAAGTAAAATTTGAAGGTTTTCACTAAAAAAAAATCGTGAAATTTGAAGGATTTCACTCAAAAATCATATAATTCAGAGGATTTCACTCAAAAATCGTGAAATTTGAAGGTTTTCACTAAAAAATCGCAGCGAATTCTTAACAGCAGAATTTATTTGCCCATTGCTTAACAAAACAGGGATCTATATATCCATCCATTCCAAAAGGATCAGCACTCACAGGACTTAAAAATATGAAATAAGTTTATTTGTAGAACAGCACAAGATTAACGTTTCGGCTCCATAAAAAGCCTTTCTCAAAGTGCCAAAACTAATTCAGATCATGTCTTATAACTTGTAACTTGTGGGAAACAACAGCTGTAACACATAATCAGCTTCATTAACACTAATAGAATTATATTATATTATAATTATACACCATTCTATATTGAAATCACATTGCTATATCTTAAAAAACAGCAACTAATGCTGTGGATGCTTAACATAACCAAGGATTAAAACCAAACACCATACTATGGAATTTTATAGACACCTAACCTTTTACCATAAATATAAAGGGAAACAACTTCACTGCAAATGTTACAATATTATCTGTTTCTAATTATGTCCCAACTAATAATGGTACCAATTCCGTTTAAGCTGTTACATTGTGTCATGCTTTGAGACTAACACAGTGTTACTGCCACCCCAGCATTTATTATACTTATTATATCTTTCATGTTACGTCACTACCCATCCCATCCTAAGTGAAAGGTTAAACCTAATTGAAAAGGTTTGTTGTAAGCTATATCATAATCAATTTATCCTTATGTCAGTACAGGTATGGGGCCTGTTATCCAGAATGCTTGGGACCTAGGGTTTTCCGGATAATGGATCTTTCCATAATTTGGGTCTTCATGCCTTAAGTCTACTTGAAATTCATTTAAACATTAAATAAACCCAATAGGCTGGGTTTGCTTCCAATAAGGATTAATTATATCTTCGTTGGGATCAAGTACAAGCTACTGTTCAGAGTAATTCTGAGATTTCTGGATATCAGGTTTCCGGATAAGTGATCCTATTCCTATACTGCCACTCAAAGGGGCCTCAATATACTTCTGTAGTACTGCCACTGATGTTATTTCTATATCCACAAAACGGCACATCATTTCCCACAGAATATCATGGTGTACATAATTACCCCAAAATATATGTGTAAATAAACATATATGTAATATTACTAACAATCATCCCCATGTTAAACGTTCCCCTAATAACCAATGTGCTTGGTATTAAAATTATATTCCAACCCACTCCGCATGGTGGTTATATATCATAGTGTATTAGTTTTAGGAACACACACTCTCACTCTGTTTCTTTATTCATTTTAACTGTATTTTTTTTCACACAGCACCACTGTGAATCCAGCTTTCGGATCCCCTTGGGACCTTTCTCAAGGATAATATGTAAGTTAACAAGTAAATACCTAAATAGCTTAGAAAAGGTCCACCTGAATGATGTCTCAAAGTGCTTAGCGTTCACGCACACATTAGAAATCCTAATAAATTCTATTCTCCCAGCCTTTCATAGATTTGATTTCAGAACAAATTACTACTGTGGATCCCAATACTCTGTAAACCAGGGTTTTGTACAATGGTATGAAACGTACATTATACCTGCACATAGGAGTCCTAATTATAAAATAAATGATGCTCTCAACAGCAAAACTACTAATCTTGATATTTTATGATATAGAACAAAATGATTAATGTAATTTCTAAAGTAATGACAAAGTACAACGTTAATGAGTTTATTAGCAGCTAATTCTTTCTAAAAGTCAATAAATCAATGCAGGTCATAGTCTGACTGTAGCAATGGTTAGGAAAAATATAGTGCAATTTATGTTAATGTGCTTTCCTTATCACGCATGCTTTTGTGAAATAAGGGAGCGTACTGACATTTAAGATATTTCATTGCAGAGGTATATAATGATCTATATATATATATATATATATATATATATATATATATATATATATATATATATAGACATATATAGATATATAGACATATATAGATATATAGACATATATATATATATATGTATATATATGTAGACATATATATATATATATATATATAGACATATATACATATATAGACATTTATATATATATATATATATATATATATATATATATATATATATATATAGACATATAACTAGATAGGTGCACTCAGATAGCCATGTTAATGCCTAGGTGCTGGACAAAAATTCAAGACATTTTTGGTTCACTAACCAAGGAGTGCGGGTCCTCTTGAACTTTACATAAATACTTTGACCCTGCACCCACGCTTATGGAAGACTGGTTCAGAGTGCAAGCGTCTGATTCAGGTCATATATATATATATATATATATATATATATATATATATATATATATATATATACAATTCAAGAAATTCATAGTAAGGTTACCAGATCAAATGAAAAATTAGGGAAGTTTCTAATAAATGCAAGTTGCTTGGCTGCACTTATGGCACACTGTTTGCATTTGAGTTATTGAGCAATCAGTGCAGAGTTTTCTAGAAGTGTCCCTGTTTTTTTTCCCACATGATTTGAAGGTTATGGGTCAAGCCATTCCATCTATGTGTAACTTTAAATCAATTTTACATCACTTTAATAATGTAGTCTTTTAATTCTGATGGCCCAAATGTAATCTACTATAATATCAGCTCCTCCTGAAAGTTTTAGTCTTAAAATCAACTGCAAATCATTGAGTGCAGCAAAGCTCGTTTCTATTTTATTGCCTGTAAGGTACAGAGAGGCATTCCTAATTCCAACCAGTTTAATTATACATCTAAAATGCAAAACCTGAAACAGTTGGTGCTTCAATACAAATTATGGCAGGATTAAATGTCTGCAGCTTATGCTACCTTTCTCCAGTTTTATTTTGTTATTTGTTACTAAATGGACTGCAACGGTTTGATCACAAAGGTCAAATGTTTAAAAAGAATATCCCACGGATAAATAAAATGAGATTTACTGTGCACAAAAAACAATATCTAATAAAAACAGTCATGCATCCCTAATTTTTAATTAACATTTTATCTGTTCACTGGAGTCTGATAAAAAGTGACACAATTCTGTCATTTTACACACAAAAAAAAAGCATTTATTTGTTTCATCCCTAATCGTACACAGCAACTGTTTGCCGTGGGTATTGCAAATGAACAGGTTGGCAAAAGTCGAAAGTTTCCAGTCACAAGAAAGATATTCTTTTAAAAGGTTTTCTTTTTTAAGATATCACGCAATAATTAATGATACTAGTACCTTGTTTTATGAACTAATAATCCAGATGCCTTGCCAGGATAAACGATTTTGTCCTTGACTTTTTTTACGCACCTTGAAATGTGTAATTGCTAATAAAACCAAGCCGTTATTGCTTTAATAAAATATTGTTAGTGTCCATGCATCCAGAGCAAGAAAGTTGTATTTTGTTCCCATCCCACCGAGTACAGGAAAGATTAATTCTTTGTGTGATCTTTCAGGAACCAGAAAACACTGTAAATAAACACTGAAAACAAATGTCCATTTAGGCTATGTACTGATATAGATTAGCAAATTTGAAAAATGACAGCATTTGTTTTTGAATCGCTATACCTTTGTTTTTTCATAATCATGCTTTGTATTTAATGAACATATTAAGAAGCTCAGTAACATCCTTCCACATCTATAGCGTCACTGATTAAGCTTGCAATTTTAGCCTTGTTATTTTCTCCCACTGACTTGTAACTGGGATCCGTTATCTGGAAACCCATTATTTAGAAAGCTTCAAGTTACGGGAAGGCTTTTTCCCATGGACTCTGTTGGTAATCAAAAAACTCTCATTTTTAAAAATGATTTTGATTTTCTCTGTAATAATAAAACAGTACCTTGTACATGATCCCAATTAAGATACCATTGGGTTTAATTTTTAAATGATTATTAAAAGACAAGGTATGCATAACCAAATTATGTAAAGATCCCTTATCTGGAGCTTGAGAATTCTGTATAACTAGGGTCTGGATACCTGTATTATCCAGTACCGGTATATGATCCATTATCCAGAAACCGGTTATCTGGTTTATCAAGGGTAGCATTTCGAATTGAAAAAACTGAATTTGAATCGTACGAATCAAAGGAATATCGCATTCGATCAAATTCGATTCAAAGTTTTTCCCCCCAAAAAAACTTTGATTTTTCAAAGTCCACCAATTGACTCCAAATAGGTTCTAGGAGGTCCTCCATAGGCTAAAACAGCAATTCGGCAGGTTTTAGATGGCGAATGGTCGAAGTCAAAATTTTAAAGAGACAGTACATGAAAAATTTTGATTTTCAGATTTTTTTTGAATTCGAATCGAATTTGGACTTTTCCCTAGTCGAAGTACACAAAAAATAACTTGAAACCCTAATTTTTTTCATTCAACAATTCACCTCGACCTTTGTTAAATCTGCCCCTTAAAGTATGGAGATCCAAATTATGGAAAGATCCCTTATCCAGAAAACCAGGTCCCGAGCTTTCTAAATAATAATTAATAATAATATTTGAGCTACTTCTGTTCTGACCCTAGCAACCAGATTGCAAACTGGAGAGTGGCTGAGTAAAAAGCTAAATACCTCAAAAACCACAAATAATAAAAACCAAATGCAAATTGTCTCAAAATATCACTCCTCTACATCATACCAAAAGTTAATCTAAAGATGAATAACCTCTTTCAGTTTTCCTTCCTCATAAAGGTAGGCTTTAATGATGCCCATCTGATAAATGATGCTCATTAAAAACATCTCTTCTGCAGGTAAAGTAAAAAGTTCTATCCCTTTTCGATGCTAGATTGTAGACAATAGAGCTTTGATTTTTGACAATTTTTTTTTATTGCTTTTTTATTGGAATGCTTGTCGCCCTGAATTTGCAACAAGTGTAGAATAACCCATTAACTGCTCTTAACAACATTGGTTATCCCTGATTGGAATTTCAATGGTACAATCACAGCACTTGATACTTATCTATCAACAAACTATATTAATAACTGTAGAAATCATATCTATTCCAAGCAGTTCCCTATCTAGCTGCCTATAATTCATGCATTATAAATCCCTATTGAAAGGGATTTAAAATGCAACTATGTCCTTGAGAGTGGCCTTGTAAGGTGAACTTTATAATCAATAGGTAGAGCATACTAGATTCTAAACATCTAATACAAAAGGTTGTATTATGTGTTTATGCATATGGATCCTTTGTGTAAGGCAAAGAATGGTTATTTACAGTGAATGCAAATTAAATTTACAGTAAACGCATACTAAATGCAGCTGATGTTTTCATGAGATAAATGGAAGCAGCTCTCCTGCATCCGTAACAACATTTCCCAGGGAATGGCAACAGAATGAGGAAAGTAACATGTATGTCTTGGCCCATTGGTTTAACAAAGGCCCTGGCCAATCTTAATTTTGCAGGGTATTACTGTGTTTAACTACAGTAAAATTACTGTACAAACAAGTGTTTCTACACTCTACCATAACCCTTTAGCAAGTGTATTTTATGAGGGTGTCCACTCTACCACAACATCCCTCACCAATAGCACACGCCACAGGTTCCCTTTTCCTCCTTTAGCCTTTAATGCAATAGCAGAAGTATTCGCCCAAAACATTAGAGAATCAAAAACATTTTCTGAAATAAAATTATGGCCAGCTGTACATCATATCAGATTTTTGCTGATTATATCAGCTTAAAGTAAAGATACATCCAGATGCCATATACATTCATTCTTAAAATCTTCCCTTTATAAAATAAATCAACCAAAAATTGAATCTCGTGTATATATAAACACCTTCTAGGTTATTATACTGTAGCCAGGCTTTGGATACAAACACAGACAGTCAGAAAAGAAAATTACCCTAGCACACCCTGGCCTTCCCAATCAAACAAATCCCAGGTGCTCAGTGAAAGAGGCGTTTGGCAACCTCAAGATCCACGTGAAAAGCAAGAAAATCACCGGTGCCGGTGATTTTCTTGCTTTTATACAAACACAGACCCCACATGTCTTACAACACAAGTAATTAAGGAATTGATGCATCTTCTCCATTTTTCTCCAAAAAAAATTAGCATATCTGATGGAATGTTCATAGCCTCCTTAGATACCATTTAAATTTCCCAAACAATTGAATATTAAAATGTAATACTTTAAATTATATGGAAACATTCTTGTTATTGTAAAGGTGTCACTCTGTAATTAATTAAAGTATGTTATATTGTGCTACCACTAGATAAATATTTGTCTATTTACATAGATAATGTTATTTTATTATTTTTCTTTTTTATATTTTAATATTCAATAAAAGAAACTAAAAAAACACACATTTACAGTAACATCATATTGCATCTGTAAATGGGCCCTAAATTTCAACCAGAAAGCTGTAGGCTGAGCACCTATGATAAAAGAAATCCCTTCACAATCTCAGGGGATCTGAAAGAAAGTAATCATTATACGACCATTCAACAGGCTGTCAAAATGGAAATACAGACTTGCATTAAAAATAAATATCCTGTTTGTAGTCTTCACATCTCCCACTCATATATCATAAAGAATAATATGCCGCTGATGAAAATTATGAAATATATTAGAAGTACCATATTAACATTACATATAAATCAAAGTGTATGTGTGTTAATATTAAAAACAAATACTCTGCACAGACCGGTCAAATCTTTACCCTTGTAATGCCTTTCTGGCTACTGGGTGCCCTCAGTTTTAAATCACTTAATTATTTATACTTCACCACAATTATAATAGTATAATTAGATCAATCTAGATATAGCATATCACTTACATAGCAAAGTATATCATCACAAGGTAACTTAAATCAAATCCAATTCAATTATCATAACCAAACAATTAGTCATATTAGAATAAATTGTGACCAAATTAAGCACAAATACTTAAAGTCCTAATATTCCAAGACAAGTTAATTCACAGAAAACACTTTAAGGATTTTGAGCTATTCAGACCATTAGGAGCAACACAGTTGAGTCCATAGATTATATACATGCATTCCACATGACGGGGTATACAAGCTGTAAGGGAATTTTTGAGTTGTAACTCTGCATATGTTGTCCCACCATCAAAATTTGTGCTCTCTGTGCTGGACATACGATTTTAAATTTGAGACCAATTTTTTTCTCTACACACAGGCTCAAATGCGGCGCCTAAATACAGTATGCTAATATCTTTATGGACTGGTATGAGACACATAATATATATATATATATATATATATATATATATATATATATATATATATATATATATATATATATATATATATATATATAAAATAAACTTGATTATTTTTATAAAATCACTTTATCTTTTCAAAGTTTGTCATGACTGCTCCATGCCCATCAGAAGAACCCACCCCTTAGCTTTAAAAGCTATGGTGTCTTTTAACTTGTTACCACCTTTGCTATGTAAAAAGCAACTATTTTCCTTTTAATCTTGGAAAATCAATAGGTCTGCTGGAAAGGTGACCAAGATGCTGGGGTTTTGATCCATGACATTGTTCCCCTGCACATTACCATATGTGTTTGAGGATACTCTATTGTGTTCTGCTGGATAAGGCAGAACAACGCTGTTCTTCAGGTATCTTGTGATTGTCATCATTCCCTAATCCCTTCTTGCCTACATTTAAGAGCCTACAGTGACAAAGTTAGGGAGGGAGGAAGACCTTAGCTAGGTCTCTGAACTTTGGAAGTATGAGTTGTAAGTTGGGCATATTTTACTTGAGGACTCACTGTATTGCATCTCTGTGCTCCATTTCCAACATAGGCTATTACAGTAATGTACTGTGGTTTTCTTGGCCTTTATTAGCATTTAGCTTTGATAAACCACCTGCCCCAATCCCCTCTGGCATGTGTTGTCTACTGCAGAGCACAGAAAGGTGAAAATAAGTATGCACAGAAAGGTAAAAATAAATACTATGTTCAGACAAACATATGTCTTGTTGCATTTAATAAATCAATGTATATGTTTCAACTTCCATATAAATTCAATGTAAGAAGAAACCTACGGACTGTATCTCGTAAGACTGCCTATATTTCTTTAAAGCAGGAATGCAGTATGCAGATGGTAGGATGACATACAACCTCTGTCATGTTTAATATTGATATCTCTACATACCTACACAGTTTGATGTTCACTACTTCAATCTTGTAGCTTACGCCACTATGTGTTTGAAATAATTAGTTTACAGAAAGTATTGCTGAATGAATCATTCTTTTGTATTTGAAGAATTTATCACATACTTCTTTTAAAAACTTTAATTTACCTTTCTCTCCTTTAAAAATTGATGAAATGCCTAATCAAGGGATTATGGTAAAATGCAATTATATTTCTGAGAGTTAATTTGACTTCTTTATTTTGCGGTTTGTGGTTCGCAGTTATGCAGATTTAAGCTATTTATAATTGACCAGGGGTCCATAATTATTTCCTTAGTTAGAAGTCTGCTTTCATTATGATACAGATTCATTTTTCTAGAGTTTCTTCTTTGCCAGCAAAATACCCCTGTAATTGGACACTGAGCAGTTGCTCTTTTGGTTCAATGTTTCCATCTGCATTAGTTTTACATATAAAACCTACCTTTGGATTGAGCCCTTTGGGTCCACCAACCCTTGACATAAGGTCCAGCACCTGTACATAAATCCAAGGCCATAAGAACAGCAGTCGAAAGACAGAGAAGAATCAGCAATACCATAAATAGGAGCTAGAAGTGATAAGGATTAAAACATCTGAATCAAATTTAAAGTAGGTTTATATAGACTATTGGGGGCTGATTTATTAAAATGTGAGATTAGTGCTTACCACAGAAAAACTCACCCACATTCCTGGGATTTTGAGAAGTGTATTTATTAATCAGTGAAAGAGTTTACCATTTTATAAATACATTTCTAAAAATCCTGGAATGAATAGAAAATGGGTGAGTTTTTCGGTGGTGAGCTCTAATCTCGCATTTTGATAAATTTGCTCCTAGGTCATTCTTTTGGGTAAAAATTGACTCTAGATTTAAAGCTTGAATTCTTGATTTATTGCAGTTATAATTTAACATTTAACGGTGGAACCCAATTGTTCTCTAAATTTTCACCCACTGTCTTTCACAATTTGACTTCATTCAGTTCATTCCGCTTTTAGAAATCACTGAGTCTTGTTATGTTTTGTTTTTGTTTATTCAAATTAAGTTTTTCAACGGTTTCCTTATATTGCGTTTAGTCGTATATCTTTGATTCATCATTCAACAATAATGTATCTGTTTAAAAGTCATGCTTGTTTAATTGAAAAGCTCAATAAAAACATTTAAATCACCATAAATAGGTCAGTTGATAGGGGCAGGTAGCAGCTCAAAAAATCAAGAAAACAAGCAACAAGTTATTGGGGGAACAGTATATAAACAACAAAAATAAAATGCATTCAGGAACTTCATAGTAGCTGACATATACAAACAGGCAACCACTGGTTATATCTATTTAGGCTCCCAAAATGTGGCATGAAGGCATCATCACTGTCATACCAAGACTCATGAGGACTTGGAATCATTTTTATCTAATAAGCCAAATGCTAATTCCAGGAGTGACCATAAATTTGTGCTTGGATGTTAAATTATTATTGCATTATTATTATAATTATTTTATTAGACCCTTGGCAGAATTGACCAACTGAATCTTTCATGATTTTGTAATTTGAAAAAATAAACAGAAAATACATACTTCCTTGCATGTTTGTTGTTTTTATTGTGTACTATTGTAATTGCCTTTAATATTTCTGGGACACATCTGTTTTTTTTTTTGTTATATCAAAACAGAACCTGCTTTATGTATAGAAAATCATTTCAAGGGCATAAGAATTGGTATTTGACTGTAGCAGAGCAATGTATATAAAAAATAACCCTAAAGCAGATGGATAGATTCAATTATTCTGACACTATGGATAGCAAATAAAAGCCATGAATGAACACTTAAGAGAGGCATAGAAGTCAACAATAGCCCAAACAACCTTGATATCCTTGGTAAAGATCTAGAAAAACAGTAATATTTGCAAAATACTTTAAACTTTCTTCCTCCCTAAGCTATTATTCAGAAAGTAGTTTTACTTGTTTTGGCAAAGCAAACTGCTTTTGGGCTTAAGCACATTTGTTTCTATGAAATTTAGCATTACAGCTGTCAAATCTTGGAGACTGGTCGTAACAGTAGCTTTAAAAAGAATAAAAGCTACATTTTGCTAGATGCCAATCAAATCTTTTTTTAAAGTGTTTTATGAATTCAGAAACCATTTAAAGTAAGAGTGATTTGCAGTACGTAGTGCATTGTAACATTTTGCTACAAAACATTATTCAGAAATAGTATCAAAATGAATGCAACTAAAGACTTCTTAAACCAGAAAGTGTTCTTAGCCCCATGCTACACACACACAACAATGCCTGTAAGCCTAACATAAGTGGTTTTAACTTTCACTTAAAGAAGCAGTAATCCCCCTTGTTCAGCATGAGTGCAATAAATTGGCTTTTGCACTGAACCTACCTACTGCTAGTGTTTTAAATGATGAAAAAACTAAAGCTACTCCATGTTTGGTCATTGTAGGGTAAATCATTCGATTACCACAGATAATTCACAGATAATTCCCCTATTTAATTGACTACTGTTAACAAAACCAAGGGGTGATCAACAAAGAGTAAAGGGAGGGATCAACTATCTACTTTGCATGCAACTATTAAAGCTAATCAAATAAAACAATGAAATTCTCCTCTTGCATTCACTAGTAATTCTCCAAAAAGTTGGTCAAGATCTACTCTTCCAAATGACTGGTACTACCCCTCTGTGGTTTCCAACAATTAGCGGCCCATTTATTAAACCTTGATTTTTTTTCTGGTCAAGGTTTTTAGATGTAAAACTTAATTTTTTTGTGGAAAAATAAAAGCTAAATTTTTAGAGATTTCTCATACCCCAAAGCTGCTAAAAATCAGAATCCGAAAATACTCCATCTCAAACCTGGTGAGGTCATGTAGAAGTCAATGGCAGATGTCCATGAAGTTGTTTTTTGACATCGTGAGTGACCTGCGCTGGAAAAAGTCTGGGATTGCTATAATCTGAAAAATATTGTTTTTGCAGCAAAAGTTTGATCAAGCCTTTGGAAAATTGGTGATGAGAAAATGCAGTTCCTCATAGTGCTATTCTGCTTTTCAGAACAAGGTCCTGCAAATGGGGGATGTGGGATATCATGCCCTCAATAGTGCAGTTTGGAAGGAGGCTTTGGAGGTGTCTAAAGGTATTACATAGATTTTAGCTCAAATAATATTTTTTATAATCTTATATTATGATATTAAAGCCATAAGATATTCATTATTTCTTGGCAATGATTTTGTTATAATCAACTCTATAGTCATATATATATATATATATATATATATATATATATATATATTAGGAACACTTTCATGACCTGCAAGAAAGAAGTAGCAGGTATATTATCCCCTAAACTTAATGAAATGTACCTGCTTTGCACAAACTACTCTCTTCCTTATACAACCAACCATCTTCTTACTCATAGCTTATTGTCTCAGACATTTAGACCTCAGTGCTACTGTTCTTTGGCTTGTTTATAGACAATAGTGATAACAAAAAGGGTGACTTTTGTCACAAATATTGTCGCGGGACAAAATAGTTTTTTTGTCTTGCATCATATTTGTAGCAAATGACATCAGAGTAATGGTATCTAGTACTACACTATGTTGCTGTTTAAGCAAAAAGTACCATCTACCATTTACAGGCCCAGATTTTTTTGTGCACCCCGCCCCCCCACCGTGAGCAGTTGTGTGCATGCAATGGAGCACTGACTGGCTGTGCATCCCCAGTTCACCTTAGGATGCAACTGGGTGGCCTGCCGCCCCTGAAATCTTGCCGCTTCAGGCCGGACCTTTGTGGCCTCACCACAAATCTGGGCCTGACAACCAACTGATAATATCTGGGTGCTTTGTATCCCACATAAAAATGAATAAACCATTTGTGTGCATTTCCTAATATAGACAGTGGGACGGCTCAGATACCTGTACCCTTAGTTGATGTGGAAGGAGAGGGGAAGGACAAAACGATGTATGCATTTGTCGCGCATATTTTCCTTTTGACACACAGTTTTTTTTTTTTTTTGCACAAAGTGAGAATAGTTGTGTGGCAAATTTTTGACAAGAGTTCAAAATATTTTCGCCGGCAACAAAACCCGGAGGTTTGCTGCTAATCTGTACATGGCGAACATTTTCACTCATCACTAATAGACAACATACACTGACCTTACTATAGTTACATAGTTAAATTGGATTGGAAAAAAAGACAGTTTATCAAGTTCAATCCTTCCAAATGAACCCCAGCATCAAACACACACCCCTCCATACCGTCACATAAATTATATATACCCATATCTATACTAACTATAAAATTTAGTATCACAATAGCCTTTGATATTATGTCTGCCCAGACACCAATCTCATTAAAAAGTTGAAGTTTATGTGAGCTATGTATATTTAAACTAAAAACTTTTGTAGTGTTAAATGCATCTGATGTGTCAAAACTGTACTTTATAAAGTTATGTAAACACATTTAACCAAGAGCATATAATATCAACATTGTTCACATGAGGCCTCATAAAATTATCTGTATTAAATGGGATAAGTGAGTTAAATGAATTTAGTTATTCCACGTTAAACACACAAACCAAAGTGGCTTCATCTGCATTGCTGGGAACTCAAAAATTCTCATAGACTCTAAGGTATTTTACTCAAAAAAAGTTACTCCGAAAAGGTCAACACAAGAGTCATTGACTTCAACGTGTTTTTGCCGTTTGTGCAAATTTCCCCATAGTTTTGCAAACTTTTTGCAAACTGAAACAGGACAGGTTCACTCTTGACTAAAAATAACTACTGCTACCCTTCCCTACTACACTGCCTTCAAAGGAACAACAAAAAGTAAGGGTTTGGCAGATACTAGAGGTACAATGCCAGACTGTAGTCCAATGATAGAGACCTTTATACCATGTGAGTCAACAATTGCCATTGTGTATGCCAATGGCTAACTTGTACTCTTGTCCACTAAGTCCACTATGACTTATACATGTATGGAATCCATTATCCAGAAACCTGTTATCCCTATAGATCCAAATTATGGGAAGGTAATCTCCCATTGACTCAATTTTAATCAAATCATTTTTAAAAATGTTTTCCTTTTTCTCTGTAATAAAACAGTGCCTTGTACTTAATCCTAAATAAGATGTAAATAATCCTTATTGGTGGGAAAACAATCCTATTGTGTTTAAATGATTACATTTTATTTTAAGGTATGGAGATCCAAATTACAGAAAGAGTCCATATCTGGAAAACCCAAGATCCCAAGCATTCTGGATAACAGGTCCCATACCTGTACACAATTGAATAAGATGTGTGTTGTATGTGACACAACACAACAATAAACTTTAATACCACTTAGCACCTTGAATAAGGATATTATTGTACATGCTATTTATGGATGTTGTGCATTATAATCATTTGAGTGATGGTAGAAATATTTTGTTACTTGAAATACCATCTTCTTCATGTTTCACTTGGCTGTATATATTATCTCTGCATCTAAACAAAAAAAAATCTGTCATAAAGGATCATTGGGAGGCAATTTTTCCTGATGGCTTTGCAGGAGTCAGAAGTTAAATCATATTTCAGACCATGAAATCATGTTTTCTTTAAAGAAGCCTGTGTACGATTCCAATAGCTTACCTTAAATAATCCCAAAATGTGGCAAGGAGAAATACTACACACAAGTAAGGAGAAGAATTTTGTGACATTACTGGAATGGACAGATTTTGATAAGTTTGTAAATAATTTATATGTTTCTCAACATCCTGAGACACTAAAATAAAAATTGCAAAAGCTTTCACTTCAGCCATGAAAGATGATCAATTCTTCTTACATCTAAATATAATTCCATTCCAACTAACTGCACCATAAACATTTTATATTACTCTTTACAATGAGTTGGAGATATACATAATTTCCTGGCTCGTCAAAAGTACAGTGGGTAAACTAGGTGGAAATATATGGTTTCACTTTAAAATTTGCTCCTGCAAAAAGATGCTGTGACTTTTTTAGGAAACATTCACTTCCACCCGGTAAAGATCAGAAAATGAAACACCATGGTTTCTTTGTACATTTGGCCTGTTACATCAGCTACTACATGAAAAAAAAACTCTATGCATACTGAATTCTGTATTTAACTTTATTGTGTAGCTATCTTGCTAGCAAAGCTAACTACATAAAATAGGGCCACAGTAAGTTAATACTGCCTGATTGTAAGAACATTCACCTTGGGGAAACAAACTTTTGATCCAGTTGTTCAGCCACTCAACTAGTGATTCTCTATTGTGTTTGTCAAGCAAAACATACTTTAAAGGGATACTGTCATGGTAAAATATGTTTTTTTTTTTTTCAAAATGGCAGTTAATAGTGCTGATCCAGAAAAATTCTGCACTGTAATCCATTTTTCTATAAAAGCAAACATATTTATTTTTATATTTAATTTTGAAACCTGACATGGGGCTAGACATATTGCCAGATTGCAAGGTTCCCCAAGTCATGGACTTGCTCTCTCTGATAAACTTTACTCACTCTTTACTGCTGCATTGCAAGTTGAAGTAATATCACACTCCCCCCCCCCCAGCAGCCCATCAGCAGAACAATGGAAACGTAACCAGATAACAACTCTCTGATAAATAAAAGAACTCAATAGTAAAAAACTATGTCCCACTGCGACCCCATTCAGTTACACTGAGTATGAGGAAACAAGAGCCTGTCAGAAAGCAGTTCCATAGTGCAGCACTGGCTCTTTCTGAAAGCACATGACCTGGCAAAATGACCTAAGATGGCTGCCTACACACCAACACACCAACTAAAAAAATACACTTGTTTGATAAAGTGGTAGAGTGAATTATTTGCAGTGTACTGTAAATTGTGTAATTTAGAAATAAAAACTACACCATAAAAATCATGACAGAATACCTTTACTTACACTATACATATTTTAATATTTATTTGAAAAGAAAAAGAAATTACCTAATACATCACAGCTTCCCATCCCCCCTAGTCCAGAAACTCAGTCATGACTGACTGAGTTTTTGGACTAGGGGGATGGGAAGGTGCAATGTATTAGGTCATTTCTTTTTCTTTTCAAATATTGGTTTAATCATTTGACCTTGCACACCATCTGTTGTTTACTACTTGATGGTAGGTGCTCTCCAACACCACTTACTTATTGAGCTATAATTTAAAGCTTGCATCATCCCAAAATCTTGTTTATGCTCCAGAATGGTGGATCTGATGTCCATGCCCTTGCACAGGCTGCAAAATTAGATGATGTGGAGGTGGGGGGAATGTTGGGAGGGAAGTTATATCTAAGTGCAGAATGGAAAGTGAATGTAATTGTCTGCTCCGCCTCTAAGGAAATATATGATTGATAGCTGAGCTTTTTAAATACATTTATAACAGTTATTGATGTATTAATAAAAAAATAATTTGGGTTTTCTGTTTACATTAAAGGACTTTAATATAGCTTTGTCTGGGTGATAGGTCCCCTTTAAGTGTTGGGTGTTGGCAGATTTATTTGTATGTATGCTAAATACTTTTGAAATAAGGCTTTGTTTGTGGACATGGCCATTTTATTATTCACTTCATGCTTCCGTCCAGTAAGACTGATGACTTCACGGAGCAATTTGCAGCCTAAAAGACTGATAACATTAAGTGAAAAACAGATTGCAGTGAATTATAAAACTATGTAATTCCCTTGTATTTCATTTTTTATCTTGAAAGAAGATCTTATTTTGTAGTAGTTTTTCAACAAAGAAGAGTCAAAAAGGGTAAAACAATTCCTTGTTCTTCAATTTGCGTAGCATTTGATGCCTTCTACACAAGCCACTGCCCAGTATTGATTGTTTAGTCTTGTTATAAAACCCATCAAGATATTATAGAATTATAAAGTTACCAGTAAAAAAGATGGGTTCTCCACTGTAAAGTAAAAACAAAATAATTAGGGGTGCAATATGCAAAGCAGTGAAATTCTGCACTACTCCATTCGCTAAAGATATTCCTTTTGTGACTGATGGTGTGGAAGAAGCACATAATTTCTACCCTCTTCCCAACAGTATAATCACTTGTAAGCAAATCACTTAAATGTTCACTGTCACTTGTACAGCTACCAGCACCTCAGGGCCACCACTGCACATACAGCCTGAGTGCCAGCATATTTTCATATTTTCCATGTTATTTCTTCATCATGGCAGTTGTATGTAATCATTGACTGTTTATTGTGTTTTTTGCAATGCCCTTCTCTTTGTTCCTAGTCTAACAGGTGTACAGGTCTGGGTCTTCCTAAACCTTCCCTTGGGTTACTATCCACTGGTTTCAGTAGGGGTCCAACTCCCAGCAACTCCAGTTAGACACAATAAACTTTTTATCTTCAAGTGGGTCCCTCACTTATGGTATGGAGGAAGGGATTACCACTTGGTATAAGCACACACAGTATTCACTTTTGATCAAATTAACTTTGGGCATAAGCAAAAATACATAATTTCACAAAATTGAGAGCCTACAATGAAGGCAATGAAGGCAACCACCTGGCACTGCACACTCCTTTAGTCCTCACCTTAGCATTGCTGCGAGTCAAACCCAGATGTGCATTTCTCCATAGCTTTTTCAAAGGGGATTTTTATTTCTTATGCTGACACTGACTTACTCCTATACTGAGGTCTACCTCCAAAGAAAATCAAAGAAAAGGAAAAAAAACACAAAAGGAAATGTAACTTATTCCAAGGTACAACGATGGAAATAAGAAATAAGTTGTCTTACAGTGTTAGGTACAAAGCATTTTCCATTGTTGACAATTAAGCTTAGTGAAGGCTGGTTGTACAAGATCAATCAAGGTGCTACAGTGTCTAACCAAGGACCCTTCTGACTTTATGTTGAATAATAAATGTAGTAATAAATGTAGTAGGAGGCACCTTCTGACTTTTTCAACACATATTGGCAATACCATGGAGCAAAAGTAAGGCAACTCAAAAGAATTAGTGGAAATCCCTTTAAAGTAATTATTTCCCCTACTAATATTCCCACATTACATTATTCCCATAACACTAAACATTTAACAGTAGGTAGTAGGCCAGCTGCCAACTTAGTCTACAGGAGGAGCTTGAATGGTTTAGGTGGTGCTGGTTGCAAGTTCAGCTACTGCATAGGATGATAGTGGCACTACCAAGTGTTGGGAAGAGCTGTATAGCTATAGCAGGTATTAGAGAGTAGTCATTGCCAGCAGGGCCTGTAGTTGCACTTCTCTCTCTCCCTCTAGGTTAGAGGGTGTGAGGTCTCACTTCAGGTATAATGTCATGAACACAGTCAACTTTTGCCCACAAGAGTGAGCAAAACAAAAAGGTACAGTGTATATTATACAACCTGAGATCACCACTGAACTAAGTAGCAGGTTGGCAGGCAGAGGCTGGCCATTATTCCAGCCACTGGATCACATTGTGTGGGGGAATCAAAGAAGATTACTTTCTCACCACCTTGAATTCTCATCTTGGCGTGATATAGCATGGCGCAGTTTGTGACGTGCCTCCATAAAGGTTCCTTGTTTCTTCTAGACTGCAAGCGAATAATCAGGGTGTGAGACTCATGAATTTTGGTAAATAACATCTCCTTTGTCTCTGGCAGCTCGTAAGGCAATGTCCCGATCTCTGAAGTTCAGCAGTTTTAGGATGATTGGCTGTTTTAGGCTGAGTGGGCTCCTGGGGGTGCCAAGTCCACCCAACACTTAGTGGATGAAAGAGCCCACCAGCTACCTGTCAGATGTAGCTGGTGGGCTCTTTCATCCACTAAGTGTTGGGTGGACTTGGCATTTCCAAGGGTATTCTGTAGCCAGCACTCCATAAAGTCTTCTATTTGGGTCCCTTCACAACCCTTTTCTGAAGTTGTTTCTCCTGCTGCGGTTCTCTAGGTAATCGACTCTGGTAATCATCTGCTGGTAGTCTTTCTGGAACTGTTGGACCTGCTGGGATAAGGGGCATGTTGCATCCTCCAGGTTGCTAATCCTGTGCTCTGCCTACTTTCTTCACACTCTGACTGCCTGCTAGTCACAGTGCAGCAGAGAAAGGTCTATGCGCACTTCCTTGATCTTAGAGGCGAGCGCCATGATGGTGTCTGCAAGTTTTATGGTGAATAAGGTGTAATATTGTAATTACATTTTTTACAGCTATGCCATGTTTATGGCATGTACTATGGATTTAAATATTTAAAGATAAGGGGAAAAATCAGCAACGTTTAAGCCCTATCACATGTATTTGAATAGGATATAACTAAACAAGGTACATCAAAGGAATACTCATTTTTAATCCATTTTAATGGGCATTTTCTCTTGTATTTTTTCCATATGAAAAATATTCCATAACATTCCAGTGTGTTTACTTTATATACTGTATGATGAGTACAGCCAGGTGTGTATTCTATTAGTAATCCCAGCAACAGTGACCCAAAAAATAATTGGTCTAATATTCTGTTGTATGTCAGATGTGAAGTCAGAGGTGGCAGAGAATAGATCCAAAAGTCATTGCCCTGGTTTTCACAGGAGGAAATCCCATTTGAAATTCTTTATTGTACTGTAGCTGAAGAAAAAATAGATTCTCATTGTTTCATTTTATTTTTTCTTTACAACCCTCTTAAAGTTTATGCGATGGGAGGAAAAAATTGCATTATTGTTTTAATAATCCTTTTTTCTTTTACAACACATAACCTAACTCCCAGTGAAGTCATTCATGCCTAACAGGGCACTTCAGCTTATTCAGCTCTCTGCCTATTTCACCATTCCTTGTAAAGCTTACATTAAAGACTGATTTAAAAGCAAGCTCCTATTGTGATTATTACTCACGTTAAGGAATGGGTAATGTGGCTTTCTACTTCCACTGCCGAAATGTCACTGCAGTGTTTTTCATTCTGGTTTTACCTGTCTGAAATGTTTTTCCTTTTTTTATACACTGGATATTTTTATCCAAACTTAATGCAATGTTTGTGTGCAGTTCGTGGGTAAAAGTCCTCGTTTCTTATAGATGGAATGTACAGGTATAGGATCAGTTATCCAGAAACCTGTTACCCAGAAGGTTCCAAATTACGAGAAGGCTATGACTCAAATTTAATCAAATAATATTTAAAATGATTACCCTTTTCTCTGTAATAATAAATCAGTACTGTGTACTTGAGCCTGGCTAATATATAATTAATCCTAGCATTCTGGATAACCGGTCCCATAACTGTATATGCACCAACATTTCAATATATTTGTATTATTCAAATACAAATGTATATTTTATAATGAAAATATTACATTATTCAGCTGTGCTATGTTTCTATGGTCTATGTTACAATGAGAAACAATTATTCAACATCCAATATAGAGTATATAAAAAAACCTTTTAAGGTTCATATCGTGACTAGTGAAAATGTTATTCTTACGCCTGCAACTGAAAGCAATCAGATGTTTTCTTACTCGGTTGTTAGACTAGTAAGATAACCATATTTTCAAGTGTTTTGCTGTTACATACTCCCTTACCCCTTATATGTAATATATAAGGCACTAAGGCAAATTTGTACTTAGAATCTTGCCACACTGGAATATAGATATTGGTAAATATTTCCCTTTTACACCTCGTATCTTGAACCACCATTTCATGATGGTCTGTATGCTGCTATAGAGATCACCTGTTCAGAAATAAAGCAGCAAATGACAGAATTTTGTCTCATTAGAATCGTAGAATGTCTGGTGCTGACCCTCGGCTTTTAACATAGCAATTTTGTGTTTAGTATAACCCAATGGCGCATATTATTAAAAAGTATATTATTATGAAAACGGATTATTTACATGAAGCATGGTTTTAAATATTTGATTGAGTTTTTGAGATTTGCATTTAATAGCTTAGTTTTTTTTGTTTTCATAGAAAAAAAATGAAATTTGAAAATTCGAGTTTTGTGCCAGCATGTTTTTTTGAGCAACAAATGTAATTGTCTTCTATGAACAGGTAAGCAAAACCATTAAGGAGTATTGAATTTTAACATAGTATTTGAACTTGAAAAGAGAACTGGCTGAAGTAAAGTAATAAAACATATGAGTGGTTGTAAATGGAACATTTTCTATTTGGACCTGTGCTGTTTCCTCAGTCTCTCTCCGTTTGCTTATAATTCTAAATTGTGGAAACCTGCATTTTCCATGTAGGATCACTAGGATGTTGCCCCTTTGCAGATAGATTTGACTAGACTGGAGAACAGTGCAGCAAATTGGCAAACGAGGCTCAGTGTTGATAAATGCATGTTGAGCAAAAAATGCATGCTAGTTTTATATTAAATAAAATTGAGTTGAGGACCTTCTTGGTTCAGTAGGATTTGGGACGTTTGTGGATAACAAACTTTGCAGCTCTAGGAATTACTCTCATGAAATGGGAATCAGCTTGAGAGATGAAAACTTAATTTTGCCTCAACGTGAGTTGAGTTTCAGTTTTGGCCCCCAAATCTTAGTAATAAAATTAATAGACTTAAACGAGTTTAGAAATGTACTAAACAAAAGAAAAGAAAACACAGTAATTAACGAGGAGGATGCACTAGGACACTATTAACAGTGTTATTTTTTTTAACATAGAAAACAACTTACAGTGCTACGCAATATGTTGGCGCTATATAAATACATGTTAATAATAATAATAATAATAATAACTAAGGACAGTAGCCACCCTTTTACTTTAAGTAATATAAATAAATATTGACATTGAGGGATGTGAGACCATAAAATACCCTTCCATTTTATGTTGTGGTAGTAGATTCCTTTAATGACAGGATTTGATGAGTTCTTGGACAAGCATAATATCTTTAATTGCAATATTAACTGCGATCATGATCAACTTACTTAACCTACACTTCTATAGGCAGGGTTAGACTGGGCCAGCAGGACACTAGGGAAAAAACCTGGTCGCCTCCACCAACCCAAGCCTGCTCCCCCTGGACTTTAAAATACCGTCCCCACCTCCTCTCCTCCAATAACAACAATGGAGAAAATAGGTAAAAAAAAATGCATTGTGTTGGGAGGGGGCCTGTGGGACTTTGGGAGGGAAGCCCTTAAGGTTGCAGCCAGTGGTTTCCAGACACTCCAGTCTGAAGCTGTCTATGGGAGCAGTGAAGGAACTGAAGCATGCCAACTTAATTATTCAATCTTCTATAACCTGGGTTGTGGGTAAATTGCTTAGATGTTTTCCTAAACATGAAATCTAATGCATGTTGCTCAGCATTCTGCACTTGGCTTGGCTTGCATGGATTCAAGTACATGCTATGACAGCTACAATCTAAATCCTAATTTCTTGTCATTGATAATGGTACTGGTTCAAAATCTTTGACATGTTAACGATAGACTATTTACATGGAGTAGTTTGAGTTGATTGATTGATTGATGCCAAAAAAGTTCTGTTCCAGTAAGTTCTACTGTAATACCAAATACTCCATACTTACCACTCAAGTACTCACTAGCCCCGCCCTCCTGGCTGCTTAATTGTCTATCCTCTTTCTCTCTCTCTTTCTACATCAGCTTATAGAACTCCAGTTATGCACTAGATTACTTTATGTACTTCTTTTCAATTGGCTCAAAACTTTAGCTGGGTGTTACATTTTGGGTATTTATTTGCTCATATTGATCAATCAGATCTTTTATTTCTTAACTCACAGTAAGCTTCTTGTGAATTGGTTGCTGGAAAAAACTGCACTGTTTCAGTTGCTAAAATGATGTAAATACAGTGGAGCTCAATTGCTAAGTACATTAGAACATTCATGAACATTCATTTCTACAATATTAACTTGAAACAGAAGGCTACCTACTATTGCTATAACATTTCTAAGGGTGCTTTGTATGGATGATCAAACCAGTTTTTATAAATGTAATACAATCATACAATCATTACACCAGATCATATTTATTTATAATTTACATCTGATCTTGAAAAATCATTTTTAATAATGCTATTTAATGCAATTCATATAAGTTACTTACAGTATATGTTATACTAACATCTTGCACTTGTGAATTCTATAGTGGATCACCACAGTACCTGACCATCTTGCTTTGATGAATACAGTGCAAACATGCTCACTGAGCCATCACATAATGTTTTCAGGTGTTGCTGTAGCTCACACAAACCATTAGGTCAGTGGTACAGAAAGGGGGCAATTTATTAACATTCTTTTTTCCCCACAATTCAAACTTTTTAGCGCTAAAAATCTTATGTGTGAAGAATGCTTTTAAAACCATTTATTAAGTGTAAAAACCCTGAAAAACTCGAAAGTATAAGCATGCCATCTAAAAGTTGGCAAGGTCATGTAGAGGTCTTAAGCTAATTTTAAAATACGTAGTTACTTTGAGGATTTAGAGATTTTTGACTTTTTTTTCACTTGCAAACCAGAATTTTGAGATTTTCCTATTCTTATTTAGATTTGTTCTGCATTTGTATTTGTTCATACTTTTTATATTTGGATCTTTTAATGAATAAGTAGACATTTGTGCTTTTTTTAAATGTGTGTTTATTCGTGGTTGGGAAAAACCTCTAAAACTACTCAAATTTGAATTTTACTAATTAGGTCTCTAGGTGCACACTATATTTTGGTAATTTATTTAGGTGATTTAGAGATTCCAGTCACCTTGATTGAAGGTCTAAGCACGTGCACCTTTTTGAGTCTCCCACTGACTGAATTTTTTTGGGAACTAAAACACAGTAATATTTAACTGCTCTCATCTCATCCTAATACATAAGTAAAGTATCTCAGTAACATTTATTGGAGTGTGGAAAGGTTTATATGCATGTCAACTACATACTACCTAGGGAGTAACATGTAGTAAGGAGAAAACCAAGGAACCAGTTCTAGTCTATTATTTCTCCAATTCCAAATGTTACTATTAGCATTATGCATTCAAGTATGTATAATTTTCCTGCCATTCATAAACCCCAGACTTTTCTTTCTGACTGCTAGATGATGAAATGTCATTTATCACTCCAGAGGATGCATTTCCACAGCTCCAGGTTCCAGTGGTGGTAACGTTTACACCATACAGCTGACAGCTGCACAAAGTAATGTAACATAAGTCATGAAAGTTCTTGTGGTGCTTCCTGTGACAGTTTGGAGCTGTAGCAGTGAATGTTTCAACTGAGACATTAAAATTTTAAATGGAGCACTTGGATACTTTTGACCACAGAGTATATCTTTTCAAAACTTGAACATAGGATTGAGGAAAATGCAACAGCAAGGCCAAAGATACAATTAAAATGACACATCTAAGCTTTGCCACATTTTTACAGACGATAGCTGAAGTTCTGAAAAAAACACAAAGATCCCATTTTTGAGCGGATACTAAACCAGCAACAGGAAAGCCACTTTGATGTTATCTTGTCAAAAGGTTTTTTTTATTTGGCTTATTTGGTGGCAATTTAGAATTTAACTATTTGCTCCACAAATTATTTATATGTAGACAAGGTCTGAACAGAAGTGAGATGAAGTAGTTTTCACTTTGCTTTCAAGATCTACTGATGCCCAACCCATTTGCCAATTGGAGGCATGATAAAATATTGTTGGTCTGGGCAGACCAAATCTTTGATGGAATCCTTGAATATTCTTTAAGATTTGCTGATGTACCTATACATTTGCAGTCAGTTGGAAAGAAAAGTCAAAATCACTTCTGAATCTTTGCCTATATGACCATACGTTCAACCAAAATATGAGCTATGAATGGGTTTTACACTCAATAAAAATAATTATTCTTTGTTTATCACTTTAAGGTCATTCTAGATACATGAATAACTAGTCTTTTTAACTGAAAAAAAAGGTTTATTCAACTTGTGGTGAATGAGCTGCTTATTAATAGTGGATGCCAATAAATATAATACACAATAATAAATTAAGTATAGTGCATCTCCAGGCACTCATTCAGACACCCAAGCTATAAGGCATTCTTGGGAAAGTATCACACAATTCCCCCCTCTGGCTGCAACACTGGTAAATGAAGACAGTGCTGTATTCTGAGAGGAGCAGCTCTTCTATTTTAGAAGCACAAAGAAATGTGCCTTAGGCTGCATGAAGATGGACCAAGTACAAAGTACAGGCATAAAGTGCATATTGTCTCATCATTAATAAATAAGACTTAATTGGAAATATAATAAAAGGTACAAAGTTTACTTTAGCCACATGGCTAATTGTGATTGTGTGATTCTAGATGATGAATCTCCATTGAACATTTTTAGAGAAATTTGGAAATAGTAAGCATGGTAAATAATGTTTTTGACCAAATTTTCTGTTCATTTACAAATATATGGCATTATCCAGTGATCTAACTATGGGCAATAATTTTTATTTCAGTCATTTCTTTTTAAAACACTTTTTCCAGGTAATCTTGCTCATGTTTGTTAGACAATAGACTCGAAATTCATTTATATGCTTTTTCAGCCAACCATGATCTGACAAACTTTGCAAAATTACTTAAGATTCAATTCAATTCAATTCAAGTCTTTGGGGGGGGTGCTTATGGGTACTTTGATTCTTAATTTTTGGGCTACTTAAAGATATGCCTCTCAAAGTATGCATAAAATACTCATATGCCACTAACCTGAAAAGTTGTAGACAGGAATACATTTTCCACTACTGACTTTGTACGGCCACATATCCCTTTGTTTTTATGGTGCTTGTAAAACTTGCCAAGGCTGGTAATGCTGCCAATAGATTATGCCTTTAGCTAAAGCCTAGAATCAAGTACTTAGCAGCTATTCTTCTTCATTTATATCAGCATCTATAAACAAATATTGCATAACAAGTCTGTTGAGTAAAGGTGTTTACATATTAAAGTTAATCTCAAGCTATTTCATGAATTTGGCATTAATGGCATATTTCATAGCCTTGACTAGACTTATATGATCACGGCTTTATAAACCATTTTCCAGCATATTATATTCCATTACATGCAAAAATTTTCATTTGTACCTGAAAAAATTGTATAATATACTTAATAAGAAAATAAATGCATCAAAAAAAAAGATCTATCCGTTTGGTTGCATTGTCGAAAATAAGAACTTTTGAATAAGATTAATCGTTAAGTGAGGGAATAATGAGACGCATAAATATGAAGGTTAATGGCTAAAATGTAACCAATGATTGTACCAGACTGCCAATTGAAAATCTTGCACAATTTCTTCATTCTTTTGTAATTCATTATTGTATAATGCCATTAATTTGTCTCAAATTTTCATACATTTTTTATTCCTTGTACATTTGCATGAATGGCCCATGTATATCACTTACCCTGTTTGTGAATCAATTTAACATAGTTACATATTTAAGTTGGGTTGAAAAAAGCCAAGTCCATCAAGTTCAACCCCTCCAAATAAATCCCAGTGCAAATACCTACACATACCCACTGAAACTATATATACCAATATCTATATTTATTGTAGATTTTAGTATCACTATAGGATACTAAGAATATTATGTTTGTCCAAGAAATCATCCAATCCCCTCTTAAAAGTGTTAATAGAATTAGCCATCACAAAATCATCTGGTAGGGCATTCCACAACCTCACTGTAAAGATCACCTACACTGCTTCAAATGAAAGTTCTGTTCCTCTAATCTAAAGGGATGGCCTCTGGTCCAATGATCCATTTTATGTAAAAATATATCTCACTCTAGTGGTCTATAATGCCCTCTAATGTACTTATAAAGAATAATCGTCACCTCACAAGTGTCTAGCTCATTTATATAGTGTTCAAGGACCGGAGCCCAAAACTGTACTGGATGCTCCAGATGAGGCCTTACCAGGGACCTATAAAGAGGCACACTTATGTTTTCCTTGAGTCAATGCCCTTTTTATGCAAGACAATACTTTATTTGCTTTAGTAGCTACAAAATAACACTGCCGGGAATTAGACAACTTCCTATCTACAAAAACCCCTAGATCCTTCTCAATTTAGGAAAACCACTAACACACTGCCATTTAGTGTATAACAGACATATGTATTATTTCTGCCAAAGTGCATAACCTTGCAAGTATCATCATTGAACCTATTATCAAGTTTGCTGCCCAGTTTTCTAATCTAGTCAAATCACACTGCTAAGTGGCAACATCCTGCATGGAACCTATACAGTTAGGCCCATAAATCTTTGGACAGAGACAACGTTTTAAAAATGTTTCTGAGCTTTGTCCGTTGCTTTTAAACATGTCTATTAATGACCTTATTTTTGCTGATGATACTAAATTGTGCAGAACTACAGTTAGGCCCATAAATCTTTGGACAGAGACTTTTTCTAATTTTGGTTCTGTACATTACCACAATGAATTTTAAATAAAACAACTCCGATGCAGTTGAACTGCAGACTTTAATTCAATGGGTTAAACAAAAAGATTGCATAAAAATCTAAAGAACTAAAGCCATTTTTTAACACAATCATTTCATTTTAGGGGCTCAAAAGTAATTGGACAATTGACTCAAAGGTTATTTTATGGGCAGGTGTGGGCAATTTCTTCATTATGTCATTATGATTGAAGCAGATAAAAGCCCTGGAGTTGATTTGAGGTGGTGTTTGTATGTGGAAGATTTTGCTGTGAACAGACAACATGCAGTCAAAGGAGTTCTCCATGCAGGTGAAACAAGCCACCCTTAAGCTGCAATAACAGAAAAAAAAACATCTGAAAAATTGCTCCAATATTAGGAGTGGCAAATTCTACAGTTTGGTACATTCTGAGACAGAAAGCACTGGTAACTCAGCAACACAAAAAGACCTGGACGTCCATGGAAGACATCAGTGGTGGATGATCGCAGAATCATTTCCATGGTGAAGAGAAACCCCTTTATAACAGCCAAACAAGTGAACAACAATCTCCAGGAGGTAGGCTTATCAATATCCAAGTCTACCATAAAGAGAAGACATGAAAGTAAATACAGAGGGTGCACTGCAAGGTGCAAGCCACTCACAAGCATCAAGAATAGAAAGGCTAGATTGGACTTGGCTAAAAAAAATATCTAGAAAAGCCAGCACAGTTCTACAAAAACAGGTATTAGAAATTAAAATTTTATTTTTAGTTTTTTAATTTGTCCAATTGCTTTTGAGCCCTTGAAATGAAGTGATTGTGTTAAAAAAGGCCTTAGTTCCTCACATTTTTATGCAATCTTTTTGTTCAACCCACGGAATTACAGCTGAAAGTTGTTTCATTTAAAATACATTGTGGTTATGTACAGAACCAAAATTGGAAAAAAGTTGTCTCTGTCCAAAGATTTATGGGCCTAACTGTTCTGCACCATTTAGTATCATCAGCATCCATTCCACTTCCTGCTGGCTGTTGCAGGCTTTTCTGGTGTTATAGAAAGGGTTAAAATTTAATTATCTTTAAAAGTACTCATTAACCCATTTCACAATTATCGGCATTTCTAAAAAAAAAAAAAGAATAAATTATTTTTGAAGAGCTGCTTTGTCATCCTTTGATTATGTCCCATAGTGTATACGGGAAGGCCTTTTTATTAAAATTCAGATTTGTGTAATGTTAGAGTTTTATTTATTTTGAAAAAAACTCAAATTTTTATTAAAATCAAATGTTTGCCTTTTTCCACCTTAACTGTCTTAAAATATTTGAGAGTTTCATTGGCTGTGTGTTTTTTGGGATCATTGTCTTTCTGAAATGTCCACCCTCGTTTCATCTTCAGCATCCGCGTAGATGGCAGCAGATTCTTATCAATAACGTCCCAGTACATTTCTCCATTCATCCTTCCGTCAATTATATGTAGTCTGCCAGAACCATATTCTTAAAGAACAACTACACACCATGATGTTCCAACCCACCTCCAAACAACACTGTTGGTATGGTGTTTTTTTGGGATGATGTGCAGTGGCATTTCTTCTCCAAACATGGCATGTGCAATGACATCCAAAAAATTTCATTGGCTTGTCCAAATGTTGTGCAGCAAACTTTAAACGAGCTTCAACGTGCTTTTTCTTCAGCAGTGGAGTCTTGCACTGTGAGCGTGCACAGAGGCCATGCTGGTTGAGTGCATATATTTATATAATACTGTACTTGCTAATTCAAGGCCTCTCTGAAGCTCCCTGCAAGTGATCCTTGGCTCTTGGACAACTCTTCTGATTATTCTTTTGACTCCTCTGTCAGAAATCTTGCAAGGAGCACCTGGTTGTGGCTGGTTTAGGGTAATATTATGTTCTTTACTCTTGTTGGATTATGGCCCCAATGGTGCCCACTGGAACATTCAGAAGCTTAGAAATATGTGTGTAACCAATGCCATCAGTATGTTTTGCAGCAATAAGGTTGCAACGGTCTTGAGAGAACTCTTGGCTTTTACCCATCATGAGATGCTGCTTGTGTGATACCTTGATAATGAGAAACCTTTTTTATAGGACATCAGTTAAGACTAAACCAGCTGAAATTAATTTGCACTGATAGGGAACAGGGTTGCTTTCTAAATACTGACAGATTACAGCAGGTTTCTCGGCTTTCCATGCCTTTTTGTACCCCCGTTTCGTCATGTTTTCAAGACTTATTCTCTGTTTCATTCCACTTGATTACGTGTAACTTAATTTATGGACTATTACTTGGGTTAATACGGACATCTGATGTATACAGTATATCATGTCAATAGAAATATATTTACTGAAAAAAAACATTTTCACTGCTGTATACTATATTACTATGACATAAGTTACGTGAGTAGAGATAAATATAAGATCTACGTAACATAGTAGCTTATCTTGAATAAAAGTCACTAGCCCTTTCAGTTCAAGATACCGTAAGTATGACATAAGTAACATAGTAGCTGAGCTTTAATAAAAGTCAGTAGCCCTTTCTGTTCAATCTTGTGTCTAGGTGAACCCACTACTACTAACTGTCATATTATACAGAGGGAGGTAAAACATATTCCCAGGTTGCTGTTGAGAGGGAAAAAAATCCTTCCTGACCTCAAAAAAGTAATTTGATTTTAGTTTTTTGGACCAGCTTTGTACTAAGCTGATTTCAATAGTTGATTTATATCTTCTCATTTGCTATAAAGTCATACAACCCTAATTTGATGCTAGCTAATGTATCTGCCAGTAACAGCACATCAGGGACAGAATTACACACAGAATTACTCACACAGACGCATGTATGCACTGAATGCAGGTGAAATGCAACATGCTGCATCAGACCTGCGTTTTGCTCTTACATGTGTCTATGTGAGTACAGCCCCCTTCAGAATAATTGAGTGCGTCTACTCCTGCACTCCCCTGTGGCTGAATGGAAGAAAGCAAAACGCAGGGGAGAGAAGGAGTAGACACACTCAATTATTCAGAAGGGGGCTGTTCTCACACAGACACATGTAAGCGCCAAACACAGGCGGGATGCAGCATGTTGCATTTCACCTGCATTTGGTGCATACATGCGTCTATGAGTACAGCCCCCTTCAGAATAATTTAGTGCATCTACTCTTACGCTACCCTGCGGCTGAATGGAAGAAAGCACAACGCAGGGAAGTGCAGGGAAAATAGCCCCCTGCGCCCTATGGCAGATAGTCTATACTCTGTACTCTACAGTCGCTGCTAGTGGGAGCTTAGCCCTTTCAGCTGAACTCCTGCTAGCTATTTGTATACAATAGTAATGCAACCACTTGCTCAAACAGATCATAATTTTAGAACACAAACTGTATGCTGCATTTTTCTAAAAGCTTTGACAAAATATTAGTACAGTACAGTTCATCATATAATGCAAGTATTTAAACATGATCTGTCCCTTACACAGCTATGCAAATTTTTACCTGTAATGAAATTCCAACTTCCAATATTTCAGGAATATAGTTCTATTTAACTGCTCTCACTGCTAAAACAAAATCTTTACACAACTGGAAACATCACACCTAATTTTAAGTCATGTCATGTTAAAGGGGAACGAAAGCTCCAATCCAAGGGGGTGCCAAATGTTAGGGCAACCTTCAAGGTTTGTAATAACTTATCTGATAAAAAAATAAACTCCTTTTTTATTATGCTGAAATAAATGAAAGAATAAGAAAAAGGCACACCACTTAGTGCTTCTGCACAAAAACTCAAATTCTTCTTTATTAAGGTGATGGGGGTCTCACCTTTTTTTCAAATAACTTATCTAATACCCTGGGCTGGTGCTCCCGTTAGAGGAAAACTGCAGCAGCCTGAAGCACTATTAGTGCGTGATCCTCTTTCTTTGTGAGGGCATGCATACGGACTAGAGTTAAAAGCCAGACTTTAACAAAAAAGCTGACTTTTTCCCTCTGCTGCCCATGCGTCAGTGGCTCGATTCTCAATTAAGAAGAAGGAAGCCAGAGGATCTCTCGCTCACTAACAGGAGCACCAACCCAGGCTATCAGGTAAGTCATTGCAATGCTTGGGCGTGCCCTGACATTTGGTACCCCCCATCGATTGGAGCTTTTCTTCTCCTTTAAATGATTTACTACTACAGGTACTGTAAACTAAAAATTCATTGCATATTTTAGATGGGACCTTACCATTTCTCTGACCTATAAATATTCAAATTTACCTACATATTTATATAATTTAATCTTTTGCATCCCAGATTCCATTTAGGGGCATACATAAGGGATTAATAAATAAAAACTCACCCACATTCTATTTTTTAGAATTGCATTTATCAATTGGTGAAAGTTAGAACTCACTATTTGATAAATACAGTTCTAAAAAAATCCCATAGGACTTAATACAACATGGGTGAATATTTTCAGTAATCAGCCCCTCAGTGTTTACCACTATTCTATACTTTCTGTACATCTTTAATGAAGCATCTCTCCAAATTATTCCCACATACAGTGGACTGTTAATTAGTGATGCTCCTGACCTTTCGGACTTTTAGTCAGTTAATTTCTACATCTGCTGTCTCTGTGAGTCTGTCATTATTTAATGAGACTGTAAGCACCTGCAGTTTGGAGTTTCCTTCATCTTCTGCCTGTTATTTTCCATGTGTGTGTTAGTCTGTTTTTTATTTAAACGGGAGGTAAAATTAATCTGATAAAAGAAGATTCAATTCTAAAGACCTTTCCAATTTACATTAAAGTGATACTGTCATGGGACAACATGTTTTTTCAAAACACATCATTGAATAATGCTGCTCCTGCAGAATTCTGCACTGAAATCCATTTTTCAAAAGAGCAAACAGATTTTTTATATTCAATTTTAAAATCTGATATGGGCTAGACATATTGTCAGTTTCCCAGCTGCCCTCAGCCATGTGACTTGTGCTCTGATTGTCAGGGAACCGGGAGTTCCCTCTGGGGGAGTTGTCCGGATCTAGGAGGAAGCCCCTCAGGAGGGATCAGGATCGCGGTATCCAGGGATTCGGCAGAAGGGGTAATAGAGTCCAGGCAACAGGTCACAAGGCAGGCAGAATACAAACAGAGTCCAAGTCCAGGCAGGGGGTCAATAACAAGAGATCAATCAGGAATAAGTTCAGGGATAACAGGAAAAGGAGCAGGAAACCCAGGAATCTTCACAGGAACGAGATCCTATTTTCGGGCGCCATCATGGCGTCTCAGGCGTCCTTTTAAAGGGGTTTTTGGCGCCCTTGCGTCGACATCAGCACGTCTGCGACCGACGCGTGCAGGCGTCTTTACGCCGGCGCCGCTACCCACGTGGCAGCCATGGGCGCCGCCATCTTGGGAGCGGCGTCGGAGGTGATAGCTGTGCCGCCCGGAGCTCCTGGTCCTGCTCCGGGCGGCGATCGTGACAGTACCCCCCCCCTCACGGGGGGCCTCAGGACCACCGGGACAAGGCTTCTGGGGAAACTTGACGTGAAAATCCCTCACCAGACGAGGAGCGTGAACATCACGGTGTCCTTCCCAGGAGCATTCTTCAGGGCCAAAGCCCCTCCACTGAATGAGGTACTGAAGGGACCCTCTGGAGATTCTGGAGTCTAGGATTTTCTCCACCTCGTACTCGAGTTGACCCTCCACAGAGATGGCAGGAGGAGGAGACTGACCGCCAGAGAACCGGTTGGTGATGGTGGGTTTCACCAGAGACACGTGGAACACGTTGGGGATTCTCATCTCTGGTGGAAGCTGGAGTCTGACAGCCACAGGGTTGATTATCTCCAAGATGGGGAATGGACCCACGAATTTTGGACCCAACTTGGGAGATGGTATCTTCAACCGGATATTCCTGGAAGAGAGCCAGACATTATCACCCACCTTGTAGGGAGGAGAGGATCTTCGACGACGATCCGCGAAAGTCTTATGAACGAGAGCGCTCTTCTCTAGGTTCAACTTGGTAGCAGCCCAAATAGCAGACATATGGGCTGCGGAATCGTCAGCAGCCGGGACGTCAGATAGTACAAAGTCTTGGGGAAAAGCTTGAGGATGCTGACCATACACCGACATGAACGGAGACCTTCCTGTAGAGGAATGACAAGCATTATTATGAGCGAATTCCGCCCATGGGAGGAGATCAGACCAGTCATCCTGGCAGAGGGATACATGGTTCCTCAGGAACTGTTCCAGGGCTTGGTTGACACGTTCAGCTGCCCCATTCGTCTGCGGGTGGTATGCAGATGAAAACTGAAGAACAATTCCCAGGTCTTTGCATAGGGAACGCCAGAACTTGGCGGTAAACTGGGTGCCTCTATCGGAGACGATCTCCACCGGGAAACCATGCAGGCGGAAGATGTACTGGATAAATAGCTGGGACAACTCCACCGCAGAGGGCAACTTCTTCAGAGGGATGAAATGGGCCATTTTGGAGAAACGATCAATGACAACCCAGATCACAGTGTTCCCACAGGAGGGAGGAAGTTCGACAATGAAGTCCATGGACAGGTGGGTCCAGGGACGGGAAGGAACTGGCAAGGGCTGTAGTAACCCACTGGGGCGGGAGTGGCTTGACTTAGATGTGGCACAAACATTACAAGCAGCAACAAAATCCTTCACATCTTTGCGGATATCAGGCCACCAGACCAGGCGTCGTAAGAGTTCAAGAGTCTTAGCTGGGCCAGGGTGTCCGGCTTGCCTGGAGCAATGGGTCTGTTGCAGGATAGGCAGACGCAGCTCAGGAGGAACAAATGCCATTCCAATGGGAGTATCAGAAGGAGCAGAAGACTGACCAGCCAGGATTTGGTCGGCAAACTGTGGATACAGGGAGGCAATAATCTTGACTGGAGGGTTGATTGGCTCTTGTCTCTCAGGAGAGCGGTCCACCGGAGTGAAGCTACGAGACAAGGCATCGGCCTTCCGATTCTTGGAGCCTGGGCGATAAGTCAAGATAAAATTAAATCGAGAGAAGAAGAGAGCCCACCTTGCTTGTCTGGGGTTTAGCCTCTTGAGGGACTGGATGAACTCGAGATTCTTATGATTGGTGTAAATCTGAACAGGAATCAGAGAACCCTCCAGGAGGTGACGCCACTCTTCAAGGGCAAGTTTAACAGCCAAGAGTTCTCGGTTCCCGACATCGTAGTTCTGCTCTGTGGACGAGAACTTCTTGGAGAAATAAGCACAGGGGTGCAACTTCCCATCAGCGGGGTGTCTCTAAGACAGGATGGCTCCGGCTCCGACTTCAGAAGCATCAACTTCGATGCAGAAGGGTAGTTCAGGATTGGGGTGTCGGAGGACAGAAGCAGACGTGAAGGCCTCTTTCAAGGACTGAAAAGCTTCAATGGCAGATGGAGGCCACAAGCTGGGTTTACCCCCTTTTCGGATGAGGGCCAGGATAGGTGCAATGCGGGAAGAGAACCCCCGGATGAACTGCCGATAGTAGTTAGCAAATCCGATGAATCTCTGGATTGCCTTGGTACTCAGCGGGAGAGGCCACTCCTGGATGGCAGACACTTTCACGGGGTCCATCTCAAATCCCTCAGAAGAGATAATGTATCCTAGGAAGGGGATCTTGGACACCTCAAAGACGCACTTCTCCAACTTGGCGAAGAGAGAGTTCTTCCTCAGACGAGAGAGTACCTCCTTCACCTGGGAGCGATGGCTTTCTAGGTCTTTAGAAAAGATCAGGATGTTGTCCAGGTACACGACTACGAACCTTCCTAGGAGATCCCGGAACACATCGTTAACAAACTCCTGGAAGACGGCAGGGGCATTGCAAAGGCCGAAGGGCATAACGAGATATTCATAGTGCCCGTCACGAGTGTTGAAAGCCGTCTTCCATTCGTCACCCTCACGGATGCGAATGAGGTTGTACGCCCCCCGGAGATCCAACTTAGAGAATATCTTCGCCCCCTTCAGCTGGTCGAAGAGCTCTGCGATCAAGGGCAGTGGGTACCTGTTTTTTACAGTGATTTTATTCAGACCCTGGTAGTCTATACATGGCCGAAGGCCTCCGTCCTTCTTCTCCACGAAGAAGAACCCAGCCCCTGTAGGAGAGGTAGAAGGGCGGATAAACCCCCGCTGGAGATTTTCTTGGATGTATTCCTTCATTGCGGTAGTCTCTGCAGGAGAGAGAGGGTAAGTGCGGCCTCTGGGGGGCATGGCTCCTGGCAGGAGTTCGACAGGACAGTCGTAGGAGCGATGTGGAGGAAGGAATTCCGCAGACTTCTTACAGAACACATCGGAGAATTCTTTATAACAGGAGGGAAGAGACTTTAACTCGGTTGAGGAGATAATTACCTTCTTGAGGGGTTTAGCAGGAAGGCAATGCTGTTGGCAGAATGGGCTCCAACGAGAAACCTGCCCTGTGGACCAGTCTATGGTGGGATTGTGCAGGCGCAGCCAGGGGAGACCCAAAACAACTGGAACAGTGGGACAAGAGATAATAAGAAACGAAAGTCTCTCTTTATGCAGGGTCCCAACCTGCACAGGTAGTTCGCCAGTGGTCATCGTGAGTACAGACTCCAGGGGTTTATCATCTATGGCGACGATCCGCATGGGAGAAGGCAAAGGAAATAAGGGGATTCCCATGTACTTAGCAAAGAGAGCGTCCATGAAGTTACCTCCGGCTCCGGAATCGATGAAAGCATTCCCGAAGATGGTCTTATCAGTCAGACGAATCTGGAAGGGAAGGAGAAACCTGTGTGAGTTTTCTTGGGTCTTCTCCTGAGACTTATCTCGAGATTTTTGAGTAGTGCCCCCTACATGAGTTACCATAGACATACCTCGGGATACAAAACTCTTAGCCTTTGCAGGACAGGCATTGGCGAAGTGGGAATGTCCGCCACAATACAGACACAGGCCTGACATCCGTCTGCGGAGTCTTTCTTGTTCAGTGAGGCAAATTCTTCCCACTTGCATGGGTTCTTCCTGGAGAGAAATGGATGCTTGGGCAGGCGGGGTGACAGGAGCCTGCAGGAAAGGCCTCTGGAAGCGGGGTGCCAACATGGGTTGAAACCTCCTGACACGATCTCTCAGGGTTTGATGCTCTCTCAGAAGAGTGTCCACCTTGACAGCCAAGGCGATGAGGTCCTCAACTTGCGTGGGTAATTCACGGGAAACCAGGTCATCTTTGATGCGGAGGGAGAGACCATTATAAAATGCAGTATGGTATGCGTCGTTGTTCCAACGAGTCTCAGCAGCAAGTGTACGGAATTCGATAGCATACTCCGCTACACTGCGACTCCCTTGGCGGATTTGGAACAGACGGGAAGCTGCGGATGTCACCCGGCTGGGAGCATCGAAGACGATCCGGAATTCTTTGAGAAATGCCTCTGCGTCATTCATCAGTGGGGACTGCTTCTCCCAGTGTGGAGATGCCCACTCGAGAGCTTTCCCTGCCAGACGGGTAATCACAAACCCCACCTTGGCACGTTCAGAGTCAAATTCAGTGGGGTGTAGGGCAAAGCGAATCTGGCACTGATTCACGAATCCTCGACAGGCTTGAGGATCGCCATCGTAGAGAGGCGGAGCAGGAATATGTGGACCAGAAGTGGAGGACTGGGTAGCCATGGCAGCAGCCGCTTGCGGAGGAGGTGTCGGCAGGGGGGTCGCTGGTGTCAACAAGGAGAGCTTTTCCAGGATCGCCTCCAGCGTGTGTCCCACGTAATTCTGCCGGGCTTCATACGCCTCCATGCGGGAATGCAGGCCCCGAAGGGCCCTGCCGACATCTGGCTGAGCTTCCTCAGTGGGATCCATGGCCCGAAAATAATGTCAGGGAACCGGGAGTTCCCTCTGGGGGAGTTGTCCGGATCTAGGAGGAAGCCCCTCAGGAGGGATCAGGATCGCGGTATCCAGGGATTCGGCAGAAGGGGTAATAGAGTCCAGGCAACAGGTCACAAGGCAGGCAGAATACAAACAGAGTCCAAGTCCAGGCAGGGGGTCAATAACAAGAGATCAATCAGGAATAAGTTCAGGGATAACAGGAAAAGGAGCAGGAAACCCAGGAATCTTCACAGGAACGAGATCCTATTTTCGGGCGCCATCTTGGCGTCTCAGGCGTCCTTTTAAAGAGGTTTTTTGGCGCCCTTGCGTCGACGTCAGCACGTCTGCGACCGATGCGCTGCGCCTGCGTCCATCGCGCCGTTGTGACGTCTTTGCGCCTGCGCACTTGTGCGCAGGCGTCTTTGCACCGGCGCCGCTACCCACGTGGCAGCCATGGGCACCGCCATCTTGGGAGCGGCGTCGGAGGTGATAGCTGCGCCGCCCGGAGCTCCTGGTCCTGCTCCGGGCGGCGATCGTGACACTGATAAAGTTTAGTCACTCTTTACTGCTGTACTGCAAGTTGGCGTCAGTGTCGGACTGGCCCACCGGGATACCAGGAATACTCCCGGTGGGACCAGGTGTGAGTGGGCCCTCTTCCTTCTAACCCTTTAGCATATTTTATAGTCATTCCCTATTTCTTTATGGGAAACAAATGCTCAATAATGGAAGAATATATCTAGTAGACATAAAAGACTGGGATAATAAAGAGGTTGAGTGAGGAGAGGAGGAATAATACAGTAGTTTGGAAAGTGAGTCCACGGTCTAAGGTGGGCCCAAAGTCTAAGGTTTTGTGGTGGGCCCATGACATCCGAGTCTGACACTGGTTGGAGTGATATCACCCCTCCCCCCCTCACCAGCCTAACAAAAGAACAATGGGAAGGTAACCAGAAAGCAGCCCCCTAACACAAGATAACAGCTCCCTGGTAGATCTAAAAACAGCACTCAATAGTAAAAGTCAAGTTTCATCGAGACTGATTCAGTTACATTAAGTAGGAGAAATAACAGAGAATTGGATTTCAGCGCAGAAGTCTGCTGGAGTAGCCCTATTAACTGATATGTTTTGAAATAAACATGTTTTTCCATGATATTATCCTTTTAAACATTTTAAGTGGTTTTGAATGTACAGGTATGGTATCTGTTATCTGGAAACCCATTGTCCAGAAACCCCCAAATTACTGGAACCCCATAGACTTCATCTTAATCAAATAATTCAGATTTTTTAAAATGATCTTTTTCTCTGTAATAATAAAATTAGTTTGCTCTCAATCCCAACTAATATATAATTAATTCTATTGTGTTCAATTCATATTTAAATTATTTTTTAGTATACTTAAAGCATGAAGATTGAAATTATGGATATCCCTTATACAAAAAAACTCCTATAGTTCCTATATCTCTTATTTATAAATAATCTTTGCTTTTCAAAGCATTTTCTGTTCACTTGTGCACTATTGGTTCTGTATCTTGGAAAAAATGCTTCTTCACAGGTCTGTTATACAGATTTTTCATTTACACACACAGATTCTCTACTGACTGATATTTTCACCTTTTAGTAGAACTTTAGTGGTGCATACACTGAGGAAATAATGCAAAACTGGACACACACAGTAAGCAAGTAAAACATTAAACCCACAGGATCTGTTTACAGATACAAATATGTGGAGTCATCAAGAGATTCAAGCTGCATCTGCAGAAATTGATTATCCTTCTTTTCTAATAAAGATGAATTCTCTACCTTCAGCATCCATTGGTCCCCCGAAATGGAACATGTTGCAGTAAAAATAGATATAACTCAAGAAAGCACAAGAAAAAGATCATTGCTTTTTGCAATTCTCTCCTGCTCTCGAGGGCTGCATGTGGGTTACATATAAATTATTTATGTCTCTAAGGCTGTGTAGGTGTTTGACTTTTTACAATAACTGATACACAGACAATACTGGAAATCTAAAATTGCAGTGTATCTTGAATTTGCTGAAGCTGAAATTCATATTAAAAAAAGACATAGCAATATGCCAGAATACTGATGAGGAAAGAAAATGTACAAAATTGAAACCTGAACTTATAGGGGCAGATTTATCAAAATGTGAGTCTGGAGCTTAAAAAATAAAAACTCACCCACTTTCTATTCATTCTTATGGGATTTTTAGAATTGTATTTATCAATGGGTAAAAGTCAGAACTCACCATTTGATAAATATATGATTCTTAAAATCACATAGGAATGAATGGAATGTGGGTGAGTTTTTATTTATTAAGCTCTAGACTCACAATTTGATAAATCTGCCCCTGATGTCATAATTATAATGGTGTTATAATATATGATGTTATAATTTTATAATACACACACAAACTTAAATGCATGTTCTTGACTTAGGTTCAGGCCTTTATTCTCCTACAACTGGGTCTCAAGCTGTTATAAACACGATGATTCAGTAGGTAAGTAGTTGATGGCCTTTAAAGAAGAAAGTTCATTGTGAGGACAAGTCTAGGTCAATAGTAAATATATTACAACGATTTATTAATAAAAAAAACTACTAAAAAAAAATATATATATATTTGCTACATTATTTGTATTTGATTTACATTACACAAATGATAGAAAACAGGATTCTACAGGAACAGAAAAAAAAAGAGGAAAACGGGAAAATAATGCACAGCCAAGTTTCTCTGGAGCCTTGACTGAACTTAGTGTTGCTAAAATAAATTAAAATTTCCCTTTTAGGAGCGTTATCAAGTTGATTAACCTGGATTATATTGAGTACATTCTGAGATAGGATATTTGTACATCTGAGATGGTTGTAGGTACTGTACCAATATTAGGGCTGCATCTTTACAGCAATAATGCTCGGTAATAGTGGGGCCACCAACTCAGGTCCCCACCAGCCCATCCATGGATACACTTTACAAATCCCTCCTACACCTGACGCAACCCTCCTTGCACCCCACAGTGGTGGCTGCAAATGTACCATGGCACAGTCCCAGGCAGGATGTAGTCCTGGCTCATAGGACCCATGAGGGACAGGTCCTACCAGGTTTTCTCCTGTTAGTCAAAACTTTATCCAGCTCCCCAGAACCAGCATTGACAAATTCTTCTACATCTGTAATTAATTACTTGATCAACTTCTTAATCCAATGTCCATTATTACCGACATTGTCATCCAATGTAAACCAGCGATGATCAAAATACCCTGTTCATCTTTTACTACTCATAATGGTATTTCATAGAAAGCACACACAAAGCAGCGAAAGAAGGGAACAAATCTTTTATTGAGCAACTTTCAACATAATCAACTTGTTGAAACCAACTGTTTTTATGATATCACTTTCGCTTTAAGAAAAAAAAAAGTATTGTCTTTCATGGAAAGAGATGCCAGCAAATGTATTTAAGGAAGAAGAAAAATGAAAACTGGTTGAGTTGACTGTGACATGATTCTTGCTTTGTCAATTAGTAAATTCCAGTGAATTGAACTGTTCTCTGACTTGAAGAAAGTAGGAGGAAAGAACAGTACAATTGTCAAATATAAAGGTGGTGTCTGAGAGGAGAGTTTTTTCTGTGCTGCATGGGAGCTAGAGAAAAAGAGAATAATGGGGGAATGTAATAAAAGTCGGCAATGCGAAAAGATATGCCTCTGTGCAAACAAATTTTCATACGCTCAAATTTAATATAGCTTTTGCGAGCCCGGAAACTGTTTACCGACCGCTTCCGACAGTGGAAGAAGGTTTGCGAACTGTATAGTTTGCGCCTGTGCGCAGTTAATGTAATAAAACTTCTTACTGATAAAGTTCTTATGTTTGCTCCAAAAGATTACAATACCTTTAACCACTTTTTAAAAGTGGCCAATGAAAATTTGCAATGCGTGATGGAAATTCGCAATGCAATAATAGCTTAAAGGAGACCCATCAGCCAAAAAATGTTTTCCAAATCCTATTTTATCATGTTAGTCAAGCAAGATTAACTTTAATTACACTGTGTAAATTATTTGAATCTTGTTTCCATCAGTCTGGAAACTCATAAATACAGCAAGCAGGCAGGAGCCATTTTGTGCACACTGTAATTAAGACAAACCTTGCATCATCGCATCATCTCAGAATGGGGAAACTGATGTTCACCCCCATGCACTGGTTACACAGTGAAATGGTTAAGAGAACTGGGGGAATGGGGGAGAGCAGTGACATCTAGAAAATGCTGAATGGAAAGTGAAAGTAATTGCTTTCCCCACCTCTATTTCTAAGGCATAGAGGAGGGGCAGACAATATTTGATAGACAGCTGAGATTTTTAAATGAGTTAACAGCTATGAACACTTTAATAAACAAATTTAAAAAAAGAATTTGGATTTCATGTTTAATTTGAAAATTACTTTTATTATATAGTTTTTTATGTCTGGGTGACAGAACCACTTTAAGGAAGAGTATTACATTGCAAAAGGCACATTTTTATTCTTTTTTTTTGCAAACTGTTTTGCTCTTTGGGACTTTTATTGCATTCCCCCATTAGAATATAAATAAAACTCTCTAATAGTGATATCAGAATACACTGTAGTAATTAGAAAAACTATTAATCTGTTTCCCAGGGGAAATTGAAAAACCTGATAGAAGCACCTTGAAAACCTGAAATTATAAGAGAGATTATTTGCTGCACTTTGTGTCTGACTTTTAGTCGGTGGGAAGTTCAGAGTACTGTGTGCACTTTGTATGTGGGGAGTTTTTTTTTTTTGCTGAATTTAACACCTGAGATGTTTTGTACTGTTCTTTGGAAATATCTTGTGACTTATTTCCATCTTTGGGTTTAACTTGAAGCTCAGACATATCTTACAGTAGGTATTCAAGCATCAACTTTAAAGGGCTGGTTCACCTTTAAGTTAACTTCTAATATGCTATAGAATGAATAGTCAATTCTAAGAAACCTTTCAATTGATCTAAATTATTACATTTGTTATAGTTTTATAAATATTTGTCTTCTGATTCTTTCCAGTTTTCAAATGGGATCATCCCAACTAAAAACAAGTGCTCTGTAAGGCTACACATTTATTGTTGCTGCTACTTTTTATTAATCATCTTTCTATTCATATTCTTTTAGGGTTAATTCGAACCCTAGCAACCCGATAACTGCCGAATAAAAAGCTAAATAACTCAAAAAACACAAATAATAAAATAAGAAGAAAACCAATTGCAAATTGTCTCAGAATATCACTTTCTACATCATACTAAAAGTTAACTTAAATGTGCACAACCCCTTTAAAACAAGACTGAATGGCTCATTTACACAAAGTGCAATTTTCTGAAACAAATCAACATTTTTTTTTACTGATAATGCAACTAAACCAGAGGAAGAAGTGCAAGAGCCATAGGTCAAGCTGTAAGTACAGTGTCCCATTGCAGGCTGTGTCTGCTACCGCTCCCTAACAACAAGTTTTGCATTGGAGGGCAACACCTATGTGCTTCCGAGTGCTCTTGGTTTAATTAAATGACCCTTCATTATTTGCCAGTCAAAGACATGCAAGGAAACCATTTTTCCCTCTGAAAGATAATGTCACGGCCGGCACCCGACACCAGAACAAATGCCAAGCACCCTGGTCTCGGCTCGGCTTCACCAGTAGTGTGACCACCGTTGGGCTTTGGGAGGAGCCCTCAGCTTACTTGGGTGCTACCTGGACTTTACGAGGGGTGCAAGGCGAGATGTTCTGGCTGGCGAAGGGGCATGGCTGTTAGCAAAGTCTTTTGGGCCAAAGGTCACGGTACAAAAGGATTAGGCAGAAGGATGGTCAGACAGGCTGGGTCGAGGCAGGCGGATATCAGAATTGTCAGGCAGACAGGGGTCAAACCGGGTTGTCAATCAAGGGGTTAAGCAGGAGAGTTGTCGTAGGCAGGCTAAGGTCAGGATACAGAGTTCAGAGTAGTCAGGATACAGGCAGGGTCAAACACAGGTTATCAGACAGACAAGATTCATATCAGATGCACTAGGCTCAGGAAACCACAAGAAACAAGTTCTATCATGGGCAAGGAACAGTACACTGAATGGGCCTTAAATAGTATTCAAAATTCGCGCCAAAACGTGCACAAAATAAAATAATAAAAAAAAGATGGCACCTAGGAGACACGCGGCGGGCGTCCCCGTCGGTGGAGCGACGGCCAACCCCGCCGCGCAGGTAATTTTATTAACTATTCTTATATTCTTATAATTAACTATTCTATTTGATAACTTTTCTTGGATTTTGTACTTATGCCTTGTCTTTCATTTTTGAATGCTCAGGTATTGCATTATGTCTGCTAGATATTCTGCATCAAATCCTGGTGTAATTTTTGTTTCTTTGCGCAGTATATTTATGAGGATCTTCTTTCGGTTTCAAAAAATGCTTTCTTCCACTATTTTTAGGCAATTTATTTATTCAGATGCTTCATGCCCTGACAGTTTGCTTAAAAGTTCTGATCTTTTTATGCCATTAAATATGGCAGATGTTTGTTTCTTACCTGTAAAGCAGGAAAGGTAGTGTACATCAGAATGTTCCTTTGCACATATTTTATGCCTTCTTTCCAGGCATTGCTTTCACTGTTTCATGTTGTTTGTCCTAGTAAATAGCTCTTTGTGTTCTTGTGTATTTGTATTTTGTATCACATTTAAGTAAAAGTGGGTACTGCTTTGCCAAATAAAATATAATTTTAAAATATAATAACTGGTAAAGATAAGTAAAGTATCTGCCTTTCAGTTTAATTTGGCTTATCCCTGAAACTGGCTTATATTTACTTTCGTTTCTAAGTTAGAATGGCTTATGTGTCTGTCTGTATTTTCTGTTTTATCACATACAATACATGACAGTGTAATTTGTACATTTTGCCAAATTTCAACAAATTATAAGTATGAGGCAAGCACTGGAAGCTGTCAAAATGATTGCTTTGTCAGCAGATGTATGTTTTTTTAATACTTTACAACCCCAGAAGAAAAATTTGAAGTCAACTGAAAAAACGTGGCTTCTCCTATATCATATAAAAATTATCAGTCCTTGAAAGCTGAAAGTGGAATATGTATTACACACTTTTCTGATGATTCAAACCACTATTCAGCAGGCACAACAAGAGAAGATAAGACCAAATAAAAGGTAATTCTTCATTTACAACCACAGTGCATTGTTCACAGTGCAATTATTTTATTTGCAAATCCCACAATGAGACAATTCAGCAGAAAAGGCAGGTTGGATGCATTGGTTCCCAGATCCTCTATATGGAAGTGCAGAAATGTGTTGAGTTCCTTTAATGCATAGTATGAATATGCACACAACACTGTATTCATTTTAGCAGGTCTGCATTTAGACTTGCAGTCATCAGGTTTTTAGTGAAACATATAATAAAACATAATACATTTCAATAGTACAACCCATGGTGATGCCTTGAGTTTAACCACAGTGGCTAAAACACATATGTTCCACAGACATAAATTTTTTTATGGGCAAATATATTAAGAATTTGAGTTGCGTTTTCAAGGTTATTTTTTTAGTCTGAAAAAATTTTTCAGGTTAAAGCGATACTGACACGTACCTATAAAAACCATAGGAACGTGTCAGTATAAAGTAAATGCTGCACCTGTAATCATTCCGGGGGATTAGTCGGCCTGCAACAAATCTCTTCTTGCCAGCAAGAATGTAAATCGGCGGAGGGATGGCACCTGGATCGCTTCGGTTTTCCAAAGTCACCCAAAAAAGCGATCTGAGTGCCATCCCCCTGGCGATTAACATTCTTGCTGACGGGAAGGCATTTTGGGGAGATTAGTCACCCAAAGAAGAGATTTATCGCTGGGCAACTAATCTCCCCAGAATGCCACGTGTGCCACCACCCTAAACATATACAGGAAACAGAGATACTGACTTGTGTTATGTTATGGTGGGGGCAGTATTCAGGAACTTCCAAGATACCCAAATGAATAAGTGAAGTAAGTGGGCATTCTTAAGATGAAATCTTTTGCACAGTCAAGAACATTGCTGATAAATATATGACACCCAAGCATGACTGGCCTTATTTTTAGGGCTTGGAACACAATGAGGTATATGTAATATATTAAGTTAAGATCGCCTCAGTCTGCTAGAGTGAAATTCCGCCACACTCCATTGATTTCTATGGGATTTGAACTTCTATGGGTATGAACTTTCACTTTCACCCATTGATAAATACTCTTTTAAACATCCCATAGATATTAATGGGAGAACATTCGTTGTGGGGAAAGAATGCCAAAAAGCGCTTATAGCTGCAATGGTGCCTTTATTGGTCACACAACATGTTTCGAGCTAAGTAGCTCTTTATCAAGTGTACATACACTTGATAAAGAGCTACTTAGCTCGAAACATGTTGTGTGACCAATAAAGGCACCATTGCAGCTATAAGCGCTTTTTGGCATTCTTTCCCCACAACGAATGTTCTCCTATTGGATTCAGCTTTGGATGGAAGCAGGGGTTAAAGATTACCTACAAGGAATTAAACTAAAGGGTTCAACATACCAGTACTATATTTCTGATAGAAATTAATGGAGAATGGCGGAATTTCACTCTAGAGGACCGTGGTGATCTCTAACTTCACTCTTTGATAAATATACCCCAATGTTTTATGTTTTGCCATGAAGGTGCATCTTCAGCATAATAGGTTATATTTATGTAACACTAACTTGGGCTATACAGGCCAAATGGGGTTATGTCCAGCTAGTGTTTAGAGCATGGGTTGCATGTGACGCTAACATTTCAGGCTAGGACCTCTGACACCAGATTCAATTGTTGGTGTAGTGTAGCTACATCTACCACAGGCTACTGTGCAATAAATTATAAATTAATGGACACCAGGAGGTCCTTGTGGTGAAAAAACAGAGTAACCATTTATTTGTACAAGACAAATGTCCCACAGGGTTACTTACAAAATATGAGGTACAGTATATGCAGGTATGTTAGCAGGCTGAAACAGACAGATGATGAGACAGCTAGGAATGTGCCTCCCCTGAGGATTTGTAGTCAAGTAGTAAGGCAGACCTCCAGACAGATGTACCTTGAAGTGGTCCGGATCCCACCCAGAGGAATGGTCAGGGAGAAGAAGTCTAAGCCTGACATCCTATCCACTGTTGTCCTTTCACTAATGGCAATCTAGAATCCTTGGGAAGCTACTCCCTGCTACAGATCATTGATGGAGCACAAAGCTGCTCTTATCTGTACTCTCTATCTCACTCTGCTAGGGAGTCTATAACAGATATAAACCAGTCTTTAGCTAACCTTGTTCACGGGGTCCCTGCTCCCTGACTTAAACACTAAAGGTACTGTTTCCTTCAGGGCAATGGCTTTACTGGGCCTTGGTATACCCAGGCTCAATGGGAACATCTAGCTGAAAAGGACACCATAAGCCAAAGAGGAAGATCCAACCCTTTCCATACACTATATTAAAGTGTGGCAGGAAATGGTCATCACCCCTCTTGGCCAATAACTAAGAGATGTAAATTAACACTAGCTATATGGAATTTTGCCCAGCAACTAGGGAAAATGAGAAAGGGTAGGAAATTAAAGGCTTAGGGGCACATTAACCCTATGGGTCCCTACATTTAGAATCAAAATTTTGGGGCACATTCACTAAAGGGCAAACTTTCGCCAGCTATGGCTTTGCCACACTTCTCGTCATTTTGCCGGGTGTAAATTTGTTACCACTACGCTAAGTGCAAAGTTGCATCTCTGTAGCCAAATGCTGGCGAAGTTTTGCTAGTGTTCGTCAGTGCAAGCATTTCATAGCAAGCTTTTGCTAGCGGGCATTTCTGCCTAGTGAAACTTCATAGTATTCTTACTCTTAGGTCAATTTGAATAAGGCGAGTACATATACAGTAGGTCGTATAGACGTCTTTATCAGTCATGTTGGTGCAAATGCTACTTATTATTACAAATGTCCCAGGAAACATAATAAAGACAAAACAGATTGTCTAATGCACCAGACATAGGCCCACCCTAAAACAAATATTGCATGCCCCTCAAATGGTTCGAAAAAAATGTTAACACAAAAATCCTTAATAGTTAGAACTTTTGAAGGCAATACCGCTTTAAAAATGTAAAAAAATTACAACTTTCCGGTAAACAAGATATGATGAAGCTTCATATTATAAATTCGGCCAGGTCTAAGGTCGCAAAGGAAACTCTGCCGAAAGGGGTAACGTAATATAAAATTCGCACTTTAGTGAATTAGCAGAGTATCGCCTGGTGATAGGGAGCAAAACTATGCTAGTGACAGTATCTTTCTCTAGTGAATTGCCCTCTACACCTGTTAAATTGGCGCTGTCCCTGTGGATTGAATTTCTGTTGAATTTTTGCTAGCGACGACCAATCCGCCCTTTAGTAAATCTGCCCTATTGTGTTTTGTTATGAGCACTGATAACTGTTCCTGATATTTTCAGCATAGAGATGTCATGAACTGAATTTCAACTGGAGCAATACCTTCACGTAGTTTATTTTTGAGAGTATCTTCAGGGGCTCTAGTTTCTTTAGGTCCTCTGGTGGGAATAGAGATTGTTAGTTCTGTTGGTAAATTATTAACATTCATTGCTAATATATTTGTAATACATATATAATAATATAATTATGATTATAATCCTACTGCATTTGAATGCCATTAAGAATGAGCAGTATTGATTTGTTTACATTAAAACCCACCTACGTACTCCTCCAATGATTCAGATTGACAGACGCTCTACATAATTGACTGTGGCATTGTGGCTTACCACTGGAACCAAGTTAATATTGCATGAGTTAGAAACAGTTGGATACTTGCTAAGAAACACAATGTTTGCAACATGCAATGGAAATGAAGTGTCTTATGATCCATAGCAATTAACCCATAATCTTATTCCTTGGGACCTGGAGCTGTGCTTTCCATGCCAACTAGCAGCTTACTGCTACTTTCTATTACCATAAGGTTTTGAATGGATTGATAACTTCATCAATGGAGATGGAGATCTACATTCATTACAATCCATCTCTCGGGTTTTTTATTTGGAAATAAAATCAAGATTACATTTAAATGCAAACTGTCTTCAGGAATTATTGATTAGCATGTTACTGTGTACAGTACAGCCTGCTCTGTGTGGTCAGTGGGAAAACCATGACTGTTTAACAATACTGAAGCATAGAAGTTCGATCATGTTGTGTGTCAGAGCTGGTTTGCTTTGATTCATCGTAAAAATGGCTATGAATCATGCAAAATCATGGCAAAAAAGCAATTGTGCCCTTTACCTCAAATGTAATTTTTTTTACTGTGATTGTTTTTATAAATCTTAAAAAAATAGAACATTTTAAAAATGTAAATCATAGCGCTGAAAATCTGTTGAGATACTATGATTTAAGCAAGCTGAATATAGATTTTTTTTTTAATCATTGCAATTTTATAAGTTTCCAATTTATTATGTTTGGTATAGAAATTATACAGGTATGAAACCAGTTATCCAGAATGCGCTGGACCTGGGGGTTTCAGAGGTCTTTCTGTAATTTGAATCTCCATACAGTACCTTAAAGGGTTTGTTTACCTTTAAATGAACTTTTAGTATTATGTCGAGAGTGATATTCTGAGACAATTTGCAATTGGTTTTCATTTTTTATTTGTTGTTCTTGAGTTATTTAGATTTTTTTCAGCAGCTCTCCAGTTTGCAATTCCAGCAATCTGGTTGCCAGGGTCAAATTACTCTAGCAACCATGCACTGATTTGAATAAGAGACTAGAATATAAAATTATAAAAAAATAACAATAGCTAAAGTTAGCCTTATGTAGCCTTACAGAGCATTTGTTTTTAGATGGGGTCAGTGACCCCTGTTTGAAAGTTGGAAAGTCAACAGGCAAATAATTAAAAAAAAACTATTAAAAACAGAAAATAAAGGCCACTTGGACAGTTGCTTAGAATTAGTGATTCCAGAAAAAGGAAATAATTGTTGAAAATCTGAATGTATCCAGAAAGCTCCTAATTTCGGAAAGGCCATCTCCCATAAACTCCATTATAATAAAATAATTCAAACTTTTAAAAATGATTTCCCTTTTCTCTGTAATAATAAAACCGTACCTTGCACTTGATCCAAACTGATATATAAGTAATCCTTATTGGATGCAAAACAATCCTATTGGGTTTAATTAATGTTTTAATTATTTTTAGTAGATTTAAGGTAGCGATCCAATTTACAGAAAGATTCCCAGCGTTCAGATCGCTTTCCCATAATTTTAAGCTTTCTGGATAAAAGGTTTTCGAATAAAGGTTCCCAATATCCAATCTGTTTTTGCAATCACATCATGCAAGCTGATTTTCAAGGCTTAGAAGATCTAGCACCATTAATTTGTCTCACAGTGACAGAATCATTTGTGCCAATTGGCACCAAAATAATGGTAATCAAGGCAACGCCAAAAAATTATCAGACGTAAGATGTTAGTTTGTAAAATAAAAGGGGGTCATTGGTTAGTCTAAGTATATAAGAAGGATTATATGAATGTATTATTAGAGAATTAACTAACAATGGTGAAAAGAAAATTTATATTAATTGACCATAATTCATTTCATTGCTTTATTTTGAAATATAAATGTGTTATTAAACTATTCATTAGTGTTGTCATTTTTACCAGTTATATTTGGCACCCAAAATATGCAGGATTTATAGCAGAAATGAGTTGACCTAATTTGGCACCAAATAACTTGCAACTTGCCAACTTTATTGCTGCCAGTGGGTCTTATGTTTTCATAACTAACACTACCTTCAGAAAGACAAATTAGGTACTTCTAATTTTTTGTAAACCATTTAGATTTTAGTACAAAAAAATTACAGAATTAATGGGTAATACATTAGAGAACAGTATTTAATGCTATAGACAATTCTGTTTCTCCACATACACATTTAAAGGGGCAGTATTCAGTTAAAAACCTAGAAAAAAAAAGTAGATGTTCTACCTATGTGCTCTGCTAAAATATTATGTTAAAAACATGCAATATATTTTCAATTTCTATATTCTTCTGTTAAAGAAATAACAAAAAACATTGAATAACATCAGTTAATAGTGCTGCTCCAGCAGAACTCTTCACTGAACTCCATTTCTTAAAAGAGGAAACAGATCTTTTTAATATTTAATTTTGAAATCTGACATGGGGCATATTGTCAGTTCCCAGCTGCCCCCAGTCATGTGACTTGCGCTCTGATAAACTTCAGTCACTCTTTCACTACAAGTTGAGGTGATATCACCCCCTCCCTTCCCCCCCAGCAGCCTAACAACAAAGCAATGGGAAGGTAACCAGATAGAAGCTCCCCAACACCTGCATTGCTGAGAGCTCCAGGCTGAGGGTTTTTCCCAGGCCCATTTTGGGTCTGGGGGAGCATTTTTTTTTCCTTCAAACTGCTTTTTCCCCAGAAATTCCTCCAAAAAAATGAGGAAGAAGACGGTGTCCATTGCTGGCCAAGGAGTGAGGATCCGCTTGAGGTCTAAGAAGAAGACTACAGCTCCTGGTTTGGCAGCAGCAGTTGAAAATGTTCAGGTGCACAAGGAGGTGGTGGTCATGGAGAAAGTACCTGTACATGCAGGTTCCCTCTGTTATGGAATCCCCCAAGCAAGCAAATACCCTGGATGTACAAGCCCAAGTAGCTACAGAGAGTTGCAGTTCTGCTGTGGGGAGCGGCAGTTCTGCTGCAGAGAGTTGCAGTTCAGAGGCTGCAAGGCATGCTGGGAGCCATGAAGGAAGTGCTGCAGGCTGTGAGGAAGCCATGGAGAGTACTAAGACTGCATGCTATGTGGCTATGGAGGTGGCTGAGGAGGTACTGAGAGAGAAGCTGAATCCTGCTGCTGCTGCAATGACCCAGGTAGGCTCAATACACCTGTGTGATCATGGGGGAGAGGAGGCTGCTGGAAAACCAGAGACTGTGGGCTCAGCTGGGCCCAATCAGATCCAATTAATCAGGGCCCTGAGAGACATTAAAGTCTTGGAAGAGAAAAGGAACATTTTGGAGGGGACTATTAGTAATGTGGTGGCTGGACTGAGTGCTCTGAAAGGGACTGAGAGATCTAAAGCCCTAAGGAAAATTGTTTTCATGTCTAATGACTTGGAGGACACTGGAAAGAGGTTTGTGATAATTGCAAGAGATTCCAGGAAATGGAGGAAAATGAACTGGAAAAGTTGCTTAAAGTAATTCATCAGGGTGGCAATGTGGGGTCTTTGTGTGTGGATTCTCAGGTCCCAGAGGCTGTTTCAGTGTCCAGCACTAGTGCCAATACTAATGCCAATATAAATGCTGTGAGTGTAGCTGGTGTGAGCATGCCCAGTTCAGTGAGTGTGCCCAGTGCCAGTGTGTCAGGTGCAAATGTGCAGTGTAACAAGGCTAAGGGGAGTACTAACATGTCTGCAGGGAGTACTAACATGGCTGCACCCCTGACTAATAAAACTGTATGTGATGCTGCAGTAAGAGAAAATGTAGCTGATGAAAGCAGTGTCACAGAGGGTGCAAGGAATCCTCCTGGGAAGAGACTGTTTAGGCAGAATGTCTCTGAGGTGGGTGAGAGTCAGACCAGCATTAGGAAGAATGAGGTGAAAATTAATTGGGTGAAGGAGAGGGTTGAGTTCCCCAGGCGCAGGTTTGTAGCCAGAAATCTCATCAAATGGGCTTTACCCCTGCAGATGTGTTTGGGCTGGTAAGTGTCACAGACACTGAGTTTGATCTAAGCTTCAAACTGTCTCAGGGGCTGGATGAGTTCTGGCACAAATATGAGGGTAAGAGAGAAGCCCCAAAGTGGGAGGGGTCAGCATTAAATTTAAGACAGTGTGTGTCCAGCCAGAAGATGTGATGGTCTGGCTAAAGAGACAATGCAATATCCTGTCCCCCCCCCCTTACCCCACTGTATGATGAGGAGGGTTTCTGGATAGGAGGGTGGAAGGTACAGGTCAAACTGCACATGAATTTCCATGTTCCCAAACACATTCCCAATTCCTTCATTATTGGTAAGGACCCGGTCAACCCAGGGTCGATTTCAGGTGTGGCTCAAACAGGCACTTTGCAGCTAAATTGTTGAGGTCACATAGAAGTCAATAGCAGAGGGCCCTTCAACCATTTAAAGATGCTTGTAGACTTCATGATTTTCTGTTTTTTTATCGGTGGGTTTTACTCAAAAACTAGATTAATTCAAGCATTCAGGTTTTTCACCCCAAATTCACTGATTCAATTTTTTTACATTCACGTTTTTTCATAATTTAGAAAACATAAACCTTTGATAAATAACCCCCATTGAGATGAAAAAAAAAAACCACACAAAAATGGAATATGGTTTCTGATCACAGTTTAAAACGTGTACTTATCAACTTTTCCATTATATGCCGATGCTGTGTCAAAGGATTCAAATTAAAGTTCCCCTCACAGCAGCTCAGTCATAACCACAGGGCATTTAGAAACAATTGTTAGAATATTCAGAGATTTGATGTTTATTTCAACAAGTATTTTAAGACAGGCGTTCTGCTTGGTCAGCAAGAGCTATAATTTCATTTGAAATAAAATGACAAAAGGTAAAAATATCTCTCTACTCTATAATGGCTAGAATAGATACTGCTAAAACCTAATTTATAATTGTGAAATAATGTAAGCAGGTCTTTATTTTTTTTTGCTATGGGCTTTCGATAGGCAGGAGTTAATTATTTGGCATGAACCTTGATTAATTAAAGGTTGAAACAATAGGGTCAGCTATTGATATTACTTGGTGTAAGAGTCCCATGCCAGCTAGTTTAAGGTAATCATATGTTTTAGCTTTTGCCCACCTAAGCTGTCAAGGGTTGGTGGACAACCAAGCTGGCTCAAAGGATAAAGTAATAAAAAGCACTAAGCTTGACTAGATCTAGTAACTTATAGTAACCAATGGGATACTTATACCAACTAACCAATAAATGCTTTCTTTAATTGGTTACTATGGGCTACAGGACCTGTAGCAAACTTTATACCTTTTTTCCATAATCTCTAAAGATATTTTATTTCCTTCATCCACTTTCCCTAGTAGTATGAATTAACTTTACTGGTGGTGACCCCTCCTTTATTAACTTTAGAAAAAAATAGATTTTCATGATTTTACTCTTATATTTCAATCATTCTTTTTACACCAGTAACATTTCCCATTATAAACTCATGAGAATCATATAGAGGATCTTTACTATAGCGTATTCAAAATTTTAAAGAATAAAAGAAGTGTTACTTAAAATAGTATTCATTTATCATCTGCTGACTTGGATGGTCAATACAGTGGTGTAACTACCGGGGGGGCAGGGGGTGCGATTGGGCCAGGGCCCCCCCCCGGCAGCTCGCACACCACCAAATCCAGCGGCAGGAAATGGCGTACAGAGGGGGCGGGGGCCCGGCTGCAAGTCCTGCTCCAGGGCCCGCCCCCCTCTAGTTACCTTACTGGGTCAATAAGTGTCAGGGAGCCGGGGGCTCCCTCCAGGGAGGTAGTCAGGATCGAGGAGGAAGCCCTCTTGAGGGAGCAAGGTCGCGGTGTCCAAAGGGTTAATCAAAAGAGTAGTCGGGATCCAGGCAAGAGTTCACAGGCAGGCAGATATCAGCAAAGTCCAAAGTCCAGGCAAAGGGTCAGGATATAAATCAGGAACGAGATTTAGCAAATGAGTTCTCAGGAAACCCAGGATACACTTAGGGAAAGTATGGGGGGCCTCCGGACCACCAAGACTTGGCTTCTGGGGAAATTTGGAGTGGAACTCCCTCACCAGACGAGGAGCATGGACATCAGAGCGTCCTTCCCAGGAGCATTCTTCAGGGCCAAAGCCTTTCCACTTGATGAGGTACTGAAGAGAACCCCTGGAGATTCTGGAGTCAAGGATCTTCTCCACCTCATATTCTTGTTGACCATCCACAGAGATAGTAGGAGGGGAAGGCTGGACAACGGAAAAGCGGTTGGAGGTAGCGGGTTTCACCAAGGAGACATGAAACACGTTGGGAATTCGCATCTCAGGGGGAAGCTGAAGTCTGACAGCCACAGGATTGATCACCTCCGAGATGGAGAATGGACCTACGAACCTCGGACCCAACTTAGGAGATGGTACTGTACCTTCAACCGAATGTTCCTGGAAGACAACCAGACTTTATCACCGACCTTGTAGGGAGGAGAGGGTCTACGTCTACGATCTGCAAACGTCTTATGAACCAGAGCACTCTTCTCCAGGTTTGACTTGGTTGCAGTCCAAATAGCAAACATGTGGGCTGAATGGTAATCAGCGGCCGGAACATCAGACAACACAAAGTCTTGTGGGAAGGCTTGAGGATGTTGACCATACACCGACATAAATGGGGACCTTCCAGTGGAAGTGTGGCAGGCATTGTTATGAGCAAATTCCGCCCACGGGAGGAGATCAAACCAATCATCTTGACAAAGGGAAACTTGGTTCCTCAAGAACTGTTCCAAGGCTTGGTTCACTTGCTCAGCCGCTCCATTTGTCTGGGGATGATAAGATGAGGAGAACTGAAGATTAATACCCAGATCTTTGCACAGGGAACGCCAAAACTTAGCTGTAAACTGAGAACCCCTGTCAGAGACAATCTCCGCCGGGAAGCCATGCAGGTGAAAAATGAATTGCATAAACAACTGTGACAACTCCACTGTAGATGGTAGTTTCTGTAAAGGGATGAAGTGGGCCATCTTGCTAAAACGATCTATGACGACCCAGATCATGGTGTTCCCACTGGAGGGAGGAAGTTCAACTATGAAGTCCATTGCCAAATGCGTCCAAGGATGAGAGGGGACAGGCAATGGCTGTAGTAACCCGCTAGGGTGAGTATGGCTAGACTTGGAAGTGGCACAAACGGTACAAGCAGCAACAAAGTCTTCAGATCCGACATAGAGATATTCACCCTCTGGAGGGGTTCAGCAGGAAGACAGTGCTGCTGGCAAAATGGGCTCCAACGGGAAATCTGTCCTGCGGACCAATCAATGGCGGGATTATGCAGGCGCAGCCAAGGGAGACCCAAAACAACTGGAATGGATGGGCAGGAAATAATTAGGAACGAAAGTCTTTCTTTATGCAGTGTCCCAACCTGCACAGGCAATTCCCCAGTCGTCATAGAGATAAATTCAGCCTCCAGGGGTCTGTCGTCAATGGCAGTGACACGGAGAGGAGTAGACAATGGGAATAAGGGAACTTCCATGTGTTTGGCGAAAAGAGCGTCCATGAAGTTCCCAGCGGCTCCAGAGTCAATGAAAGCTGAGCCAACAATGGTCTTAGTGGCCAGACGGATCTGTAAAGGAAGGAGAAACCTGTGAGTGTTCTCTTGAGACTTCGGAGTAGTGCCCCCTACGTGAGTTACCCTAGATATACCTCTGGGAACAGAACTCGTAGGCTTCACCGGACAAGAGTTCGCAAAATGAGATTGTCCACCACAATACAGACATAGGCCAGCCATCCGTCTACGGAGTCTTTCTTGCTCAGAGAGACGAGCTCTTCCAACTTGCATACAGATGCAGCCACTTTGGTTTGTCTGTTTGACACAGAATAACTAAACACAGATATCCCATTTATCTCAATTAACACAGAAAACTTGTGTCACAACATCCCATCTAATTAAAGCATTCACCATTGTGAACAATGGAGCTTTGGTATGCTAATGAAAAGGTTAAATGCATTAAATGAGTTAAGATGACTTTAGATAACACAGTTTCTTCAATTACCCCTGAGTCACGACGCATTTAACTCACAAATCAAAGTGGCTTCATCTGTAGGTTCCTCTGGGGGAGAAGTAGAAGCCTGAGTAGCTGGAGTATGCAAGAGAGGTCTCTGGAAGCGGGGTGCCAGCAAAGGTTGAAATTTTTTACTGCGCTCCTTCTCTACTAGATGCTCTCTGAGACGAGTGTCCACCTTAATGGATAGCGCAATCAGATCTTCCAGCAGGTCAGGGAACTCCCTGGAGACAAGATCATCTTTAATACGAATAGACAGACCTTGATAGAATACGGCCTTATAGGCATCGTCGTTCCAGGAAGTCTCAGCCATCAAAGTTCTAAAGTCAATAGCATATTCACTGACACTGCGGTTCCCCTGCCGGAGTTGCAGAAGACTAGAAGGAGCATTTGTGACCCGACCCGGGGCATCAAACACAGTACGAAATGCTTGAAGAAAAGCCTTGGCATCAAAAGTCAGTGGAGAATTCTTCTCTCAAAGAGATGTTGCCCACTCAAGCGGTTTGCCCACCAAACGAGACATCACATATCCCACCTTAAAACGTTCATTGGGGAAGTGCGAGGGTTGGAACTCGAACTGGATCTGGCACTGTGTAGCAAAACCTCTGCAGACGTGTGGGTCCCCACTGAAGCGAGGAGGAGGCGGAATGCGAGGCTCACTTGACGTGGAACCTGCGGTAGACGAGACGGCCGCCAGGGAAGGATTTACCGCAGCTTGGGGAGCAGTGGGCACTGGCGGCATCCGAGAGAGAAGGGTATTGAGTGCCTGCCCTATGCGGTACTGCTGGGCTTCATAATCCTCCATGCGGGATGCCAGTCCGCGGAGCGCTCGTCCGACATCAGGCGTAGCTTCCTCAGTAGGATCGATGGCCCAAGTATAATGTCAGGGAGCCGGGAGCTCCCTCCAGGGAGGTAGTCAGGATCGAGGAGGAAGCCCTCTTGAGGGAGCAAGGTCGCGGTGTCCAAAGGTTTAATCAAAAGAGTAGTCGGGATCCAGGCAAGAGTTCACAGGCAGGCAAATATCAGCAAAGTCCAAAGTCCAGGCAAAGGGTCAGGATATAAATCAGGAACGAGATTTAGCAAATAAGTTCTCAGGAAACCCAGGATACACTTAGGGAAAGCATTCCTATACTTGGGCGCCATTCTGGCGTCTAGATGGTGTTTTTATTTTGAATTTGGCGCTATAATGACGTCATTGGCGTCCTTGCGCCGACGTCGGCGCGCTGACGTCATCGCGCTGGCGCCGCTACCCACATGGCGGCCATGGGTGCCGCCATTTTGGGAGCGACGCCGGCAGGGGAGGACGCGCCGGTCTGGAGCTCCAGGACCTGCTCCAGGCAGCGATCGTGACAATAAGTTCATTGAAAATGTTAGCAATTGCAACCAGACATTCTGTAAACAGGCTGAGAGGTCTCATGGATTAAGGACACACAAGTGATATTAGCCACTGCACCATAATACCCTACCTGATCTAGAAGATGAACACTGAGGATACCATACAAATTAATTAATGTGCTTGGTGAGTAGTGATGGGTGAATAAATGCGCCTGGCACGAATTCCAGCAAAAATTTGCAGGTGAAAATTCGTCTGTGTCAATTTCCGTTTTTCAAGATTTTTCCGTGAAAAGGTTCGAAATTGCTCGATTTTTTTTTTTGTGAAAAGGTTCGAATTACATGATTTTTTGCGTGAAAACTTTCAAATCGCTCTATTTTTTTGTGAAAATATTTGATTTGCTCTATTTTTTCATGAAAACTTTCGAATTTCACTAATTTTTAGTGAATTTTCCGATTTCACAAATTTTTCGGCGAAGCGAAACAGGAGAAATTAGCCCATCGCTATTGGTGAGTTATATGACTATATATGTATGTCATATAGACTATATGACTTCATAGGGATCCCAATGAATTCAAATCGAATTAAACGTGCAAATAGAATTTATAATAATGGTTTTAGCAAATGTTACACTAAAGCCACTCAATACATTCAAAGCAATAATAGTAAACATTGTTTTTCACATTCCACTGCATATGGAGTATTTGGCATTCCGCCATCTATGATTATTATTTGGTGCATCCCAGATAACAATGTGTATTTTGATGCAAGGCAGCAGAAAATATGTAATTCAGCTAGTACAGCTTGTTCTTTCTTCCTTTTTTCTTTCTTCTCTAGGACAGTTTTCAGAGTTACAAGTGTTATGCTATGTATAGCATTGAGGTTGCTCTGTAGGTTTTCTGCAGAATATTGTACCACACTTGTATTGACTCCATCTGGCATTTTGAGTGACAAGACAGAATCCTTTTTAACACTATATATTGTCCTTGTGTTTTACATTGCTCCTTTTCACAGAGGCAGGCCAGTCACAGATGTTGTTTATGAAGTCCATCTGCTTGGCATCCCTTTAAAACGATCAACAATTCTTTATAAGAAAGAAGTAAACATAGCACACTAAAATGCCTTCAGAAAGTTTCATAAGAATTTCAATTAATAATAGTACTGCTTCAGGGCTATTTTTAAATTATAAAACAGACCACAATCTGATCAGTTGTCAATTGTTCCAATCATAATATGAAAGCAAGTTGTATAAAGTCCAAGTTGTGGAGTCTGCAAATTGTGATCTCCGTTGTTCATGCAAAGATAAACTTTTTGTACGTTTTAAGGCTTTTTTTTAAGTTATTTCATCCTTATACTACATCCTTTTTGCCAATGGCAAAAATTTTCATGAATCTGCTCTCAAAATACAGTACATCATGTGATTTATTTCACTGGAAAAAAAGTGTTTTTTTTTCCAAAGAAAAGGACAGTATTAGGCAGTATTAGAGTTCAGTTTGTGTGAGGAAAAAAATGCAATAGCTGAAATTTCAGCAAAATGTTAACTTTATTTGGTTTCTCAAATTTTGATGAAGCAAAGGTTGTTTTGCTCATTACTAGCTATCATAGATAATATTGTAAACCATACGATTGTAACAATTATATCTGCAAGAAATGACGGTAGCATAAATAGGTGGAACCAGAGATATTTGGCTCAGATGGTAACCATTTCCCTGTTGGAATACATGTAACAGAATTCATGCTTTGTGGGCTATAGTAAAATGGCCATAAGGTAGCACTGTGAATTTTGTTAATGTGTTGTGTGTAACATTGGTATGTTGTATGCTGTTGCATGTCTGCTCTCTATTGTTCTCTATTTCCTCTTTGCTCCACCATGTTGTTTTTGATAGCCATGATGTGTCAAAGGCAACTGGACATTTAGAGGGTTTTTTTTTCCTTGAAAACACTTCATCACTCATCCGAGGGGCTTCTTCAGTTCAAATGAAGTGGCAGGTAGTGATAGGCAAATTTGTCCGGTTTCGCTTTGCCGCAAAATTTGCAAATTTCCCATGAAAATTGTGAAACGGGCGAAAAATTTGGGAAACACAAATTTTGACGCTGGAAATTTATCTGCCTGCAGCGAAATGAGGAAGTTCCTTGAAATCACACCTGGCCAATGCATTTGCCCATCACTAGTGGTAGGACATTCCCTGCCATAACCCTTGAGGATATGAAAGTCACAGATATCCACTTCAGTATGGTGTTGGCTCAAACTCATAGATGTGTGAGAGTGTGATCCAGTCACAATGGTAGTACAATAAATTGAAATGATTCGGTTTGCATTAGAGCTCACAAAGTTCAACTGTGCCTTCCCAGCCGCTGCCTTAGCGAGGCGCCAGCCACTCCATGCCGGTAAATCCCAAATGCAAAACTAAACTCCCGCATACGAGGTGCTGATCAAGGACACAATGTGAGGACACAGGCGTTGTGTAGAAAAATTGGCTTTATTAAAACAAACACACGCCTAAATCAGCACATCCACCGCAAGATTCCCCCGTGTGTTTGTTTTAATAAAGCCGATTTTTCTACACAATGCCTGTGTCCTCACATCGTGTCCTGGATGCGGGAGTTTCGTTTTGCAGTCACAATGTTACCATGATTTTCATTGAGGCAGGTGTTAATCTTATAGGGGCATATTTTTTTCAAGGGTCGAATTTCAAATTGAAAAAACGTTGAAATTCGAAAAGACCAACCGAAATTATTATTTTTATTTTTTTTTGGTCGAATAGGTCCGTTTTCGATCTAATAGGTCCGTATTCGAATTCGAATCGAAGGAATAGCGCATTCGATAGATTTTTCAAAGTCAACCAATTGACTCCACATGGGTTCTAGGAGGTCCCCCGTAGGCTAAAACAGCAATTCGCCAGGTTTTGGATGGCGAATGGTTGACATTGAATTTTTAAAGAGACAGTACATGGTAAATTTCAATATTCAAATTTTTTACAAATTTGAATCGAATTTGGACTATTCCCCAGTCGAAGTACACAAAAAATAGCTCGAAATTCAATTTTATTTTTCATTTGAAAATTCATCTCGACCTTTGATAAATCTGCCCCTTAATGTGCATTACTGGAAGTGTGAATTGTTGTGATGCTTCCGGAGTAAGGATGTTAAAGCTCCATTGTAGGTTGATTACAAGCATGTCACAGGCCCCCTCCTCTGTTCGGGGATGGTTTTTTCACTTTGGCAAAGTAGAAACCTCTTGGAAAACTCCAGATCCTGAGCATTTTGGACAACAGGTCTCATAACCTGTATTGTGATACACTTTAGTTGGAGCATGTTTATTTATTTGAATTCTAGATATATTTTGTTTAAGGAAAGTTAAGAAAAAATTGCCCGACAAAGAACTAAAAGATGCTGACTACTGTACTAAAAACATTGAGGTACATGGGGAGAATGTCTATTGCTATTTTGTGAATTCATAGATAAAACTGGCAGTGCTGCACATTTCATCTTTGTTTAGATGATATTTTACTGACTGTCAGATATGTAGGTCTTAAATCACAATGTGCTTATGGGGACTATAGCAATCATAGCAAAATTTTGCTTGACATACAAAACAAGTTTGGAATAAATTCAAGGATGTGAGTGATTTGTTTATGTTGAACAGAAAGGGTGCAGAATAATATGATAGTATTGGCTGCTGAAGAGCAGTGTTGAGAAGATAGATCAATATAGAATAGATCTATATATAAATATATACTGAAAGAGATAATACAGGTATGGAATCCATTATCTGGGAACCCATTATCCAGAACGCTCCTAATTACAGAATGGCCCATAGACTCCATTTTATACAAATAATCCAATTTTTAAAAAGGATTTCCTTTTTCCCTGCAATAATAAAACAGTACTTTGGATTTTATCGAAAATAATATATAATTAATCCTTATTGGACGCAAAATCAGCCTATTTTTATTTATTATTTTTATATTTTATTTAATATTTACATGATTTTCTAGTAGACTAAAGGTTTGAAGATCCAAATTATAGAAAGATCTGTTATCTGGAAAAGCTCAGGTCCCAAGCATTCTGGATAAAAGGTCCTGTACTTGTAATAACCGAGTACAAAGCTTATTGTGACTTCCTGGTATTGCCACCAAAGTTGCTAGACTTCAACATTAAAGGACAAAACAAATAGTGTACTGTAGGTGTAATGCATGCTCATGGTAAGGAAAGAATTTTGTTATTGCCTTGGTAAGGAGAATGGTCGTGGAGCGCTACTGGCTTTTATTCTCCACAAAATCCCTATAATTCTTATCAACTCAAGTTTGAAACCAACTACTCGAGAAGCAAAAAAGATGGGGTATGCATCAGTTATTAAAACTGTGTATTTGTTTGTGTTTGGTTTTAGCATTAAGGTGATCTTCTACATTGTAGTTCTAGAGACAATTTCCATTTGTTGAGACAACTAGGGGCAGATTTATCAAAGGTCAAAGTGAATTTTCGAATTCAAAAAACTCGAATTTCAAGCTATTTTCTGTGTACTTCGACTAGGGAATAGTCAAAATTCAATTTGAATTTGAAAAAAAAAACGAAAATTTGAATTTCGAAATTTATCTTTTTAAAAATTCGACTATTCACCATCTAAAACCTGCCAAACTGCTGTTTTAGCCAATGGGGGACCTCCTAGAACCTATTTGGAGTCAATTGGTGGACTTTGATAAATCAAAGTTTTTTTTGGGAAAAACTTCGATTTGAATTAGATCGAATGTGCTTTGATTTATACAATTCAAATTCGGCCGACTACGGACCTATTTGATCGAAAACAGACCTATTAAAAAAACTTCGGTTGGTCTTTTTGAATTCTAGTTTCGAAGTTCTTCAAATTAAAAATTCGACCCTTGATAAATATGCCCCCGAATTTCTGATTATGATGTTTGTAATGAATACTTTATCTGTTTATGGGTTTTATGCCCAATTACACCCAACAACAACTCCAAACAAAAGCATTTTTTTATATTAAGCATTATCAATGTGTTCAATTTCAAAAGAAACGTTTTACTAAATTTTACTTTCCTGCTTGTTTTTATGCAAGTGCAACATACATTTTAATATTATAGCCTCATTAATGGCATTTTTACTGTTTTATATCACAATTGTACTTTTTATATTTACTCATTATACTTTTAAATTATATGTGGAAAATTGAGTTTTGCTTCTTGGTCTTTCATGGCAATGACTGCAGTTAAGCGTGAACTTTACAGAGAACAAATGACTATAGATTAAAACTATATATTTTTTAATAATACATAAGCCACTGTAAAACAACTGGCATTTATGCATTATTCAGTGAAAAGGCAATTGTATAATTGCTCAGTTTTGAGTTTAGCAAGTTTAAAGGAAAACTTCACCCCCAAAATGAATACTTTAGCAACAGATTTTTATAGAGACCTACATCGTTTTCCTTTAATTTACCATACCTGAAAATAAAAAAGTATTTCCACTTTTATCCTTTTTTTAACTACTTGTACTGTACATCCAAGTACATGGTTGTACCATCCTTGTGACTGGTAATAAAGGATTTGAAGTACCCATAGTTAACATTGTTAACAACTAGGAATGGCTTCAGGGAAAGACAGAGAAAGTTCACAGCCTAAGATAGGACAATTGCTTTATGTCTGGCTCTTACTTTGTTGCTCTTTTTTGTTCTTTCCTGGTTCAAAGGATTTAGAAAGAGAATTGATGACTGCAAAATAAACTAGGAGGATTCCATAGTATTTTTCTCTGGGTGTTTAGGGACAGATTTAGCAAGAGTCGAGATTCAGTTTTTTTCATGATTTGAGAAAAACATGGGAAAAAATGGGAACATGAATATAGTTGAAAATATTAATTGGAGCCTTAGTCAGGATTTATTAAATAAAATAATGGAAAGTCACCAGAGAGTAAAAAAGTAAAAGCTGCCATGGTTCAATAGAAGCCATTGGGAATTGGCTCAGCTATATATATATATATATATATATATATATATATATATATATATATATATATATATATATATATATATATATATATATATACATACACATATAGCCAATTTTTCTGCAAAAAAGATGCACAGGGATATTTTTTTCTAATAAGTTAGTTGTCAAGAAAAAAGCTGTGTGAGTTTCTAATCTCCATGGACTGTGACGTCCTGACATAAAGCCAAAAGGTTGTAGAAAAGCAGGTAAATGAGTCAGACAAGGAATACATCAGCCAAGAAGCTCAATATATATATATATATATATATATATATATATATATATATATATATATATATATATATATATATATATATATATATATATATATATATATATATATATATATATATATATATATCTATCTATATATATATCTATATATATATATATATATATATATATATATATATATATATATATATATAGTCTTCACATCAATATTGTGACTTATAATTAAAGGTTGTTGGACAGCAATACTTTCTGAAGCACTCTTGATGATGATGTTTATGAAATCTATTCCTGTCGTCATGGGAATTAGAATTTATTTAAATTTTCATTCAATTTACTAATTGGTCACTAAAGGATTTATAACCCTTCCTCCTTCAACATCATCTAACTAGTTTGTTGGATATGTTGGATATGAAGGTCAAAGTTGTAAGTGGTATAGGCAATGGTTCTATTTTTAATCAATCAATTTATTAATAACCTTGTCACTGGAATTACTGCAATGTATCTTGGTTATCAATATAAAACAAATATAATTTATAATATAATTTAAACACATTATGGCTATAAATAATAAAAGAAACAATGCTGTTTTGGGCAGAAAATAGTTTTAACCAATATTGATTTAATTTGAGTTAAAGCCCTAAAATGTTAAATTGTGAACGTCATAGTCTAAAGTTTTGTTCTCCTCAATAGGATTTTGTTATTACTTCCCCTGAGTTATAGACAGGCTTGTAAGTTATGGACTATCATATTCTTCATAACTGTGTGAATCTGGGCAGTATTAATAAATGTGTTTGCACACAAAATTCTATAGCAAAATGCTGAAGATGCTTTCTACATCTTAAGTGTTTTAGATAGTCCATAAAGAATTATAATGTCCATAGCAGTGAGTAAGTAAGTGTAAAGCTACCATGTATTTGCATTAAAACCTACTTCTTCTTCATAATCAGATATTAGTTTAAACAAATGGAAATTGTTTCTAGAAATACAACGTAGAAGGTCACCTTAATGCTTAAACCAAACACAAACCCAGACCCATCTTTATTGCTTCTTGAGTAGTTAGTTAGTTGGTTTCAGTTTTAATAACTAGTGATGGGCGAATTAGCGGTAAATTTGCGCGATTTGCCATCAGCGAATAAATTCACGAAACGGCCACGAAAATTCGCAGCAAAAATTCGCTGGCGTCAAATTTTTTTTCAAAAAAACGTCCGCCGGCGTCAAAAATGGGCGCCGGCGTCAAAAACTGCACCGTTTTGGCAAATTCACCCATCACTATTAATAACTAATGCACACCCCATCTTTTTTGCTTCTCGAATAGTTGGTTTCAAACTTGATTTGATAAGAATTATAGGGATTTTGTGGGGAATAAAATTAATAACTAGCCAGTAGCTCTCCACGACCATGCTCCTTACCAAGGCAATCACAAAATTTTTTCCTTACCATGAGCATGAATCACACATACGCTAGTAGTTTGTCCCTTAATGTACTGTAGAAGTCTAGCAACTTTGGTGGCAATACCAGGAAGTCACAATAAGCTTTGCACTACAAGTACAGGACCTGTTATCCAGATTGTTTGTGACCTGGGGTTTTCCAAAAAACAGGTCTTTCCATAATTTAGACCTTCAAACCTTAAGTCTACTAGAAAATCATGTAAACATTAAATAAACCAAACAGGCTGGTTTTGCTTCCAATAAGGATTAATTATATTTTATTTTGGATCAAGTACACTGTACTGTTTTATTATTACAGAGAAAAGGGAAATGATTTTTAATTTTTTTTGGATTATTTAAATAAAATGATGTCTATGGGAGACAGCCTTTCCGTAATTCTGAGCTTTCTGGATAACGATCCCAATCATTTACTTTCCAAAGCTCCTCTTCTGGTCCATTTGAAACCCATTGACTAACAAAATGAGAGTGAGACATCTTCTTTGGAAATGATGAAGGCCACAGCTTTAATTAACAATTTGTAACAATTGTACATTATACACATAAATAAAAAGAAACCCCATAACAGATACAAACCATTTGAAGGAATACTTGCCACAATCACCACTAGGGATGCACCGAATCCAGGATTCGGTTTTGGATTTGGCCAAGATTAGTCCTTTTTCAGCAGGATTCCGTTTCGACTGAATCCAAGTGCCTGGCCTTTGTCACACAAACAAGGAAGTCAAAATTTGTTTACACATGCACTTCACTTGAAGTTCTCTTTACTCCTCCTTTCCCTAATTTACAAATGCAGATTAGTATTTGGATTGGGTTCAGTATTCAACCGAATGTTTCTCAAAGGATTTGGGATTTAGCAAATCCTAAAATAGTGGATTTGGTGCATCCCTTCTCACCACCTACACAAGTCTTGGGCTACTTACCATGCCAGCCATCCAACCCTTAGATGAACCACCTAGTGGGACCTGTTCCCACAGTATAGAAGTCTCCCCAGTCAGCTATGTAGTTCTAATAAATGCTGTTATAAGCCCAATGGCAAGCATTCCCCACCAGCTGTGACAATTAAAGAGGAGAAAACACCACTTTAACCACCGTAACACTTAGGGGCAGATTTATCAAGGGTCGAAATGTATTCAAGGGAATTTTTGAAGTAGAAAAATTCTAAGTAATTTTTTGGATACTTCGACCATCGAATAGGATACTACGACTTCAACTTCGAATTCAATTTGAAGTAAAATAGTTTGAATATTCAACCATTCTATAATCGAAGTACTGTCTCTTTAAAAAAACTGCGACTTTAATACTTAGCCACATTAAACCTGCCAAAGTGCTATGTTAGCCTATAGGGACCAGTTTTTTGAAGTCGAAGAAAAATCGTTTGTTCGATTGCTGAAGTCCTTCGAATCGTTCCATTCGAAGGATTTAATAGTTCGATCGAAGGATTTTACTTCGACAGCAAATGGCCAAAAAAACTTTGACATTGATATTTGAAGTCGAAGAAATTCAATTCAACGGTCGAATTTCAAAGTAGTTTCAACTTCGAAATTCGACCCTTGATAAATCTGCCCCATAGAGAGGATGGGTGAGATGTTGCCCAAAGAGAGTTGTTATTCTAATCATGTTTTTCTTCCTCATCCTGGCCCAGCTTGATCTGTTGTCTCCTCCCCCTCCAATGACCTCAGCATCTCCTGCCTCCTTCTAGCCCTGTCAGCTCTGCCTACGCTACCGGGGGTCCTGTGCTGCTAATTTTGGGGTTCTGTACAAACCCAAGGCAACCATGGTCGGTTAGTCTTTCTATAATGATTCACAGCAGATACTCTTTGCTGTTATCAGTTACCTGAGGTTAGGGACTGATAACATACAGTATATATAAAATACTGTATATTGTCACAATATATTGTTAGATTAATTAAATAGTAATTAAGTCAGATACTTATTACATGGCAGCTCCAGAACAGTGCAATTAGCACCAGTATTTAAAAACCAGCCTAGTGACATCAGCTTGTATTACAAGCAAACCTAATTTTCTGCTTGTTGATTTGCATAAACCCATAATTTTGGCTATATACCACATCTATTTCTGTAACACCACTGTGCAAATGCCTATATAGGGCTTCATAATAACCAAGCGCATTTGTTTGATATACAATTCATACATTCATACTGATAAATACAGATAAACTTGAAGATCTATAATTTCCTAATTAATACCATAACCCCCAAATCAGCTTTCCTTCATTCTATGATTAAAGAGATTCTGAAAAATGATAAATAATGGTCTGGCTAATGAGTGATTAATTAGAGGTTGAAAAAATATTTCTAAAACATGAAGCATATTGGATATGACCACTTAAGACAATAAAACCTTGGGGATTGTATTATATCCTGTTTTTCTTGTATATTTTTTGAGTGTTTATCAGTTTATGCTCTTCTGGATCAATGTATTGAAGACATTTTGTTCTGATCCTTAAGGTGATTTATAATGGACTCTAGTAACTGAAGTAACTAACTGACACTTATGAAGCTATTGATGGATTTTTGCATGGATTTTTTTTTTCATGAACACTTGGAAATCGTTATTTTAACTGTTTCTGCTATGTGAAGAGACAAATTACTTTTAGACAGGGATTTTTGAGATTGGTGGTTGCATGTTTTAGCCATGGGGAAATACAATAGCTCTGGGGAGGCAAAGCAATCACAGAAATAAAATTTGAAAAGGTAATTGATTAATGCTCATGCTATCACCCTGCGTGATGAAACTTTTAGATCAGTAAATAAAAGTGAAAAAGTAGTTGTGAATATTTGTGTGTGTGCATTTCTCACATTGTGTATTGTGTTTGAATGTGTGTGTGTAAAAGCCATTAAACTCCCCCCCCCCCCCCAAAAAAAAGTTTTTTATGTTTGGCTTACCTTGGTAATTAGACAGGCATAAAATACAGGAGTGCTGCTGGAAGATAAGAATGACTGTCATTAGGCCCAAGATGGCATGGAGTAGAACAATACCTGAGCTGAGGTTGGGCAACAGGTATTGGGCAACAGGTATTGACCACAGCATAGGGGCCCCTTATTACTCTCTCAGCTTGTTGCCTATAAAATAAAACAAATACGTTGTTACACAGTGTGATTAGTGGCCATATGCTATTCTTCTATTTACAAACAGGTGTACTAGAATAACACCAGAATGTACATCAACATTTTACACCACTGGCAAAATCCATGGAAATCATCAGTCCCATGTGGAGCTAGAAAAGCATTTTTTAACAAAGCTTAATAAAAAGGACCACAAATCAACTATTACTCTAATGGCTAACTTAACATTGGCTTTACCAATCAGTATTATTTGAACTATGCGTCTCTCATACGTTAGTACTCACCTCACTTAATCATGAAATACACTCATCTTATAATCAAGTAATGCCCTAATAAGATGCAAAAGATGAGCATATCATTTATAATTTGAGTGCTTCATCACCTGTTCTATTATGATCAACATTAATGATGTCATCACCTGTACTAATATGGTCAACATTCAGGATGTCATCACCTGTGCTAAAATGTCAACATTAAGGACTACATTATGGAAAGGATATCTTCCATAGACCCCATTTTGACCAAATAATTCAAATTTGTAAAATAATTTAGTTTTTCTCTGTAATATTAAGACATTGTAAGTGCATTGTTTTTAATCCAAACTAAGATATAATTAATCCTTATTGGAAGCAAAATCAGCCTATTGGGTTACTTTAATGTTTACATGATTTTCTAATAGACTTAAAAGGAGGAGGAGCAAAAGTTTTCTGAATAACAGGTCCCATACCTGTTCAATTGTATAGTTATGTTCAGCCTTGCCTTCCCAGCTATTTTAGAGCTACCTCTCCCCATAGTGCCCTAAACATAATGTTAAATGCTAAAGTTAGGAAAGGTTGCTTTCTGCTAATAAGTATAAAAAATTATAAATTACAGTGTTCCAGACAATATAATCCAAAAGAACAAAGAAACACAAGAAAAGTAATAGCAATAAGTAATTATAGCTGGCTCAAAGACTGTATTAAGCCAGTCTCTTCATATTTTCAAGCACTGCAGCCTCAAGAGAGCTTGTTCTCACTGTGGTAAAGTATAATGTTTACAGCTAATTAGAGGGGATGTGGGCTGGTATACTGGTTCAATTAAGAGCCCAATTGAGAGAGATTACACAAAATGCAGATATGGCAGCTGGTCAGAGGGAAATCACAGCAGGAGGCTATGCAGCCATAGATAGAGAATAATAAAAAGTATACATTTACAAATTATTACAAATTACCATTGATATATTTTTCTCTGCAATTGTAACTACTACTAGTATTCTCTAGTTTATATTTACTGTGTAGCTAATGATTGCAAATGCACGAATGTTAATTATTTCTGCTTTTTATCTGTAATGAAAATGAAACCATGAAGGATTTATTGGAGTTATAAGATTTAGGAAATTCTTAATTGTTATCATGAGACACATGGTAGAGAAAATACAACTCTAAGAAATGAAAATTGTGCTATATAGAAATTATTGCATTCTGTTTAGAATTTTGCTAGCCTTTGGGGCACTGTATAATGTTTTAATGAACAGAACCCTCAGCAAATCCCCCAAATCATAAGGTACCTGGCATTAAGCACCCCTTCAGGATACATTTGTTATGATGTTCACATACTACAAACGTAAGAGTCCTCAAGGTCTTAGGGAACAATATGGTGCCTCCAATAAATGATTTCCAGGTAAAAACCTGTGAGTAGTGAAAAGCAAAATAGTCTTTACAAAAAATGATTTGCCATTGGAGTGAATAGGCATTTTCTGTGTTTTTTTCCCAGCACAAAAAAAAAACTTGAGAAACAAAATGCATGGATAATTTCCAATAATGCCATTGGTGTGTTTCCCTGTGCTTTTCCCAGTGTTATTTTTTTCCAGCAAAACTAAATGCAAGTGCAGATTTGCGCAAATATTGCTGTTGAATATGAATTTTGCAGTGAAACTGTACCAGGTGAAAAAGTTTGCTCATCCCTACCATTAAAGACAAACAACTATTAAACAGTAATCCAATATCTAAAATGTAACAGTCATCTAATGTCTGCTGTCAAGGTAATCTATGCTTGCATGTGGTACATACTAGCCATTTAACAAAAATCCAGTCTTAATATAACACTTTTGATTTTCTGGAAACCTAGGCTTGAATAAAACTACTATTTCTACTGTTCCACTCTGAGATAAAGTGTATTGCATATAGTTGATCTACAGCTAGGTAGGCAGCTGCCTGCCAGCCTTCACTGCCATTGCTCCTCAAGAATGCTATTCCCCCATTTCTCAATCTGGGGCTGCAATCTTATAAGGTTAAGAGAGGCCCAGACTGTGGACAAATGGTTAGTGATAGGGTTGTCATGACTCATTGGGGTCTGTGTATAACTTGGACTGGGCAATTTCCTTCTTAGCTATCAGAGTGCTGGTGCTGATTGTTTACCCTAATGTGCATTTAATGATTACTCCCTTTTGCTCCCTTTTCCAACCTACTTTATTAACTCCACGTGCTACTGATCAATTAAGGGCCTATATAAGCCTGGTAATTGTTTGTAGCTTGGTCATTAAGATTCCTAAATGAGACCTACCCTCTCTCTATGTTCTTGACTATGTTGTTTCTGAGTCCCTGCCTGATTCTTTTGCTCCAGTACCCCTCCTTGACCTGTTCTTGGCTTTGACCTTTGGTTTGTTTCTGGACTCTGTTTACCTGCAGCCTGTCCTGACTTCAAGCCTATTTCTAGCCTCAGTCTGCTGTTTGCCACTATCACTTGCTTGTTTCAGTTTGTACCTTAATCTGTTTTGCTATTTCGTATTGCTTATTAAACCTTATCAGTTGCCCTACAAAACTTATTTATAGCAATAAAAATTGACAATTTCATAATTTTGATAATTTCTCAAAACACTTGTTTTGTACACTATTTGCCATATTCAACAGTAAGGGCACTGGTAATACTGAACATAAAACACAGTGGGCTATGTTATGAAATATTCTATGAAATAGTAATATGTTTAGGGTCCTTCATCTGTAGAAGCAAGATAAGGAATATACAGGATATATATATTTATCAACTTTGGTTAAAATAGCCTTAAGATTATTGATCCTAACATCGAATTCCATTCCTCTGAGATCAATGCCTATTTCAAGGGATAAGAGATTGTAATCTTTTATGAAAGTTAACTAAAAAATGTCTTTGAGCGATGACTTATCTTGAATTATAATTTTATTTACTTTTTACATGGAAGTTCTATAAAACTGAGTTTCAATCTTCTGTAATGGACTGGTGCCTCATGGACTGGTGTTTTCAAATGTAGCACAAGCACTATAAGGTATTTTGCATTCATAGTGAATTGAGGCTATGCAATATACATTATTGGATTCCAATGCAGGATGTCAGTGTTTATCACTCCCTAGAAACCTAGTCATCACCACATTTTAAAATATTACATACAGTATATTTGAATATGTGTCTGTTTTCAGAAAAGGTCCAAAGAAATCAATCCTGTTTTTTCACTCCCCAAACATGCAAGGTTTGAGTCATTAATAGACATCTGTCAAACTCATGGTCTATGAGGGTCTGAATTGCTATATAAAAATCAATAGCATTGTTAAATAGTTGCACATAAACATTTTTTAACTTTTGCAGAATTTTACAGGAAGTGCCAACAGGTCAAATGGATAATAATTGATAATTGAAATTCATACCTTAATGTAACTGTTTGTAGCTGTGAAAATAAACTTTTTGAATAACCAAATCATTAGTGGTTTGTTTTTGTAAACCACTATATTCAGGAATAAAGATACTATGCAGCTCTCCTCTGTGTTAAAATTCAGAATTTTACATAAAACTTGAATATCATCACAAAAGTCAATCAATCAGTAAAACAGGCAATCTTGCTCCCACTGCACACAGAACCATTAGACTGTTTCTAAAATTAGAAGCCCTTTCAAATTGTGAACATTATTAAAACAAAAAAATCCAAGCAACACAAACTCATGCACTTGGATGACACACACCACATAGGAAAGCTCACTCACTCACAAATACCAAAATACAACTTTTGTTCTTTACCATGTTTTTATCAGCACCATCTGAATCCTGGAACCATGTGAATGTGGTGCTGAATGTTTCAGCTCCTGCAGCAGCTTTTGCTCTACTGCAGTGGACTCCCATGCTTCTACTTGCCTGCTTCATAGGTTTTGGTAAGATCTTTTCATACAGAATTGCTGTTCTTGCACATAATGAATGAGAATGCACCTAGGATTATCTATGAGGATTATAGTTTTAAGATGTTGTACTGTGTTAGCCAAAGTTTGGTGATACCTTTTATTGGCTAACTGAATTAGTAAAAATTGCAAGTTTTGGAGCATCCACGCCCCTTCATCAGCCAATATACAAATGAAAGCTGGAAAGGCACATCATACAGTATATACTCTTAGATCACTGAAAAAGGTTTATGGGCAATAAATTACAAAGTTACAGATAGCCAGAGAAACTTGTATTATGTCACTCACTCCTTATTTTGTCATCATTTTCTGCCTCCCAGGTCTAATAACGAGCTGAGAAAACTAGTGGGACATTTCTTAATCTCTAAGCCATCTTTTCCTTACTATAAATGTCAGAAAAAAGTATAGACTCACATACGTAACAACTATCTGAAGAACTTTCTTGTAAAAGTTTACCAGGTGATTAAACAGTTTGTGACATAAAAAGAGCATAGTAGTATTTTGTCTCTCTTGGTCATTCCATACTTCTATGAAGAATTTCTTTAAGTCTTTAAGAAATGTATTCCTATATCCCCCATGCTTTTCTAAGTTATCCTGTCAGAATAGGCTTATTTGTGCAGTATAATACAAATACACATTTAAACACAATGCAAAGAATCAACCTCCTTAAAGGAACAGTAATGTGAAATCATTTTAAAGTAATTAACATATATACTGTTGGTATGCACTGGTAAAAGCTGTGTTGTTTCAGAAAGAATACTATAGTTTGTATAAATAAGCTGCTGTCTAGCTATAGGGCAGCCATTCAAGCTGGAAAAAAGGATAAAAGGCACACTTTACATTGCACATCACAGATAAAACCCCATTGTATTGGAAAGGGCTTATCTGTTATGTGCTGTGTAACCTGTGCCTTTTCTTCTTTTTTTTTTTTTTTTACAGCTTTAATGGCTTCCCCCCTTGGCTACACAACAGCTTATTTATATAAACTATAGTAGTCTTTCTGAAACAAACACACGGCTTTTACCAGTGTGTGCTAACAGTATATTATTCGGCGTTACTGTCCCTTTAGAATTGTGTTTCTGTCTTTCTAAATGATATGATTATGAGCTTTTAAGGTTTATAAGATCCATTTTCTATGAAAGATTCAGTGACCTATACTGTAGTGGTCATTAAAGATTTTTCTTCCCAGTCTTGGGTAAAAGTTGGATTATATGTAAATAACTGTCAACCACTATAATTAACCTCAACTTGACCCAACCTGTAGTTCAAATTAAGACAAAAATAACCTCTTGACTGGTTGATGCAACCCATGGTAAATACTGTAATTAGATTTGTTTCAGTGTTGAAAATGTTTGTCTGTGTTAAAACACAATATAGATAGATAGATAGATAGATAGATAGATAGATAGATAGATAGATACTCTATTTACTTTTAGTCAAATAAAATATATTTTAATGAATGTAAAAACAGATTAAACCCCTAATTAATCTTTTAATTTCTGTGACACACAGCTGAGCATTACATTTGACTAACACCTTGCAGGCATCAATAGAAAATCACAAAGCTTTGCACTATAACTGAGGGATTATACTGTAAAAGGTTTAAAGGAAAACTATACCCCCAAAATGAATACTTAAGCAACAGATAGTTTATATCAAATTGAATGACATATTAAAGAATCTTACCAAACTGGAATATATATTTACATAAATATTGCCCTTTTACATCTCTTGCCTTGAACCACCATTTCGTGACTCTATCTGTGCTGCCTCAGAGATCACCTGACCAGAAATACTACAACACTAACTGTAACAGGAAGAAGTGAGGAAGCAAAAGGCAGAACTCTGTCTGTTAATTGGCTCATGTGACCTTACATGTGGTTTGTATGTGTGCACAGTGAATCTTACGATCTCAGGGGGCGGCCCTTATTTATTAAAATGGCAATTTTCTATTTATGATTACCCAATGGCACATACTACTAGAAAAGTATATTATTATGATAATGGTTCATTTACATGAAGCAGGGTTTTACACATCAGCTGTTTTACTCAGTATCTTTTAATAGAGACCTACATTGTTTGGGGGGTATAGTTTTCCTTTAAGATTAAGAATCTGGTGTTCAAATAAGCAATTTGATAATTTCCTTCTGCCTCAAATAAAGTTGATAAATTAACTTGTGGATTACATATCCTCTAGTTACAGACCACAGCCTTCTTTTATATCACCATTGGTCTTAAATGAATCCATGGACTGCATGCCTTTATTTATTATGGATCAAACTAGGTAATCTAAAAGCATTCCATGCAGTTAGATTTATTTTACAATTTAACAACAGTTTTCATGGCAGTTGGAAAAGCTTTAAACATGTATACATTTATAAAAGTTAATACTTGTGACAATTCAGTAGGATGTGTTTGACTGTTTGGAGTAGCAGCACTGAACAGAAAGATAATATAACTCATTGCAAGGATTATAACTCACCCCCTCAGCTCCTTAGGGACATGGTATCTTATTAAATCTCTTTTTACAAAAAAATTATCATTGTTTTTACTACTTTACATTTCAGTGGCATCACAACTGGGAATGCTTCATGCCATATCAATAAAATCCCAGATTCAGTATGATATTCCTTCTTCATAGTCCATAT
>CM076688.1:108695533-108765533 GCA_038501925.1 Xenopus petersii | reverse complement strand
CCCTCAAGTCTCTGATTGGTTACTGCCTGGTAACCACGGTAACCAGTCAGTGTAAACCAAGAGAGCTGAAAAGCAGGAAGTAGACTCCTGACTGACATGTTATACTTCAAATCACTCCAGCCTTTATACATTACATTTTTGGCTAACTAACTATATTAGAAACATTTTTTATTTTGTAAAGCCTATCTATTTATACAGTTTTTATTTTTATACTGAACAATTCCTTTAACTGTAATGAATATGACTTTGTGTAATTTAATTAGTAGCATTTGCTCTTTCTCTGTTTGGAATAGGATTTTAATCTGGAATACTTGGGACCTGAGGGATCTTTTTGTAGTTTGGATCACCATATACATTATTTAGGTATTTTTGTGGAAAACAAACTGTAACTCTAGCCAGAGTCAGTGGCTCAAATACAAGGTACTGTTTAATTTTAATTAAAAAATAAATAAATAATTTTTTAAATGTTTTAATTATTTGCTTATAATGGACACAATGGCAAATAGCCTTCCTGTAACTGGAAGATCCTATAACTGTATTTACTTAGATACAAGAGAGCAGAACTATAATAAAAAAATAATTGTGTGTATATATATATATATATATATATATATATATATATATATATATATATATATATATATATATATATATATATAAACCGATAATAATATTTATATAATACACAAGCCATGAATATCTTTCGGCCTCGTGCTTTTATATGGTCATGGAACTCCTCGGTAACTTAGAATATCCTTACATTTTACAATAGTGGGTACTTTATTCACTAGATAATATGATATTATTATATTTTTTTAACAAATATATAAAAAATATATTATTATATTTTTTTAACAAATATATAAAACAGTAATTTATTATATCAAATTTGTTAGTTAAGTATTCTGAATATACATTTTACCTTTAATGGCCATACTATATTAAAATGGATTTTTAAATAAAAAACATTGAATCCTTCTTCACTGAAAACTGTATAGTGTCTTTAGTTCTGACAATTTGTGGAAATGTTGACATATCAGAATGACTTCAGCTTTAAGTAATGGAAATATCTCTCTCAATTTTTACTTTCTTTTCTCTGCTTGCCTTTGTCTCCTTTCCTCTTCAACATGAAGGCTTCATAAAATAAGAGAAACTGATTCCAGCCTTTTTTATATGACAGCATAAAACACAAGTTGAAGAATAGAGTCAATCTCAAATGAACAAAATACAAAATATACCTGAAATAGCCACACAAGCGAGATGAACAATCCACACATAATATCTGGGCTTTCTCTCATCCATGTGCAATAATTCATCCACAAATTGTTGTTCCTACATAAAATATTTATACATCAATATAAAATATTTCAATGTCTATTGCCATTCTTTTGAGTGTCTATTGTTTGCTGCCTTTTCAAGCAGAAGTTTCATCATCAAGCAAGTAAATGAATTTCACTTTGTATTTTTGTGCAGATAGGCCTTTCTCACAAAATAAAATGTTGACTGCAAGATGCACAGTCATGTATTCTACATTGAACAGATTTTATCAGTCTTAACCTAGCTTTCCCAGGAGCTTCATTGTTTTACTGAAACTTGACATTAAGCCACTGACTGTTTCAGTGATTAACCCCTATTTGTCTCTACAACCTTGGCAGGCGTACCAAAATTTGTTGGAAAAAGTGGCAGGTGTAGCAAATATTTTAAAAGTTTCTAGTTCTTTGTTCAGCTCAGTGTGTTCAGAATAACATGAATTATCAAAGTTTTGTTTTTCCAGGGCACAGTGAAACAGCTGGCTAACATGAGTACAGCCAAAAAATCATTGACACAGCTTGTAATGACTGCGCAAACCACATGCTTAAAATAAGACAAGATCGTTTTGTGGCAAAAACAAATCGTTTTATTTGCAGAAATATACACCAATATGTAAAACAAGGCACGATGTTTGCCCAAGGGTAGTAAATTATAGCAACCAATAAGATGTTTGCTTTAAAACAGGTGACCAGTAAATATGGTATGGAATCCATTATCCGAAAACCCATTGTCCAGAAAGCTCCAAATTAAGAGAAGGCCATCTCCCATAGATTCCATTTTAATAAAATAATTGAAATTTTTAATAAATGATTTCATTTTTGTCTGTAATAATAAAACAGTACCTTGCACTTGATCCCAACTAAGATATAATTAATCAGTGTTGGAGCAAAAATAATCCTATTGGGTTTATTTGATGTTGTTTTAGTAGACTTAAGGTATTGAGATACATATTCTGGAATGATCCCTTATCTGGATACCCATACATGAACTTGCAGATTACATTCCACAACAACAGTTTCTGGGAATTGTCAATGCAGGATTATTCAAAAAAGTTATATAAATGATAGTTGTCCACTAACTAGTTGGGTGCTATTTTTGTTGAAAACAAACTGTGTAACTCTAGGCAGTATGAGTCAGTGGCTACTAAATCAAACAAAATACTATTTTGCATAAAAAGGGCCTTGAGTTGAGGGATGCACAAATAATTTTACCTCGTCAGAGGTCCCTGGTAAGGCTTCATCTTGATTATACAGTGCCATTTTGGGCCATAGTCCTTAAGAAGGATATTAATAAGTGGAGCGGGCAGAGTCGTGCAACTAGACTGTCAAAGGGAATGGAAGAATAAACTAAGCCATTACATTAGAGGACAGATAGTGATGGATCTTTTCTTTACATAGAAAATAACCAGAATCCACCTTTTTAGACTTGTGCAATTTAGCTTTTATTTGAACAGCAAACATGGTTCTTGTGAGGACTGGGAGGTTGTGCAATGACAGATTCTATGAATAAGAGTGGCTTGGGGGACTTCTTGAACAAGCATAATACAAGATCTACAAGTTAGTTAGTATAAACTGGAGGGGTTCAAATTAAATTGGTGGGTCACCTTTAAAGGAAAACTATACCCCCCCCAAACAATGTAGGTCTCTATAAAAAAGATATTGCATAAAACAGCTCATATGTAAAATCCTGCTTCATGTAAATAAACCATTTTCATAATAATATAGTTTTCTAGTAGTATGTGCCAATGGGTAATCATAAATAGAAAATTGCCAATTTAACCCTTTAAGTGCCAGCAGAATTTCACATTTTGGTTACGCGAAATGCCAGCCGTTTCTAAGCATTTTGTGCTCTCTCACTTTAGGGGCATTTTCTGAGGGGAAACCTATAGTTTACCTAGAAAAACTATACATTGTTTTTTTCGGTAGAAACTGAGCTTTCTAAATCTGCCTGAGTTTTCATGTATTTCCACCTGTGCAAAAAAATTTATAGTGCTAAATACCAAAAAAAATGAAAATTTACCATTTTTCATCGTATATCAATTTATACCAGAAAAATATTTAATTTTACAGATGAAAATCCAACTGATTTGGAAAGCCTTATGTCTCTCGAACAAATACCAATACCAGATATGTATAATTTTAGGGAGATTTAGGACTTCTGTACAGCAAAAACTCCCGGCAGTATATTACCGAATTTTGAAAGCACTAAGGCAGAAAACGCATGCTTTAGATTCCAAGGCAAAAAATCCTGAAACCGTAGGTTTACCCCAGAAAACCATACATTTTTGAAAAGTACACATTCTGCCGATTACAAAATGGGTAACTATGTCTCTCTACTCCCAACTACCAAACATAAAAGCTTGTCTGAACATAGCGGCTTTTCAAAAAAAAAAAAAATTAAAATTCTGAAAAATCATTTCACAGGTTTTATTTTGCGGCTCCGCATATCCCAAACTATATTAGGTACCAAGAAAAAGCACCTGAAATATGATTGCCAGGGGTCCACTGAACAGTTTGATACCCATTATGCATAGGTTTACCAAAGTATCTGGCATTTAGAGACACCAATATGAAGTTAGCACATCCAAATTGTTTAGGACTTTACTTCAGCTACTGAGAAATCAACACATTGACTGCATTTTTTGTGGGGTAAAAACACAGAAATATATGTTTACCCCCCAAATCCATATATTTTTGGAAAGTACACATTCTACAGAATCTAAAATGGGTACCCATGCCTTTCTGCTCCAAACTACTGAGTCGCAAGGCTTTCCCAAAAATTTACAGTTTTTGTGAAATATCTGAAAATTGCCTCAATGCTTCAACTTTCCAGCATCATATCGCCAATGGATCATTACGTATCACAAAAAAACACCCAAATTGTGATTGCCAGGGGTCCTCCAAACAGTTTGTTGCCCATTGTGCATAGGTTTACCAAAGTATATGGCATTTAGAGGCCCCAAAATGAAGTTAGCACATACAAATTGTCCTGTGAGTAACTTCAGCTAATGAAAAATCAACACATTGACTGCATTTTTGTGGGGTAAAAACACAGAAATATGTTTACCCCCCAAACCCATATATTTTTGGAAAGTACACATTCTACTGAATCTAAAATGGGTACCCATGCCTTTCTGCTCCAAACTACTGAGTCGCAAGGCTTTGCCAAATTTGGCGGTTTTGGTGAAATATTTGAAAATTGCCTCAAAGCTTCAACTTTCCAGCATCATATTGTCCATGTATCATTACCAGCATAAAGCATCCTAAATATAAACATAGGGGTCTACTAAACAGTTTGATGCTCAATGTGCATAGATCTACCAAACTATGTGGTGCACAGAGACCCCAAATGACAATATGTATAGACATGTTCACGGCTGACGCGCTGGCTGCTGCAATATAACCACCCGGTGTGTGTATTATGCGACATTAGACCACCTAACAGTACAGAGACCCCAGAAAACCATATATTTTCAGAAAGTACACATTCTGATGAATCCAATATGGGTAAATAAGTGTTTCTACTGCAAACTGCCAAACTGCAAATCAATGCTGAACGTAACGGTTTTTATCAAATTTCTGAAAATCGTCACAAAGCTTGAATTTTACCCCATTATATGCCCCACATTTCATAACTTATCAACATAAAACATCCTAAATATGAACGCCAGGGGTCTACTGAACACTTTGATGCCCAATATGCATAGATATACCAAACTATGTGGCACACAGAGACCACCAAATGACAATAGTGTATATACATTTTCACAGCTGACGCGCTGGCTGCTGCAATATAAGCACCTGGTGTGTGTATTATGCGACATTAGACCCCCCTAACAGTACAGAGACCCCAGAAAACCATATATTTTCAGAAAGTACACATTCTGACAAATCCAATATGGGTAAATATGTGTTTCTACTGCAAACTGCCAAACTGCAAAGCAATGCTGAACATAACGTTTTTTATCAAATTTCTGAAAATCGTCAGAAAGCTTGAATTTGACCCCATTATATGCCCCACATTTCATAACGTATCCGCATAAAACATCCTAAATATGAACGCCAGGTGTCTACTGAACACTTTGATGCCCATTATGCATAGATATACCAAACTATGTGGCGCACAGAGACCCCCAAATGGATATATAGTAGATAAAATTTACAAGGCAAAACAAAATAAGGCAGTAAAGAATGAAATGCAAAAAAATCCAATAAAACCACAAAAATCTGTTTTTTTCCAGACTAGTGTTATCGGCCATCAGAATCACAGTTTGAATATTTTAGCTGGGCCAAACAGGTTATATGGCTAGAAACAAGTGAACACAACATATGCAGAGCTGAAAATGCAATAAAATGGCTAAAAATTCAATAAAATAGCTAAAAATGCACCAAAATACCCAAAATTGCAATATAATCACCGAAATAACATACAAAAGGTATTGCACAGTACGGTTAGCGAATACGCTATTCGTAATGGCAATAAAACATTTTTTTTGCAGCCAAAAAAAGAGACGATGCGATAAGAAAAAAAAAAAAGCCACAATGCCATGTATGTGCATGTGTGCAATTGGTAAATTACATGTTATGTGCGCGTGTGTGCGTGTGCACGTGTGTGTGAGTGCAGTGAGTGTAAGTGACCCCCCAATCCCCAAAAATGTATGTGTAAGTGTGTATTACTGTAATAAGTGTGTGTTGGTGTGTTTGTGTGTGTGTGTAATTGTTGCACTAACCTGAAAAAGTTGCTGGAGACTGTTGCAGACGATCTGGAAGGGCCCCAGGAAGACATCTGCGACGTGATTCCTGTCCCTGTGCTGTGGGGGTGGAGCTGATCGCGGCAGTGTAGGCTGCAGCAGCAGGACACGTAAGTGACACGTGCCTGCTACTGTTTTGGGGCCCCTGGGCGATAGCGCCCCAGGGGCCACTCGATCCCCTGCTCTGCTCGTTGCCAAGGGGCAGTGGATCGAGGAGGAACGGAGCGAGCGGCTCTAACAGCTGCTCCTCCGCTCGAGAACCCGGAATTGCTGCAGAATGTAGAATCTACGTTCTGTGGCATTTCAAGTACCTTGGCCACAGAACGTGGATTCTACGATCTGTGGCATTTAAAAGGTTAAAAAATAAGGGCTGCCCCCTGGGATCGTAGGATTCACTGTACTCACAAACATACCAACAAACCATACACGTTAGGTCACATGAGCCAATTAACACAGAGTTGTGTCTTTTGCTTCCACACTTATTCCTGTTACAGTTAGAGCTGTAGTATTTCTGGTCAGGTGATCTCTGAGGCAGCACACAACATCACAAAATGGTGGCTTAAGGCAAGAGATGTAAAAGGGCAATATTTACTTAAATATATATTCCAGTTTGGTAAGATTCTTTAATATGCCACTTAATATGATATGAACTGTCTGTTGCTTAAGTGTTCATTTTGGGGGTATAGTTTTCCTTTAACTAAACGTGAAGTATGTTATAGAATGGCTAATTCTCAGGAACTTTTCAATTAGTCTTTATTTATTTTATATATATATATATATATTTTTAATTATTTGCCTCCTTCTTCTAACTCTTACCCGCTTTCAAATGGGGGTCACTGACACCATCTAAATTTATTGTTAGTGTGACTTTTTATTACTGATATTGCTATTCAGACCTTCCCCTAGTTATGTGCCAGTCTCTTAATCAAATTAATGCATGATTGCTAGGGTAATTTGGACCCTAGCAAACAAATTGCTGAAATTGCCAATTGGAGAGAATAAAAAGCTAAATAACATGAAAACTACAAATAATAAAAAATTAAAATCTGTTACACATTTTCTCAGAATATCACTCTCTACATCATACTAAGGGGCCGATTTATCAAAGGTCGAAGTGAAAATTCGAATGAAAAAAATTCTAATTTCAAGAGAATTTTTGTGTACTTAGGGAATAGTCCATTCGGATTTCAGAATTTATCATGTACTGTCTCTTTAAAAATCTGACCATTTGCCATCTAAAACCTGCAAATTGCTGTTTTTTTCAATTCGAAATTCGACCTTTGATAAATATGCCCCTAAAAATCCGTATCATTAAAAGCCTTAGGCATAGAGGTGGAGCAGACAATTGCTTTCACTTTCCATTCAGCACTTTCTAGATATCACTGCTCTCCCCACATTCCCCCGTTGTCTTTGCCATTTAATTGTGTAGCCAGTGCATGGGGATGTACATCAGTTCCCCCAATCTGGTGCACAAACAAGATTCTGAAATGACGCAAAGCTTGTCTTAATAACAGTGTCCACAACACTGCTTGCTATGATTATGAATTCCCAGAATGAAGGAAACAAGATTCAAATAATTTATATGGTGTTATTAAAGTTTACTTTGTTTGACTAATGTGAAGAAATAGGATTTTGAATATTTTTTTGGGTGACGGGTCCCCTTTAAGATTATGGGGCACATTTACTATGGGTTGAATATCGAGGGTTAATTAATCCTCGATATTCAACCATCGAAGTTAAATCCTTCGACTTTGAATATCGAAGTCAAAGGATTTACCGCAATTCGTTCGAAGGAAAAAAAAAATGATTAAATCCTTGGAATCGAACGATTTGAAGGATTTTAATCCATTGATCGAACGATTTTCCTTCAATCAGAAATTACTTAGAAAGTAGGTAAGGTTGAAAAAAGACACATGTCCATCGAGTTCAACCTTTTTTTTATATATATATATATATATATATATTAACTACCTATCTGCAAGTTGAGCCAGAGGAAGGCAAAAAACCCATCTGAAGCGAAGTAGGTGGTCAGTTTTTTTTAAAGAGACAGTACTTCGACTATCGAATAGCCGAACGATTTTTAGTTTGAATCGTTAAATTCGAAGTCGTAGTCGAAGGTCGAAGTAGCCAAAAAAACACTTCGAAATTCGAAGTATTTTTCCTTCTAAGCCTTAACTCGAGCTAAGTAAATGTGGCCCTTACTAATGAAGGTGCATATTGTACCAGTAAAGTTATGTATAGCAACCAGTAAGGTGACCGTTGCTTTCATATTCTTTCTTGTGCAGGTATGGGATCAATCTTTATCTGGAAAACCGTTATCCAGAAAGCTCGGAATTACGGAAAGGCTCTCCCATAGACTCATTTTATTTTATTCAAATAATCCAATTTTTTTTTTAAAATGATTACCTTTTTTTCTGTAATAATAAACCAGTATTTTGTACAGTACTTTATCCAAACTACAATATAATTAATCCTTATTGGAAGCAAAAGTAGGCCTAAGTAGACTTAAGGTATGAAGATACAAATTACGGAAAGATGCATTATCCGGAAAACTCCAGGTCCAGAGATATCTGGATAACAGGTCCCACACCTATAATACATTATCAAAAGCTAATTGGCAATAGAATTGATGCAGATTTCCTTATATGGAAATCAGTCCACAGCTTAATCATAATATTGTTAGGTAGTAGGCAAGTGTATACAGTATATTATATACTGTATGAGCTGCACACCTACACTGAACCACAAGCCAAGCAGAATGTTTATTATGAGGAGCCTTCCAACAGTTAAGGGGTGTTCATCATGACAAACTCCCTTTGATAATGAGTTTCTTCTGCCTTGTTCATGGTTTCCCACACTGTAACCAATAATACAATTTAGTAGTTGTCTGGCAAAAGGGCAATTTTATATAAGATCAATAAATCTTTTTTTGAAAATAGGCACCCAATTAGTGGAAGTTCCCCTTTAAATGGTTTTCTTTTACTTAAGTCATGCCATTTCTGGATACAATATAATGCCTTTAATTAATTGTCAGGTATCACACTTGTGTCTGACATGTAGAGTGATGTGCAATGTCACAAAGCAGGCTTAGTGACAGCCATGATTGAAACCGATTATTTGAGGTACAACTGACAGAATGAAAAGGTCCTGGAAGTGCTTTTAGACTGGCGGCCTAAATTATCTTAATAACACTTGTGAGCTTCCATGTGTCATTTTAGTGACAATGTCCCTGGCTATATCTTATTAAATAAATATTCTTTGGAAGTATTATGCTGAAAAAAGAATATCTATTTTAGCTTTTAATATGTCTTACAAGCCTGCCAAGGCTTTAACCAAAATACCCATTCCTCCAATTGCAGAGGAAAAAAAGTAAATGCAAAGGCAAATTGGAGCTTGTAAAAATGTAGTGGTTACCTGCATGGCTGGTGAATTATAACTTTTTTTTAAAGTTAGTCTTGATATTAAAGGGTAGTTAATCTGTAAATTGCCAGTAGACAGGCATATTTTCAGAATTTGCAATTGGTCTTTATTTATTTTTTAATTATTTAGCTTTTTCCTCTTGAGAATTGCAGCAGCTTTCTAGCAAAAGGGTGTAGTTTACACTTGCAAAGTTGCAAATAATAGGACATTCTATAAACATTCTGTACTATAAATGTACTTAAAGTTGAACTACCCCTTTAACCTATTACCAATTCAGGACCCTTTTACACTATATAAATTATTTGAATAGCCAATTTTAAGGATTTTTAACTGTTTAATCAACCTTTACCACTTTAGGGGACTCAGGGTTTAGTTACTCTTTAATGCAGACAGTTCCCTAAGTGTTGTCCTAATTTACATTTGGGAAAGGGAAGCTGTTTCCCTATCCTAGGTTAAAGTATTTTCCTGGTAGGAAACAGGCCAGGTGGTATGATTGTTGTAGTCTCTAAAAGGGTAGTCAACAAGTAATCATCCTCTTTGGATTCCACCTGTTAAATGGTAAATGGTAAAAAAGAAAAGGTAAATGGAATTTAGAGCATGGTGGATAAAGGCCCAGTAGATGAAGATGTTGTGATAGCTTGTTCTTGGAATGAGAGTTAGGATCAGGATAGCTAGCGAGCAGCCTGATGCTCTGACAAGGAAATTAGAAGGATTAGTAATCCTGGGTAGAGTACGGACTCAAGTGTACAGACTAGGTGATAGAACTATTCCCACAGAATCCACATAGAGCACCTGTACTCTGGGATGGACACTTTCGATTAAGACTAATCTATAATCTGTCATTGATTCCTAGAAGCTAGATGCTATATTTGTAAGTAACTGCTAATTTTACTGCATCATTTGTGACTATGCGACCAAGAGATTATACATCCCTGCGTTATCATTTGTTTTAAAAACAACAAGCTTATCCTGAGACTGAGTAACATAATTATTTGTTCTGCAGGGAGTTGCTGGAGCACACAGCACCCCATTTATCTATATAGGCTTACACTTTAATACAGGACAGTCTAGAAATCATGGATGTGGATAATTTTGTGCATTGGTCCAAGGGCCTGCAGATTGATAGTAAGCTATATGAAAGATGTGTAATAGATGCAGCAATGTCAAGTTTCACACTTGGGGATACAATCAATTTTGCCACAGTTCATGTAAAGAAGAAAAAAAAAAAATATTCAAGGTTTTTTTTTCCATGATTGAATATTTTTCTGAGATTTATATAGTAATTGATAATGAAAATCAAGTGAAAATGCTATTGAGTTAAAACTGCAGTCATAGGAAAAAGAGATCTCCGAACAAACTCATGTCATGTTTGTTCACATTTCCCACGTGTTTCCAGTGCTCAGATTAGGGGCTAGGGGACAAGGTATTTGTTTTCTGAAATCGCCCAAAAGTTGCCTCACGAGGAGACTTCGGAAAACTAAGTGCTCCGAATGCCATCCCGCCGGCAATTTATATTCTAGCCGGTGGGAGGCAGTTCGGGGAGATTAGTCGGCCCCGAAGAAGGGGCGATTTGTTGCCGAGCGACTAATCTCCCCGAATCTGAGCGTGTGCCCTGACCCTAAGTGGTTGTGTTAGGCAAACAGTACATTTGGAAAACTGTAAAGAAATACCGGTAGATGGATTATTTGATTTATATTGAAGCTAATACCTGATGAGATTGTGAAGAAATTAAATTATACATAGCAAAAGGAATGTACATATACCAATTAAACTGAATACAAATGGCAATTTCCATGAGATTAATAAACATACCTTTGTCTAAGGGTATCAGCCACTAGAATGACTCATTACATTTGTCAATATAAGTCAGGACTGAAAATTTTCCAGAATTTTGTAGAGATTGTAGTGTTCAGAAGAATGATCATTACATTGGTTTTGGTCTCTATGGCATTTTTTATTAAACAACACTAAAACCAAATTGGTTGATTTATTCTTTAAATGTGTTTTGCAGAATTTATTTTTGATTGATCCATTAAAGGAGCAGTTCAGTGTAAAAATAAAAACTGGGTAAATAGATACAGGTAGGCTGTGCAAAATAAGTATAGTTAGCAAAATGTAATGTATAAAGGCTTGAATGACTGGATGTCTAACATAATAGCCAGAACACTACTTCCTGCTTTTCAGCTCTCTTAGTTTCCACTGATTAGTTACCAGGGAGTAACCAATCAGTGACTTGAGGGGGGCCATAACTGTTGCTTTTGAATCTGAGCTGCATCCTAAGGATCAATTGCAAACGCTTATGTCCCAAGTCGCTGACTAACTCAGAGTTGGAGAGCTGAAAATCAGGAAGTAGTGTTCTGTTATGTTAGACATCCAGTCACTCTTTATACATTACATTTTTGGCCAATTCACTATATTAGTAACATTTTTTATTTTGCACATACAATCTATATACCCAGTTTTATTTTTACACTGAACTGTTCCTTTAAAGCTGTGGGCTGACATCTTATCAAAATTGTTTGTTTTCCTCTTACAAATGTTTACTTTCAAAGGCCCCTAACAGGCCACTTGGCTTTCTCCTAGGTTCCTTAGTATCCTGCCCCCACAGGGAGCCCTATGGCTCTCCTTCTCACATTCAAGAAGAACTGTCTCTCCTTCAGACATCCATAGGTGTGGGAGCACACCCCTTTCACCTGCAGTAGCAGCTCTGCTAATAATTATATAGCCTGGGGAGGGAATTAAAGGGGTTGTTCATCTTTAAAGGAACTTTTAGTATGATGTATATCATGATATTCTTATATTCTGATGCAATTTGCAATTTGTTTTCATTTTTTATTTGTGGTTTTTGAGTTATTTAGCTTTTTATTCAATGGCTCTCCATTTTGGAATTTCATCAATCTTGTTGGTACGGTCCAAATGACCCTAGCAGCCATGCATTGATTTGTAAAAGAAACTGGAATATGAATAGAAGAGTATCTCAATTGGCAAGGAGTAATGAAAAGTAGCAATACATTTGTAGCTTTACAGAGCATATCTTTTTATATGGGGTAAGTGACCCCCCATCTGAAAGCTGGAAAGAATCAGAAGAAAACGGCAAATACTTAAAAAAACAATAAAAAAATAAAAAGTGAATTAATAACTGAAACTCTTTTTCTCTTAAAGGAATTGTTCAGTGTAAAAATAAAAACTGGGTAAATAGGCTGTGCAAAATAAAATATGTTTGTAATATAGTTAGTTAGCCAAAAATGTAATGTATAAAGGTTGGAGTGATTTGATGTACATTATGTCAGTCAGAACACTACTTCCTGCTTTTCAGCTCTCTTGGTTTACACTGACTGGTTACCCTGGTTACCAGGCAGTAACCAATCAGAAACTTGTGGGGGGGGCACATGGGTCATATCTGTTGCTTTTGAATCTGAGCTGAATGCTGAGGATCAATTACAAATTCACTGAACAGAAATGTACCATGTGGCCCCCCTTCAAGTCGCTGACTAACTCAGAGTTATAGAGCTGAAAAGCAGGAAGTTGGATTCTGGCTGTTTTATTAGACATCTGTTCCCTCCAGCCTTTATACATTACATTTTTGGCTAACTAACTATATTAGAATTTTAATTTTGCACATCCTATCTATTTATCCAGTTATTATTTTCACACTGAACTATTCCTTTAAGCATCCCTCTGCAGCCCATATAAAGTAACATAAAGGCACAATTATTTGTATATTTTAGACTGTCCTCCTAGAGGACCCCATAATTTTTTGTTATATAATTTATGTGCATAAAGTAAATATTAAACCAAGAAATACATATAACTACTTATAACTTATAACTTGTACCCATGAATGTAACAGAATAGTAAAGTAAAACCATATATTTCGTTTTAACATCACTTTTTTAATATATATATATATATATATATATATATATATATATCTATATATATATATCACAGATAGAAGTTTTCATTTCCATCTTTCATTCTTATCTTATAGAACCATGTTTGACCTTTAGCAGATTTATGCAAAGTTGAGCAAACTAATCTCCCAGTCCATTTATCTAATTTATTGAGCTGCTGGAATGTGTACTAAGTTAAACCGATGCTGAGATCGAAATCCCCCATTGCCCATAGAGTCAATTGCCTATAGTTAATTGCTAAGATGAAAATCCCAGGCTGTTAAATGTACAGTAGTTGTAAGATTGCCAAGATAATTCATCACCAATGAACTGACCCAAACGAATCTTTGGCCACGAACATAACTGAATATCTACTTTTTTTTGGAAGCTATAAAGGTTTTTATGAATCTCCATGGCTTACTTGTTTTCCCGCAAGGTATCTGTTTCAAACCACCTATTGTTTAAATTACATCATTACTGAAGCATGTAATTATTATTACAGAACATGTTAATTCAACTTGTACATTTATAAGAGAACTGCATTATCTTGACACTGTAAATATCTGGCATTGTCCAAGTAAATCATTTAGTATTAACTATAACTTAACATAATTGAACAGACTGAAATGCATTTAAATTAAGATTTACAGCAGGGCAGCAGATGTGTCTCCATGCTGATTAATGCTTGGCAAGAGACATTCAGCCTTCTATTAATAATGGGGTATGTTTTAGCACTTTGCACATTTTCCTACCCTGAGGCTCAACTAGAATAGATTGAATCCAGTGCTACTATTGACATTAAATGTGGTGGTAGATGGATAGTACGTGATATCCCATGGGATGCCCCCTAGTTTTTGCACCATTTAGATGCACTAGCTATGGAGAGCAAGGGGCAAAATGCACTGGGGATCCCTGTACTTACCAGCTGCCTATGGCAAGTATTAAGTACAGAATATCCTTGCATCCAACAACACTGCATTCAGAGACATATTTTTAACATTGCAAGGTGCAGAGTGCTGGTTGCAGCACCAATTCTATGAGTGCAATTTTGCACCCCATAAGGATCCAACACTTGCGCACAATTGATTCATAAATTAGTAAACAAGTACATTAAAGAGAACTAAATATTAATCCTGTAACACCTTTTCATGTCTCACATCCCTAGAGCACACAATAATTCATCCTCCATATCCCTTTTTGAGTAATTTTTTTGGTTGTACGTCTGGCAAGTTACCACGGTTGCACATTGTCATGGATAAAGCAGATGGAAATCAGAATTACAGTAGTGCAGTATGAGGAACAGATAAGAAAACATGCAAATAAGATGCCTAAGAAATGGATTGTAAATACAGGAAATATAGCGCCAAAAGAACACTTTTTGTATAGATCCCATGATGGTGGGTTGGTCTTGTGATGGTGGAGTGACTGGTAAGTAAACCATGTTTCATTCACATAAGACCTTAAAGCAACAGTAACCAAAAAATAAATGTGTTTTAAAGTAACTAAAATATAATGTACTGTTGTCCTGCACTGGTAAAACTGATCTGTTTGCTTCAGAAACACAACTATTGTTTATATAAACACATTGATGTGTAGCAATGGCAGCAGAGCTCATCTGCTTTGCAGTCTTCCTCCTGCCTGTGTCTCACCCCAGCCTGCACATCAGACTTATGCTGACCCTCCCTGCAGCTAACTATATACTGATTCTGCACATTGTATATCTTATAACTGCAGTTTTGCTTTAGCGCTAACTACCTGCTACTTATGATAAACAGTCTGTGCATATTAGTGTAATCTAACCGCAGCTATTGTTCTGTAATTAGATATGTTTAGAAAACCATTTAATATCATCTGCAAGGAATTAAACCAAACGTACAGCTATTGTTCTTTAATAGGATACAAATAAGTAACTATATGTAGAATCAGTATATCATTAGATGCAGTGAGTTGGAGCAATTGTTTTGAACATTTATGGGGGAATGTAACATGTTTTGTTAGCACAAAGACCATTGCAAATGTTAACGACCAGGATTTCCATTGATTGAGTCCTTTTTGGCTGGTTTCGGAACCCAATGACTCCTTCACAAAGTTTGCGGCAAAACTGTTTTTGCAAGTATGTGTAGTGTATATAATAAAATTTCGCAATCACAAAGTATTTTCTGTGCCGTTTTATTTGTCAATGAATGATATTACATTGTGAGCAGTGCTAAACATTTGAAAAATTATATTTTAATTGCATTCCCCTTTAAAAGGCTTTAAGTGTATTCTGTACATATTGGTACAAAGGCAATTATAGGAAGACATCGGTAAAGGCATCGGGGGCATCGTTAGGGAAGGCAGCAGGGAGCTGCTTGGGAGAGGTGGTGGGGAGGAGATGGAGGAAAGCAGTGGGAAAGATGGCAATAAAGGCAGCCGGGGTCCAATAAGGGAATGCAGTGGGAGGAGATCAGGACACGAGTGTAAGGGCCCGAAGGCGCAGTAGGAGTGCGGACCAAGGAGGAGGCAGGTAGTAGCCGAGTTCGTGGTACAGAAGGATAAGGCAAGAGAATAGTCGAGGTTCAGGCAAAAGGTTCAATCCAGGCAGCAAAGGGTCAATCCGAATAACAGGCAAGGTAGGTACACAGGAAATCAGTCAATAATATCACACCCAGGAATCACGAAGATAAACCTATACTTGGGCAAGGTCTGTAGTGTACAGAGGGCTTAAATAGGCAGAATTGGCGCCAAAGTTTGGACGCAATGACGTCATGACGCTGACGCCGGCGTCAAGATGCTGATGCACGTTCTGACGCCGGCGGGCGAGAAGATGCTGACGTCATCACGCTGTGACCGACAGGATCCACATGGGGAAGCAAGGAGTCGCCATCTTGGACGCCGTGGCCATCTTGGAGTTGAGTAACTTCCGTTTCCATTACAACGAGGCAGAAAGGCAGTCGGGCAATGAAATGACATCAGTAAGAACACCTCCCAAGTCTGCTGCCTGGTCCTCCCTAAGTGGAAGCCTCTGGCATTGGATGAGCCAGATGCACCTGAGGGATATAGAGAGGAGCCTTGGACCAGAAATATGTAAAAGTCAATTAATTGGTAGTCAAAGCCAAAGTAATTGGTCAAGTGCTGTTTTCTGAATTTCTAATGCATATTTGAAGGTACAAGACTAAAAATGCATACTGTTTATTTTGTTAATTAGCATTCTTTAGTTTATTGTGAAATGCTATATGTCCCCTTTAAGCAGCTTAACTGCATCTGTTTGATAACCAGAGACCTGCAACCCCATAATATACAACCCCCACTGTACTCTAAATAAAGTTTCTCCATTTATTAGCTCACTAAATTCAACCTATTTTGGGGAATAATTTCCCTTTTAAGTCTAACTTTTATAACGGAACCCACAGAGAGTTAGCTTAAGCTAACCAGATATATTTTATGTTCTCACCACAATCGAGCCAGCAGCTAAGATTGTCATAAATGAAGCGAAAGAAAGAAGAAAAAAACTTTTCCCAATTCCACTGCAGATTCTTTGTGAAGCACTTAAAAGATGACAGCATTTCTTCTAATAAAGCAGATACGATGTAGAAATTGAAGCTGACATACCCCTTAGTCCCTAAAGTCTTCAGTTATGTTAGAGCTGGGTTTGTGCAGAGTCGGGCATACTTACTCTGGGCAATGAAACACCTGAGCAGATGGGTTGTTTTTTTTTTTATTTTGTTTCAGAGGATTTGATGTTAGAATTGTGCACCTTTAAAATCTATTCCCGCCTGAAAAAAATGAATGCTAATATAAAGCAGTGTAAGTTTAATGCTGACACCTGTACGGAAGCAATGCGCCCTTACATAAATTGGCAGATGTGAAATAACTGTATATTCATAATGTTGGTAAACAGGCAGATGATCATTAGCCTGTTTCCGCACACAAGCTCCGATCAGTCATTTAGAACCGGTTTGTTGGAATCATTGCAGGATTTTTCCCCACAGTGATGGAAATAGAATGTATGGATAGAGATACTAAGTATATAATACTGTGGTAAACAGGAGACCCTATGGGCTCATTATGTGTTTATTGTATGTGCAGCTGTACAGATGGTTTAGGGGTGATGTCACATAAGTTGTGTATGTGATGCCGTCCACACAGTGATCCACTGCAATTTAACAATAGAATTTTAGCAAATGGTAAGACACTACTACCCAGGAAAACATGGGTGTTGGCTGAAATTTGGCATGTACTGTATGTAATAACTGCATGTTTGTTGATTCTTCTAGATGAGCATTACAGTACAGGTATGGGATCTATTATCCAGAAATTCAGAAACTCTGAATTAGGGGAAGCCCGTCTCTCACAGACTCAGTTTTAAGCGAATAATTTGAAAAATGATTTCCTTTTTTCTCTGTAATAATAGAACAGTACCTTGTACTTGATCCAAACTGAGTTATAATTAATCCATACTAAATGCAAAACAATTGGGTTTATTTGATGTATAAATTTGATTAAACTTGATTAAATTAGTGGAGTTAAACTATAGTCATCCAAATTATGGAAGGGTCACTTATCTAGAAAACCACAGATCCTAAGCATTCCAAAAACAGGTGACTTTAAACTTTTGCAGAATTTGTGTTTGTGTAGAAAGCTCACCCTATATATATGGGGGGGGGACAGTTGTCCCGGGGGCCGAAAGGTTTTTGTGGCCCGGCCATGCTTCACTTACTTGATTAGTCGGGCCCCCCGCTGTGAGCTTGCTGCAAGCTATAGAAGAGAGGAAGGGAGCTCTGGTGCCACCATGATTCTTTTCCTATTCAGTTCTTTAAGTTCACTATACCCTCATTGGTCATTTAAGTTTAAGTCCCAGTGAAGCTGCATGGAGATTGGATAGGCTGGAGGGTTAGTTCCTACTTCACCCATCCAATCCCTGTACAGCTTTACCGGGACTTAAACTTAAGCGACCAATGAGGGTACAGTGAACTCAAAGAATTGAATAGGAGAAGAATCATGGTGGCACCAGAGCTCCCTTCCTCTCTTCTAAAGCTTGCAGCAGGCTGACAGCAGGGAGGGGGCTTGGCTAATCAAGTAAGTGAAGCAAACCAGGCCGCCCTTAAGAGCCAAACTTATGGGGGACCCTGGCAAGCAATTTTTTTTAATTTGTGTGGGGGGGGGGCTGGCCATAGGGTTGCCACCTGTCTGGTTGTGACCCGGACAGATGGGTATTTTGAAGGGCTACCCTGGTCAAAACTTCCTGCCCGGTTTTCCAAATAAGGATTCAGGATTCCCCATGATTGACATAGCCCGCGCCCTCAACATCACTGTCCCGCCCCAAGCATCACTGCCACACACTATATGTCACGGCCCCGCCCTGCCTGGTCTCCACTGGGAGAAAAGGTCGCAACCCTAACTGCCCACCAGTTTTTTTTAACTTAAAGGAGGATGTTGGCCACCAGTTTTTTATAACTTGGGAGAGAGGCCATCAATATTTTTTTTTACTTGCAGGGGGGCCCTGATCAGTGGCTTTCTACAACTTGTGGGGGGGGCACAGGCCATCAATATTTTTTTTTTACATGCAAGGGATGGGGGTGCTAGATCACCAATAACTTTTTATAACTTGTGGGGTGTGTGTTGGTATACAATGAAAAATAAACACCAAGACAAATTGAACTTATAAATTGCAAAGCCTTTATTAAGTAATAACTTGCCAAAACTCCACTTCAGCTCCTCTACTGGTCCTTTAATAATCAGAATAGGCAGACTGCACTGGGTCTTGTGTTGTCATGTAATCTAATGTGGATTTTATAGTTTTTGTATTGTTTAATACAATCTTTCTCCAACTCTGTAGAACCAGTGGCTGCAGCAAAATAATCCTAAAAATAGAATCCCAGTTTATCTGTTTAAATCTGCCTCCATGATCTTTGTCTGTGCACTGGAGTTGGAAAAAGTAAAGGGGATGTAAAGGCAAAAATAAAATCCAATACAAATCTCTACACCGACTGCTCTACAGGGAAACAAACAAACCTGCTAGAGTAAAGCAGGGGCTCCCCCTGCTGTTCATAAGTATGATTGTTTCCCTGTAGGGATGTAGCGAACGTCGGAAAAAAAGTTCGCGAACATATTCGCGAACTTGCGCAAAAATGCGAGCGGTTCGCGAACGGTTCGCGAACCCCATAGACTTCAATGGGAAGGCGAACTTTAACATCTAAAAAAGACATTTCTGGCCAGAAAAATGATTTTAAAGTTGTTTAAAGGGTGCAACGACCTGGACAGTGGCATGCCAGAGGGGGATCAAGGGCAAAAATGTATCTGAAAAATCTGCCTGTGTGTGCTTGGAAGAGATAGTGTAGGGGGAGAGCTGTTAGTGATTTCAGGGACAGATGATAGTAAGTTTGCTGGCTAGTAATCTGCTTGATACTGCTCTGTATTGGAACAAAAAAATAAATAAAAGCAGTCCTTACAAGGACTACTGTTATTGCAGCAGTCAGCAGATGAGATCAGAAGCAGGACAGCTGCCCACTGCAGCTACATACAGAGCACTGCAGTAGAAGGTAGATTACTAGCCAGCAAAGCTACCTAAGCTTAAATGTCCCTCAAACCCCTGCAGACTTCTGTCCCTCCAATAACAGAGCAGTATCAACACGATTACTAGCCAGCAAACTTTCAACTGTCCCTGAAATCACTAACAGGCAGCAGCTCTCTCCCTACACTATCTCTTCAGCACACACAGGCAGAGTGAAAAAAACGCTGCAGGGCTTCGGTTTTTATAGGGAAGGGGAGTGGTCCAGGGGAGAGCTTCCTGATTGGCTGCCATGTACCTGCTGGTCTGTGGTGAGAGGGCAAAAAAAAGCGCCAACAATGGCGAACCCAAAATGGCGAACGTCGCGCGACGTTCGCGAACTTCCGGCGAGCGCGAACAAGTTCGCCGGCGAACAGTTAGCGCCATCTCTATTTCCCTGCAGAGCAGTTAGGGACCATCTGACAATTTATATCCACAGCAGTAAATGAAGGGAGAATTTCACTGCATACAGTTTGGTTTTTCATAAAAAAAAATTGTACACATTTTTTAACTAAAGTATATTGGAGATAGATTTCAGTAAAGAAAGTAAAAATGGAATTAAATTTTTTTGCCTTTACGTGCCCTTTGTTATCTTAGCATATACCTTTGTTTTTGTATAATTGGCAAATGTCTATTACCCTAAAATCATGCCCTACCTAACATTTGAGCTGTTCTTCCAGAAACATCTATGAGAGTAAACCGGTATTCTTCCCGAATCACACTTAACCGCTCCCCTTTCCACTGAACCTGCATTGAGAAATGAGAGAAGGGATAAATTATTTAGCCCTGTACCCATTAGCTTAGAAGAGGGAAGGAACAGATATTATATAGGCATAGGGTCGGACTGGGGGGCCTGGGGCCCACCGGGACTTGCTGTCCCGGGCCCCCCTCCGGACCCCCTGGCCCCCCAAACGCGACGGTGCACAAGAGCGCAAGAAGCCACACATGCGCAAAAGAAGCCGCAAAGTGTACATGCGCACACGGAGCTGCACAGCGATGCGCCGCAAATTGTTCGTTTTTTTTTTAGGACCAGGAGATAGGGAGAGGGGGTCTGGCCCGGCGGGGGCCCATTAAGGCCGGGGCCCACTGGGTGGCCCAGGTGCACCGAACCTGAGCCCTCAGCACGGGGAGCAGACAAACCGAAAAACCAATTAGGAGCAGGCACTCCACCAGGCAAATAGTTCAAAGTGAAGAGAGTTTGTGTCCACAGCCTTACGCATTTTGTGTCATAAACACTTTTTAGACTATTTATATTATACTTTATATTAAAGGTATAGGATCCCTTATCCAGAGAAAAGCTCCGAATTATGGAATGGCCGTCTCCCATAGACTCCATTTTATCCAAATAATCCAAATTTTTAAAAATGATTTCCTTTATCTCTGTAATAATAAAACAGTAGCTTGTACTCGATCCCAACTAAGATATAATTAATCATTACTAGAAGCAAACCCAGCCTATTGGGTTTATTTAAAGTTTACATGAATTTCTAGTAGACTTAAGGTGTGAAGACCCAAATTATGGAAAGATCCGTTTTCCAGAAAACCCCAGGTCCCAAGCATTCTAGATAACAGGTCCCATACCTCTACTATTCAGAGCCTCTGCTACTCATATTCCAGTCTCTTATTCATATCAAAGTATGGCTGCTAAGATAATTTGAACCCTACCAACTGGATTGCTGAAATGGCAATTTTCTGAATAAAAACCTAAATAACTCAAAACCTACAAATTATAATAAAAAAAGAAAAACAATTGCAAGTGGTCTCAGAATATCACACCCTACATCATATTAAAAGTTAATTTAAAGGTGAAGAACCCCTTTTAAGTGGATGGCAGAACATGGGTAGATCCAGGAGACATACGATGAAGTATTGAGTAACTGATGGCAGAAACTTTAGATGAGGTTCTGGGAACTGTAGATCAGCAATTTCTGAATTTCTGAATGGCCAAAGCTTTCCAGTTTTGATCAAAGACAGGCCTAAAGCACACCTGTAGGGTTCAGCTTGATTATTTGATGGACAGCTGTAGAAGGGTGAATTGAAGTATTCTACACACAGCCACACCCTTATTCTGTTTGATTTAAAAGATTTGCTGAGTGCTTTGTCTGTGTCATTTGCTCTATTATTCTGCTCCATCTAAAGGCATTTGGGCAAAGCAAGTTCAAATGTATTTTCTAAATACAGGTTTTATTTATTTACCCAGGCCAGAAACATTGGTGAGTGTTTTTATCAAATAAAATGCTTTCTCCTTTGCAATTTAATTTTTACTCGTTGGTGGCTCTTCTATTATTTTAACAACCCATTTGTAACGTATTCCTTTGATGTAGTATCTACAGAGCAGAGAAAGATAAATATACAATAAATGGATTTCTTTGACCTCTTCTGTATGAAATGCTCATTATCTTGACAAGTGGATGGCATGTTTTCAGCATCTATCTCCAGAAAATTCATTAGAAGCTCATATTGTACAGTGGAAGGCAAGATTCTATCGGTATCTCATTTGTTAAACACCATCACAAACTTGGAGAGAAAAGAGAGAGACTGACTGCTGAATAAACACAAATCTGTGTAACGATGTACTGATACAATTACAAGAGAAGAAGAATGAAGATAAAGTTTGTGCTTAGAAAAAACGATGAAATATTATATGATTACCCAGGACTTCTGTCAGCCCACCATAGATCAATTTGATTTTTATTTTGTAATTTTCAACCAAGCCATGGTTTTTAAATCAATTAAAGTTTGTTGACTGGGAACATATGGACCAGATGGTGTAAATCAAAGCATGGTTGGATTTTTTTTTGGTCAGTCATGTTTGATATTGCAGTGCCCTGATGATTGCATCCGACTGTGAACTGTAGTTGATCCCATATCATTGCCCCTGCCCTGTTATCCCATCATTTGATAACTTTTGTCTGATCAGATTGCTGCAATTTGTACAGGTATGGAATCTGTTATCTAGAAACCCATTATCCAGAAAACTCCAAATTATGGCAAAGCCATCTCGCATCAGGGCAGATTAACTAAAGGGCGAAGTGGGCCTTTGAGCAAAAATTTGCCAAAACGACATCACCAATTTAGTAAAAGGTGTAGAGGATAATTCGCTAGCGAAAGAATTTAGCACGATCGTAACTCTTATATATGTTTCCAATATGTCACCCTTTTTACCAGTCTGTTTTGCCAGGTTATACCCTGCAAAACTTCACATATTGATAAATATGCATATTTGCTGCAAATTAACATTAACAACATTGCGAGAAGTGTGGCAGATAGGGTTGTCACTTTACCCCTTTAAAAAATTAACAAATATGGAATCCACAGCCTGCATAGCTAATTAACAATTCATTTAGATACATGCTGCAACGCATCATGCATCTAAATGAATTGTTAATTAGCCATGCAGGCTGTGTAATCCATATGTGTTTTAAAGGGATGAGGTGGCAACCCTAGTGGCAGAGCCTTCCGAGGTAAAAATTCACCTTTAGTAAATTTGCCCCATAGACTCCATTTTAATCAAATAATCCCAAATTTTAACAATTATTTTCTTTTTCTCTGTTTTATTGTAATAAAGCAGTACAGTATCTTGTACTTGAGATTGATTAATAATTAATCCTTATTGGAACCAAAGCCAGGCTATTGGGTTTATGGGGCAGGTTTTTCAAAATGTGAGAATAACATGTTCTCACTCATGTTTTATTCATTCCTATGGGATTTTTAGAAGCATATTTATCAATGGAGTTAACCATTTGATAAATATGCTTTTAAAAATCCCATAGGAATAAATAGAAAATGAGTGAGTTTCATTGTAGCGAGTTCTAAATTCACAAATTAGGGACGCATATGCAAATTCAGATTCGGACGAATCTTTCTCGAATGATTCGGGGGTTCGGCCGAATCCAAAATAGTGGATTTGGTAAATCCCTAATCTGTATATGTAAATAAAGTCTTATGAAGCAGAAGGATGATCTTAGACATGGGGAGAGAAGAAATGGTTATGTGTATAGATATGGGATCCATTATCTGAAACCCGTTATCCAGAAAGTTCTGAATTTTGGAAATTCATCTTCCATAGACTCCATTTTATCCAAATAATCCAATTTTTTTAAAAAAATATTTAATATTTCTCTGTAATAATAAAACAATACCTTGTACTTGATCCCAACTAATAGAATTAATCCTTATTGGAAGCAAAACCAGCCTATTGGGTTTATTTAATGCTTTCATGATTTTCTAGTAGACTTAAGGTATGAAGATCCAAATTACAGAAAGATCAGTTATTCGGAAAACCCAGAGTCCTGATAATTCTGGATAACCGGTAGAGGTAATAGGACATACTTTGCATAATGAAACTTTTCAAAGCATTAAATTCCTCAGCACAGTCAGTGAAACTGTGTTCAGAGATTGTACTTTCCCTTCAAAGCACAATATCCCTACTCCGTTTTTATAAAGAGGCTGATCAACTTTGAGTTAACTTCTAGTATGCTGTAGAGAATAATATCATAAGACAATTTGCAATAGGTCTTCATTTATGTTATTTATGGTGTTTTAATTATGCCACTTTTTGTTCAGCAGTTCTCCAGTTTGGAATTGTAGCGACTATCTTGTTTCTCAGGTTCATATTACCTTAGTAACAAGGGAGTGGTTTGAATGAGAGACTGGTATGTTAATGGGAAAGGACTTAAAGTAATAGTTCAGTGTGAAAATAAAAACTGGGTAAATAGGCTGTGCAAAATAAAAAATGTTTCTAATATAGTTAGCCAAAAATGTAATATATAAAGGCTGGAGTGAACAGATGTCTAATAAAACAGCCAGAATCCAACTTCCTACTTTTCAGCTCTATAACTCTGAGTTAGTCAGTGACTTGAAGGGGGGCTACATGGTACATTTCTGTTCAGTGAGTTTGCAATTGATCCTCAGCATTCAGCTCAGATTCAAAAGCAACAGATATGACCCATGTGCCCCCCCCAAGTCTCTGATTGGTTACTGCCTGGTAACCACGGTAACCAGTCAGTGTAAACCAAGAGAGCTGAAAAGCAGGAAGTAGTGTTCGGACTGACTTGTTACACATCAAATCACTCCAGCCTTTATACATTGCATTTTTGGCTAACTAACTATATTAGAAACATTTTTTATTTTGCACAGCCTATCTATTTACCCAGTTTTTATTTTTACACTGAACAATTCCTTTGAATAGAAGAATAAAAAGTAACAGTAACTTTTAAATTGTAGCCTCAAGGAGGATATTTTGGTTGCTGAGGTCAGTGACCCCTATTTGAATATTGGAAAGAAGAAGAAGGTGGTAGAAAAAGTAGAAATAAACTGTAGAAATAAATAATAAATGCCAGTTGAAAAGTTGCTCAGAATTGGCCACTTGATAACATAATAAAAGTTAACTTAAGGGCTCTTACAGACGAGCGTTTGAAGCTGCGCTCCCCTGTGTTTCCAGTTTTATGCGTTCAGCCATAGGGGAGCGCAGGAGTAGACGCATTCCGTTTTTTTCAATGGGGCTATACTCACTAGAGATGGCGCGAACTGTTCGCCGGCGAACTTGTTCGCGCTCGCCGGAAGTTCGCGAACGTCGCGCGACGTTCGCCATTTTGGGTTAGCCATTGTTGGCGCTTTTTTTTGCCCTCTCACCCCAGACCAGCAGGTACATGGCAGCCAATCAGGAAGCTCTCCCCTGGACCACTCCCCTTCCCTATAAAAACCGAAGCCCTGCAGCGTTTTTTCACTCTGCCTGTGTGTGCTGAAGAGAGAGTGTAGGGAGAGAGCTGCTGCCTGTTAGTGATTTCAGGGACAGTTGAAAGTTTGCTGGCTAGTAATCGTTTTGATACTGCTCTGTTATTGGAGGGACAGAAGTCTGCAGGGGTTTGAGGGACATTTAAGCTTAGGTAGCTTTGCTGGCTAGTAATCTACCTTCTACTGCAGTGCTCTGTATGTAGCTGCAGTGGGCAGCTGTCCTGCTTCTGATCTCATCTGCTGACTGCTGCAATAACAGTAGTCCTTGTAAGGACTGCTTTTATTTATTTTTTTGTTGTTTTACTACTACTACTACTACTACTACTATAAGAGCCCAGTGCTATTAGTCTAGCAGTGTTGGGGAGTGGGACTGGTGTGCTAATCTGCTGCTCCTAGTAGTTCAGCAGCACCAACTTTAATTTTTTTTTTTTTAATATTCATTTTTTTTTTATTTTACTTTTTTTTATTTTACTACCGCTGTAGTAGTGTATAAGTTGACCTTTTAGGCATTATTTGCCCTGTAGGCATTTTTTGCCCAGTGTGTTATTCAACCAACTGCCATCTAGCATCACTAACAGCTCTCCCCCTACACTATCTCTTCCAAGCACACACAGGCAGATTTTTCAGATACATTTTTGCCCTTGATCCCCCTCTGGCATGCCACTGTCCAGGTCGTTGCACCCTTTAAACAACTTTAAAATCATTTTTCTGGCCAGAAATGTCTTTTTTAGATGTTAAAGTTCGCCTTCCCATTGAAGTCTATGGGGTTCGCGAACCATTCGCGAACCGCTCGCATTTTTGCGCAAGTTCGCGAATATGTTCGCGAACTTTTTTTCCGACGTTCGCTACATCCCTAATACTCACACAGGTGCATTTAGGTGACGAACGCAGGAAAAATGCAGCATGTTGCGTCTCAACCTGCGTTCGGCGCCTACATGCGCCTATGTGAGTACAGCCCCATTGAAAAAAACTGCGTCTACTCCTGCGCTCCCCTGCAGCTGAACGCATAAAACTGGTACGCAGGGGAGCGCTGCTTCAAACGTTCGTCTGTAAGAGCCCTTTTAAAGGTGAACCACCTCTTTAATAATAAAGATCAGTGAATAAGAGGCTGCACAGAAAGTGTTTTGTGTGATATAAATGTTGCATGTGAATTGAAGTATTTAGCAGGAATTGCACCAGTTGAAGAATTAATTTTAATGGGTTTACTGGAACAACTCAATGTGCATCTCAGAAGCAATTTTACTCTGCTTTACAAGCATTCTGGTAGCAGCACTGGATCTCTAGGGCCAAGGATAACACAGCACATTGCTCTTTAGACTGGTATACCTGGGCATTTTTTCAAAAAAAGACCAACCTGGGATTTGAGGTTAGTGATTATAATCATTGGGGGGGGGAGTACCTAACATTGGTCCCAGAAATGAACCCTTTTACCTTTTTCTTCATAAAAAAGGTAGTCATCTTTAGATATGCTTGTCATATTTGAAAGCATTGCCAAACCATACTCTAGCTATCAGTTGCAGCGAAACCTTACTTTGAGTGATGAAGTGAAATTGAAACTTGGTTATAAATTTGCTTGTGATCTAATTTCAGTGTTCACATTAATTTCATTATCACAAGGCATTGGCATGAAATCTTTTCGCTAGAGGACATGTCCCATATCTATTCCATAGCCATTTCCTTATGTTTGTTCGGAAGATATTCACATGGGACTAGTTTTCAGGAGAAGTGATTGATATCTTTTACCAATACGCTTTAATGGATACCATTTTCGTGGCAGTTCATTTATTCACTGATCACATCACATGTTTAAAGGGTGTCATTATCCTTCACTCATTTTCACAATATTGACCATTTTTAAACTGCGTGGTTTAGCTTTCATTACGTAATCTCTGCAGTATAATGCTATGAGGTTATAGATAGTGCTGCAGTCTGCAATAAGCATAACCTTTCCCAGTATGCATAGTATACACAATAGGAGTGGGTTTATGGATAGGTGAACATAAAGAGATACAGGTATGGGATCTGTAATCCCAAAACCCAGAAAGCTAAGAATTACAGGATGTCTGTCTCCCATAGACTCCATTTTAACAGTTAACAGTGGAATTTAATAGTGCAAAAATAGTCAGTGTTGGGCCAGCCCAAAAAAATCTGGGGCCCATTTTTTTTTTCCCGGTGTCCCACCAGCCTAGTCAAACCCTGAAAACAGTACTGAGCTTCTAAATAAGATGCAAAATGATATGCAATATAGCAAACTATCTGTTTAATACAATTAGGGTTTCCAACTCACGCCTTTAATACCGGCCACATATTTAATTCACATCCTACATAGCAAATTAGCAATTCATTTATATGCATGCTGCAGACTGAACTGATACAGGTATGGGATCTATGTGGGAAACCCAGAAAGCTCAGAATTACGGGATGGCCGTCTCCCACAAGGGCAAATTCACTAAAGGACGATACGCCTAACTCTAGCGTATCGCATTTTCGGACACTGGCGTAAATTCGCTAGTGTTACTTCGCACCCTTACGTCTGGCGAATTTAGAGTAATAGAGTAATAGAAGTGCAATAGAGTAGATAGGGATTGCTTCAAAAAAAGTTAAAAATGTTTCTAAGTCCCAAAAAATGCTGGCGTTTTTTCTTTTTTTATGGGTGATAGGCTGAAAGAGATCTAACGCAGGAAAAATGCAGCATGTTGCGTCTCAACCTGCGTTTGGCGCCTACATGCGCCTGTGTGAGTACAGCCCCATTTGAAAAATTGAAATGCGTCTATTCCTGCGCTCTCCTGCGGCTGAACGCCGAAAAACGGAACGCAGGGGAGCGCAGGTAAAAACGCTCATGAGTAAGAGCCCTTAATGTTGAATTTATTGTTTTACTTGCAACTGGCTGAAAAAAAGGTAATTTCTAACTACTTACTATGGGGTGTTGCCTAGTGTAAATTTATTCTGGTAGACGTGTATCTTAAATAAAAAGGCACCAAAACTGAGTTAACAGTGGAATTTAATTGTGTTAAAACAGTACTGAGCTTCTAAATAAGATGCAAAATGATATCCAATATAGTACACTATCTATTACAGTTTGGGTTGCCAACTCACCCCTTTAATATCTGCCACATATTTAATTCACAGCCTGCATAGCTAACAAGCAATTCATTTATATGCATGTTGCAGACTGAACACATTTATGTGCAGCCATGCAGCATACATCTAAATAAATTGCTAATTAGCCATGCAGGATGAGGATTCAACATGTGGCAGGTATTAAAGGGGCCGTTCACCTTCAAAGGAGAAGGAAAACTATGGAGGCATTGTATTGCCAATAGATTAGCTGCAATAGTGCAAGCTAGAATGCTATATTTATTCTGTAGAACCTGAGTAAAAAGCTCTATGCGCTATGTTTGTTTAGCAGCTGCAGTATTAGCTTGGTGCAACATCACTTCCTGCCTGAGTCTCTCCCTGCTCACTTATAGCTCTGGGCTCAGATTACAGCAGAGAAGGAAGGGGGGAAGAGGAACAAACTGAGCATGTTCACACCTGGGGCAAGGAGGTTTAAGCTGAAGGCAAGAAGTCTGATACAGAAGCCCAAGTGTCCACAATAGAAGGATAGAAATGCAGTGTTTCTTTTGACAGAGGACTCAGAGCAGCATTACTTTCTCCTTTAAGTTAACTTTTATTATAACAATTTATGAATGGCTAAATCTAGGCAACTCTAAAATTGGACTTCGTTTTTTTATAAAATCAGAACAAACAATGGAAATATGCCTTACTAAAAAATACACAATGTAATGAAATTAAATACAAAATGTAATGAACATAAAACCAACTTATAATATGTTTTTATTCTTTTTTAATGGAAGCAAACACTTACAGTAGAAAAACAAAAGAGAAATTAATTAATTTACCCTTGGTATATGGAAACTGGTCTCTGCTTAAAACACACTTTGTTTGTGCTTTCCAAATAATGTTTGTGAAGATTACTGTTTTGATAGTGTGGAGTATTTCTTATTAATAAGAAAAGAACACTGTCAGTCTGTTAAACCAACTTACTGAACAATCCCTCAATTGGGAAGAGAAGAAACAGAACGTGTTAATATGGTTTTCTCTCAATGTGTAAACAAAGACCAAACACCCACACTTCAAACAAGATGAGAGCACCCATCAATAGCTTGATGATCAAGTGCTTTCCAGACTGTAAAAAAGAGAGATGATTTCAGAAGAAACAGTGAAGTCTTAAGCCTCACAGCATGCCAATTTCATAAACACGTTTGCCATTGTTTCACGATGCACCCTTGTTTTCATAACTGCCTTCCATTACTCCTATTGTTTTTATAATTCATTTAAAAATACAATTGGAATCCGTTTTCAAGTGTTACCATGCTCGGACCTTAAATTCTTCAAACAAAACTCATTTCATTAAATACATACTGCTGTCATTTCACATGTCTAGTTCAGGTGGAGCATCAGGCTATTCATGCCAAGTACAGATCCGTTATCTGGAAACCTTTTATCCATAAAGCTCTAAAATACAGGCATGCCATTATTGGGTTTAATTAATGTTTAAATTAAAATTTTAGTAGACAAAATATGGAGATCCTCAGGTCTTGAGCATTCTGAATACAGGTCCTATACCTACCTTCCTAAAGCTGTCCATACATGCCTATTCATTTGGCAAGACCAACATGAACTGATCTTTACCCAACTCAGCCTCATAAGGTAAGCCATATCAGGCTGATCAGCCCTCAACTGAGCATGGGTCAATCTTGGTTATCTATGTATTATTTTATAAATAGATGGGAAACAAGTGCTTACACATAAAGTTGTTTTTAACTCCTTTTCAGCCATCCCAGTTATCCAAAATGTGTTGTACCATACTCAGATGTGGTTATCCTCTTCCACTTATTGCTCCATGACTCTGTATATTAAGAATACATGCAAGTTTTTATGTAAGGGTGGATATGTGACAAAAAGGTATGCAAACTGTACTGCAGTCTATTATTCAAATTTACATGCAGTGATTTTAATATTTTTGAAAAGTTAGATGTTTTTCTCCTGTACCGTCTGTTCCATATCAAGGTGCATACATAGAGGACCATCATCTTAGATGCCGAGCAGGGGTATTCCCAGCATGTCACCTGTATTGTTAACAAGTTAAACCTGAATATTCAGAGCATATCCAACTGTTGTGAGAGTAAGAACATATAGTACAGATGAGGATTGTAGCGTTACACTATTTTACTTAGAGAACCTCAAACCTGACAAAGGATTAAGCTATAAATAATGAATTTACCTAATGTTTACTGTCAAACACAATGCAGAAGCACTGTCATGATGGAATACAGGATAGGATATGTGTTTTGAAAAAACATGGTTTTGTGTATATTTTACCAGTATTAGACTGGTGAATATTAAACTCCAGGGTAAGAGGTGTGTTGTTGTAGCAACCTTGCCTGTATTTGTCTACCATCTTAGGAAAAGCTGGATAATGGGTTCCTGGAGTGAATGGAAGAGAGCAGGGTGTGCCTTCCATTTCTTGCTCCATTAAGGGTTTCATCTGCCCAGTTAGAGGTAGGTAATTAGGCTGCAGGTGAGCTGCAGTTAAAAGGAGGTGTGAGACTACGCTTCAGTGCTTTCCCTATGAGACCTCCTTGAGCTGGAGGAAGGTGAGTGGCCATGGACACCTCCATGTGCAGGAAAGAGGTGTGTTTTTGTGTGAGAGTAGCTGGGAAAGAGACTTCCTCACTGGGTGGAAGTATTGGAGAGACAAAGAGAGTAACCCCTCCCAAGAGACCGTGTGAGTCCAACAGAGGATTCTGGGACTTGTGTACATTAAGCTGTAAGTGCTGGAGAATTTGTGTTACTGTGTACACCAATGTGGATGTTGAAATGAGACTACAAATCCTATGTAAAAAGTATGATGAAGCGGTGATCTTGTTCCTAATAAAAGTCAGCCGAGCTGCAGTGAACAGTTGAAGGTGGTGTCAGACTTCATTTCCGCTTAATCTGTGCCGTGGGTATGGTCTTAGCTACCTGAATGTCACAACGGTATAGGATTATTCTGAAACACGTTATCCATTAAGCTCCAAATTACAGGTTGGCCATCTCCCATGGAATCAAATAATTATGATTTTTAAAAATTATCTATTTTTTCTCTGTAATAAAACCGTATCTTGTACTTGATCCCAACTAAGATAAAATGAGGCAAAACAATCATATTGGGTTCAATATTGAAATTATTTTTTTAGTAGACTTAAGGGGTAGAGATCCAAACTATGGAAATACCCCTTATCTGGAAAACCCCATGTCCCAAGCATTCTGGATAAAAGGTCTTATAACTTTACAGTTTTCTGTTTTTTGTTGGTCTTCATTCTCATGCTGGTTTTGTGGTTTATGTACAGGGGTTGTTCACCTTCCAAACACTTTTTTTCAATTGAGATTGTTCACCAGAAGTAAAGACTTTTATCAGTTGCTTTCCCTTTTATATTTTTTTATATTCTGAACTGTTACAATTTGCTCCAGAGCTTTGGCCTTACAGGGGTTGTTCACCTTCCAAAACTTTTTTCAGTTGTTAAGTGCTTCCACTCCCCTCTCTGCAAGCCAATTCTGTATAGCCATTAGTTTGTGAACATGGTTATTATTGATTAAACTAGAAAGTGATTTCCCTCAAACTATTGCCACAAACAATGAAGCACAGAATTGTCAGTACCACTTGTATCTGCATTAAAGACATGTCAAGTTCAAACTTTTAACTTTTTTTTTAACCTGCCTAACTGCCAGTTGATCCAGAGAAAGGCAAAAAAATCTGACGCCTCTACAATTTGTCTCAGAGGGGGAAAAAAATCTTTCCTGACTCCAAAATGGCAATTGGACCAGTCACTGGATCAACTTGTACTATGAGCTACCTTCCATAACCCTGTATTCCTTCACTTGCTAAAAAGTCATCCAACCCCTTCTTAAAGCTATCTAATGCATCAGCTAGTACAACTGACTCAGGGAGAGAATTCCACATCTTCACAGCTCTCACTGTAAAAAAAATCCATTCTGAATATTTAGGTGGAACCTCTTTTCTTCTAAACTGAATGGGTGACCTCGTGTCAGCTGGAAAGACCTACTGTTATCATGTCACCCCTTAAGCGTGTCTTCTCCAGCATGAACATCTCCAATTTGGCCAGTCTTTCCTCATAGCTAAGATGTTCCATACCTTTTACCAGCGTAGTTGCCCTTCTCTGTACCCTCTCTAATACAATAATTTTCTGTTTGAGTGATGGAGACCAAAACTGTACAGCATATTCTAGATGGGGCCTTATCAGTGCTCTATAAAGTGGAAGATTGACCGCTTCCTCTGAATCAATGCCCCTTTTAATACAGCTCAAGACCTTATTTGCCCTTCATGCTGCTGACTGGCATTGCTTGGTACAGCCAGGTTTATCATCTACAAGGACTCAAAGGGCCTTTTCCATGGAAAAGATTTGCCAAGTGCAGTCCCATTAAGGGTATAAGTGGCTTGGATAATCTTACATCCCAGGTGCATGACTTTACATTTATCAACATTGAATCTCATTTGCCACTTAGCTGCCCAGATTGCCAGTTTGTCAAGATCGTGTTGCAAGGATCCTGCATCCTGGATGGAATTTATTGGGCTGAATAGTTTTGTGTCATCTGCAAACACTGATACATTACTTACAACACCCTCCCCTAAGTCATTAATGAACAAGTTAAATAAAAGTTGACCCAATACCGAGCCCTGAGGGACCCCACTAAGAACCTTAGTCCAAGTAGAGAATGTACCATTAACAACCACCCTCTGCACACTGTCCTGTAGCCAGTTTCCTATCCATGTGCAATCGACTTCATTAAGCCCAACAGACTTTAGTTTAGAAAGCAGTCATTTGTGGGGCACGGTATCAAACGCTTTGGCAAAATCCAAATAGATCACATCTACTGCCCCCCCACTGTCCAGCATCTTACTTACCTCATAATAAAAAACAAATCAAATTTGTCTGACATGACCTATCCTTCATAAAGCCATGCTGATTGCTACTCATAATGCCATTCACTAGGACACAATTTTGAATGTGATCCATTAACAAGCCTTCAAATAATTTGCCCACCACAGATGTCAAATTTACTGGCCTATAAATGCCAGGCTGAAATGATAATCCCTTCTTAAATATCGGAATGATATCAGCTTTTCTCCAATCCATAGGTACCATACCAGATGAAAGTGAATCTGAGAAAAATTAAGCCTATGGCTTAAACAGTCAATTATGTCTCTTACTTTATGATGCTTGGTAAGTGATAACCAAAAATGTTTTGGCAGGCATGGATTCACAACAAAATTCTGCGTTTCACCATTGGCAATGAATGGCCATTGACTTCAACGTATTTAGTGTGAAAAAAGACATCAAAAACACACCTATTGACTTCAATGCATTTTGCAAATCACTAATGTCTGATCTGAATTTAAAGTGCTCTCCTCTGGATCCATCATTCAGTTCTACTCTCCAGATATGTGTTAACTTTAACACTGATAACAAACATGCTCATGCACAGATACTTTATAGCCCTTATGATTATTATTTGCTTAGATTAAAAAAAAAAACAAATCCTTTTGAAAAATAATGATTGAATATTATAACAAATTAAATTCATAACTGTAAAATCCTTGAAGGCCGGTCATTGCTATTTATAATTCAGGTAAGGACCTAATACAGCATGTGCAATTAATATTAAAATGAAGACAAACACAAGCTTGTTTATTGATCCAAAGGGGCATTGATTTTAACCTTTAATCTATTAATACATTTTCAGTGATTTTTTTCCCCAAAGCTATGAACCATAAGCAAATTGGAACAGAGTTTAGATACCAAGTGTAGCAAAATTTGATATATTTTTTATCCTGCAACAGTTCTGTTCACGATATGAGCATTATATTTATATAGTCACTGAATCAACAGAACACTGTACAGTTATGGGACTTGTTATCCAGAATGCGTAGGACCTAGGGTCTTCCTTATAATGGAGCTTTCCGTAATTTGGATCTTCATACTTTGTCTTCTAGAAAATCATGGAAACATAAAATAAGCACTATAAGCTGGCTTTCCTTCCAATAAGGATTACTTATATCTTAGTTTGGATCGAGTACAAGGTACTGTTTTATTTGAATTATTTAGATAAAATGACGTCTATGGGAGACGGCCTTTCTGTAATTCAGAGCTTACTGCCTAATGGGATTCCAGATAACGGAACCCATACATGTATATGTTTTGCTTTTTTTTTTACTTCAAATTCAGAAAGTTTGGGTCATTGAAGAGAAACAGAAATGTGTGTCTTGATTTAGATAATATTGATTTTAAATGTTAATCTGAAATGCTAAGTGCTTTTTCAACTCTTTTCCAGGTCTTTGAGGCACAATTTACTTCTCTCACATAGAATGAATGGCTTTGCTTTTAAACATTTGAGGCTAAAAAATGCAACAACAAATTAAACCTTTACAGCACCTAAAGAGTAGTAGACAGCAAGTATAGATATATGCTTTATACCTTCACATATAATTAAGGGAGAACTCTACCCCTGAACAATGCAGGTCTCTATAAAAATATATTGCACAAAACTGCTCAAATATATAACCCCACTTCATCTAAATAAACCATTTTCAAAATGATATACTTTCTTAGTAGTAGTATGTGCAATGGGGTAATCCTAAATAGAAAATTGCCCTTTAAAGTGCTAAGGGCCACCCCCTGGGTTCATTTGATTCACGGTGCACACAAATAAACCAAAGGCACACATACTTCACAATACATCAGCCAATCAACAGACAAAGTTCTGTCTTTCGCTCCCACATTTCTTCCCGTTAAAGTTAGAACTGCAGTATTTCTGGTCATATCATCTTTTTTTTTTTGTATGGCAGACTAAATTACATATTTTTGTATACTTCAGGGTATCAAGTAATTTATGTTGGGATGTGATCCAAGATTTCCATATTCTGTCAAATGTATCCGGTGCTTCTCTGGATAAGTACGTCAATTTCTAAAGTTCAAAGTTGTGTGTTTACCAGATTTTTTCCAGCAATGAATAGTAGGTGGTGGAAAGTTCATCCAATGCATGGCTATAGTTTGTTTTGGTCTGGTGATCTGACCGATATCATAGACCATTACAAGGGGGATGCATTTTAAAGGGATCCCGTCACCTTAAGAAATAATTCCAAATCCTATTTTATCATTTTACTCAAACAAAATAAACTTAAATCAAGTTTCCTTTGTTCTTTTGGTTTTCAACTTTTATTTTTTTTTTTTTATTAAGGCAAGCTTTGCATCCTCCTAACATCAACTGTAATTACCAGTAAAGGGGACCTGATACACATGCCCATGCACTGGCTCCACATTTGTACACAGTGAGGTGGGCTTTGTCATGCGAGTATGGCAGTGACATCTACGAAGTGCAGAAATGAAAGTGAAAGTTATTGCTGAGAGGTGAGGAATGCAATTAATGATTGCCAGCTGATATTTTTAAATTTGTTTGTAACAGGTTTGGATGCTTTCATTAAAGAAGAATGTGTGTTTTATGTTTAATTTGAAAAGGACATTTGTTATACAGCTTTTTGTATCTAGGTATCTGGTCCCCTTTATGATGCAACATCTTTTCTAATATGATCGGAAGCATTCCCATCTGATGGTGAATAATGCATCACAAACTTTATGGTATATATATACTTTTTTTTCTGGAACAAGGGGTCACAACCAAGGTACCAAACAAACCAAAACCCTCTGGACCCACAGAAAATCAAGTTTAACATGAAACTGGCTGCAGGGAAAATTGCAAGAGCTCAACTGCATATCTGGTTGTAAATGAGACCTTATATGTTAGAGCTACATTTGCAGGGCAATATGCCCTTCAGCTCTCTACAACCTACTCAACGTACTCACAGAAACAAGTACAATTCTGTTATAATGGAGCGAATAAAGAAAAACATATCTGTGGGACTGGTGTTAAGCGTGGGGGGTGAATAGTTTTTTGACCATCTTGTCTAATTTTAAGCCTACCTCTTGTACTGGACCTACCCGTGTTAAGACTCAAGACTTAAAATTCCAGACTTGTACATTTATAATGCTTTCATTTAAGGATTTACAAATGTTTGCCAAGCTACAATTCAGAAGAAAATACCTGAGCCTTCCTTCTGGAAACAGTATCAGATCTAGCTGATCAACTTATAAAAGCTGTATTCTTTCCTCCATTCCTACTCTCTTTGTAATTAGGCACACTGTTTGTTGTTCCATAAAGATACTATTTGTGTTTCCCTTTTCTATTGCTCCATTTGAGGGAAATATTAAGAGATGTTAATGTGAAATTAGATACGCAGTGGAGAGATAAATAAGTAGTTATTTGTTTGCAGGGCACATGATTCTCTGCATAATTAAGATTCTTTTCTGCATTCTTGAATACTCTTGCAAAACTATGTTCCCAAGAGGCATAGAGACAAAACTCAAAGATAATTATAGAAGAAAGGAAAACATCGCTTTGAGATAAAAGTTTTATAATAAACATTGAAACAACAAAGATCTAATTTTGAACAAAACATATCATTAGGATTTGTATGAATTTGGACCAAAAGAAATGGCACAGTGGCCATGAAAATTCCTACAGGGTATGAACAAAATGAACTGTAGTAGGTTCATCAAAGTGAAATTACATGTAATTTGGCAATAGTTGGACTACTGTATGAGTATCACGTTTGGCACCCTAAATCCAGAATCAGGGCTTGGCTCCCTGGTCTAAGCTCTTGCTTCTGTCTTTAACAGCCGCCTTTCAATTCGGGAGGAGCTCTCCGCTAATTGGATGCCACTAGGTCTTAATAAGAAAGGATCCAAGCAAAGGGGCACAATCATTTTACCAAGGAGATAGGATAGAAAGCAACATAGCTCGGAAGACAGGCCAGACGGTAAAGCGCGGTCAGGCAGACTGGGCCGGCACAAGAAGAGTTGAAGAATAGTCAGACAGATCGGGTCACTGCAGGTAGAGTTCAAGGAATGGCCAGACAGGCTAGGATCAGGATTGGAGATAGTAGAATAATCAGCAGGCAGGCAAGGATCAGATTAGAGAGTTTAGAATAGTCAGCAAGCAGGCAAGGGTCAATTTCAGAAAGATCAAGCAGGATTCACAAAGAATAAACACCCAGGAAACTAACAAGTTGAACCTAACAAAGGGCAATGTGTTACATTCAAAAGCTCTTTTAAACATCTTTGAATTTCGCGCCACTGCAAAATGACATCATCACATCGGTGCGTAAAACCAGGAAGTGCGCACCACGTACACCATCAGGCTAGAGCCAGCACAAGATGGAACCCGAGAGCATGGCTCCAAAGGGTTTTATACTTTAGAGAACAGCAGGGGCATAGCATAAAGCAGAGCATTGACACAAGTCCCCATTAGGACCCATTTACTGTCTAGAACACAAAGGATTTGCCTGCCTACTTAACTAGGGGTGGCTATTTTACACATCCCTACACAGGTCAAATTATAAAAATATAGTAGCATCTAGGGTGTATTTAAATTTTCTGTTTAGGAACCAATAGGCCTGTGCCTAAAGTGGGTGGCTCTACAGAAATAAATTGTAAAAAGCAATCTCCACATTCCGTCAATGGACGCATGCAGCTAAATGAGTAGGGGTTGCGAATGTGCCAGTTGGCAAGGGGACAAGGTTGGTTTGAGCTCTATTGCCTTAATACAGCCCTCAAAAGACCAGTAAAGAACAAACTGATCTTTGTTTTTGCTCAAAATACTCTGTAAACTGAATGATTGTGCGGATGTATGTGTGAAAGCAAAGGAAAGGAATAGTCAAATTCTCTTTAAACATTTTTATATTTATTCATTGAGTGCTCAAGCTCAACTGTTTTAACAATGGTATCCTCCAATTCTGAACAATCTAGGTGATTATTTTGCAATACATACATGCATAGATTTTTATTATTATGGCAAAGAAATCAGCAATACAATAAAGACAGAACATATTATTGTTCTGCAGACATCTGATTAAATACATGTCCTTCAAGTGCAAACTTGCCTACAAACAAACAATACCTAGCTTCTAACTGCTCTAGCAAAAGGTAGAAATTCAGCTGGAGAAAAACAGCCCTTCCTGAGCCTTAAAACAACAATGAAAGCAGTCCCTCCAACAGCATTGCAGTATTTGTATTGTGCTCATTAGCCTCGTATTTTCTCAGTTTCACAAAAGGGTTGGATGCCTTTTTAGCAGCTATCTAATGTATCTGCCAGTGCAAATGCTTCAGGGAGAGAATTCTACAACTTCACAGCTCTCATTGTAAAGAGGAAAAAACCCTTTTTGCACCTTTAAGACGTAACACCCCTTCTGCTAACTTTCTAAGTGATGCCTAGAAAAATTATTGACGCTCAATAAAATGAAAGCTAGAGCAGAGAATTAATGTATTTCTTTAAAAATCGTAAGGTTTAAGATGAATGTTTATTTTCGTGGCTAAGGTCTCAAGATTAGAGATGGCGCAAACTGTTCGCCGGCGAACTTGTTCGCGCGAACATCGGGTGTTCGCGCTCGCCGGAAGTTCGCGAACGTCGCGCGACGTTCGCCATTTTGGGTTCGCCATTGTTGGCGCTTTTTTTTGCCCTCTCACCCCAGACCAGCAGGTACATGGCAGCCAATCAGGAAGCTCTCCCCTGGACCACTCCCCTTCCCTATAAAAACCGAAGCCCTGCAGCGTTTTTTCACTCTGCCTGTGTGTGCTGAAGAGATAGTGTAGGGAGAGAGCTGCTGCCTGTTAGTGATTTCAGGGACAGTTGAAAGTTTGCTGGCTAGTAATCGTGTTGATACTGCTCTGTTATTGGAGGGACAGAAGTCTGCAGGGGTTTGAGGGACATTTAAGCTTAGGTAGCTTTGCTGGCTAGTAATCTACCTTCTACTGCAGTGCTCTGTATGTAGCTGCAGTGGGCAGCTGTCCTGCTTCTGATCTCATCTGCTGACTGCTGCAATAACAGTAGTCCTTGTAAGGACTGCTTTTATTTATTTTTTTGTTGTTTTACTACTACTACTACTATAAGAGCCCAGTGCTATTAGTCTAGCAGTGTTGGGGAGTGGGACTGGTGTGCTAATCTGCTGCTCCTAGTAGTTCAGCAGCACCAACTGTAATTTTTTTTTTTTAATATTCATTTTTTTTTTATTTTACTTTTTTTTATTTTACTACCGCTGTAGTAGTGTATAAGTTGACCTTTTAGGCATTATTTGCCCTGTAGGCATTTTTTGCCCAGTGTGTTATTCAACCAACTGCCATCTAGCTGTGTGACCTTGTTCACATTCTGTCTAAATATCCATAATATTACCGTCTCCAGAAAAAACACCGGAGTGACTTTTTTCAAGCAGCCATAATAAATTTTACGTAATCCGTATCCATCGCTGTAGTAGTGTATAAGTTGACCTTTTAGGCATTATTTGCCCTGTAGGCATTTTTTGCCCAGTGTGTTATTCAACCAACTGCCATCTAGCTGTGTGACCTTGTTCACATTCTGTCTAAATATCCATAATATTACCGTCTCCAGAAAAAACACCGGAGTGACTTTTTTCAAGCAGCCATAATATATTTTACGTAATCCGTATCCACCGCTGTAGTAGTGTATACGTTGATCTTGTGGGCATTATTTGCCCTGTAGGCATTTTTTGCCCAGTGTGTTATTCAACCAACTGCCATCTAGCTGTGTGACCTTGTTCACATTCTGTCTAAATATCCATAATATTACCGTCTCCAGAAAAAACACCGGAGTGACTTTTTTCAAGCAGCCATAATAAATTTTACGTAATCCGTATCCATCGCTGTAGTAGTGTATAAGTTGACCTTTTAGGCATTATTTGCCCTGTAGGCATTTTTTGCCCAGTGTGTTATTCAACCAACTGCCATCTAGCTGTGTGACCTTGTTCACATTCTGTCTAAATATCCATAATATTACCGTCTCCAGAAAAAACACCGGAGTGACTTTTTTCAAGCAGCCATAATATATTTTACGTAATCCGTATCCACCGCTGTAGTAGTGTATACGTTGATCTTGTGGGCATTATTTGCACAGTGTTTTCTTCAAACCGCCATCTAGCTGTGTGAGCTTGTTCACATTTTGTCTAAATATTGATAATATTATCGTCTCTAGAAAAACCACTTGAGTTACTTTTTTTCAAGCAGCATTCTTATATTTTACGTAATCCGTATCCACCGCTGTGTATACGTTGACCTTGTAGGCATTATTTGCACAGTGTTTTCTTCAAACCGCCATCTAGCTGTGTGAGCTTGTTCACATTTTGTCTAAATATTGATAATATTATCGTCTCTAGAAAAACCACTTGAGTTACTTTTTTTCAAGCAGCATTCTTATATTTTACGTAATCCGTATCCACCGCTGTGTATACGTTGACCTTGTAGGCATTATTTGCACAGTGTTTTCTTCAAACCGCCATCTAGCTGTGTGAGCTTGTTCACATTTTGTCTAAATATTGATAATATTATCGTCTCTAGAAAAACCACTTGAGTTACTTTTTTTCAAGCAGCATTCTTATATTTTACGTAATCCGTATCCACCGCTGTGTATACGTTGACCTTGTAGGCATTATTTGCACACTGTTTTCTTCAAACTGCCATCTAGCTGTGTGTATTATCGTTTCCAGAAAAACCAACTGAGTTTTTGTTGTTGTTGTTTTTTTAAAAATAATGCCAGGCAAAGGCAGGCCGCCACGCAGAGGCCGTGCTAGGGGCCGTGCTGCTATGCAATCCTGTGGCCCTAGCAAATTGCCCAGTTTTAAAAAGCCAATGACCCTGAACTCCCAAAATGCTGAAGAGGTAGTTGACTGGCTTACACAGCACACCCCATCCTCTACCGTTTCTAACTTTACCACAACATCCTCCTCATCCTCCACTGCTATGGCCACCCCACGTAACACTTCCTCCACCACCGGTGCCCCTTCTTCACTGGAGTCAGAGGAGTTATTTTCCCATGAGTTTCTTGAACTGAGTAATGCGCAACCATTATTGGCAGAAGAAGATGAAGGAGATGAGGACGTTACACCAGATTTAATTCTGGCAGAGAACACGACAGAGATGGACATAATGATGAGTGATGAGGAGGAGGTCCCCGCTGCTGCTTCCTTCTGTGATGTGTCAGAAGAAATTGATGCATCTGAGGAGAATGATGATGAGGAGATTGATGTTTTGTGGGTGCCTAGTAGAAGAGAGCAAGAGGAGGGTAGTTCAGATGGAGAGACGGAGAGTCAGAGAGGCAGTAGGAGAATAAGACTTAGAAGAAGCAGGGAGGACAGCCCGCAGGGATCAGTAGGGCAACAACATGTATCGGCACCTGTGTTCAGCCGGCCAACGCACCCGCCATTGCCGCCAATGCCGCCAACTTCTACTGTTACTGCCAGATCGCACACTTCCAAAAAGTCAGCAGTGTGGGATTTTTTTAATGTGTGTGCCTCTGACAAAAGCATTGTAATTTGCAATGAGTGCAGTCAGAAACTGAGCCTTGGTAAGCCCAACAGCCACATAGGTACAACTTCTATGCGAAGGCACATGAACGGCAAGCACAAAGCACTTTGGGAGCAACACCTCAAAGGCAACAGGCAAACTAAAAGCCACACTCCTTCTGGTCCAGCATCTTACTGCTCTACCTCTGCTCTCCTTGACCCGTCTGAACCACCCTCCACTCCGCCTTCCACCTTGACCACCTGTTCCCATTCCCAGTCATCTGCCACCAGCCAAGTTTCTGTGAAGGCCATGTTTGAGCGTAAGAAGCCAATGTCTGACTGTCACCCCCTTGCCCGGCGTCTGACAGCTGGCTTGTCTGCACTCTTAGCCCGCCAGCTTTTACCATACCAGCTGGTGGACTCTGAGGCCTTCCGCAAATTTGTAGCAATTGGGACACCGCAGTGGAAGGTACCCAGCCGCAATTTTTTTTCTAAAAAGGGAATACCACACCTGTACCAACATGTGCAGAGCCAAGTTACCGCATCTCTGTCACTTAGTGTTGGGCCAAAGGTCCATATGACTACTGACGCATGGTCCTCCAAGCATGGTCAGGGCAGGTATGTCACCTACACTGCCCACTGGGTGAACTTGGTAATGGCTGGGAATGGGAAGCAGGGAATGGGTAGCTCAACAACAACAACAACAGTGGAGTTGGTGTCACCGCCACGGATTGCACGCGGTTCTGCCACCACCTCTACTCCTCCATCGCTCTCTACCTCGTCTTCTTCCTCTTCTTCTTCTTACTCTGCTGCTGGGTCCTCCTTCTCCTCCTCCACACCTGTGCACCCCCAGCTCCCCCTAGGCTATTCGACGTGCCAGGTACGCCGTTGTCATGCTGTCTTGGGGATGACGTGCCTGGAAAGCAAAAACCATACCGGATCTGTACTCCTGTCATCTCTGCAGTCACAGGCCGATCGGTGGCTGACCCCACACCAACTGCAGATCGGAAAAGTGGTGTGTGACAATGGAAGCAATCTGTTGGCAGCGTTGAGACTGGGAAATTTAACACATGTGCCCTGCATGGCACATGTGTTAAATTTAATAGTCCAACGTTTTGTCTGCAAGTACCCAGGATTCCAGGACGTTCTCACCCAGTCCAGAAAGGTGTCGGCCCATTTCAGACGTTCCTACACAGCCATGGCACGCCTTGCTGACATTCAGCAGCGCTACAACATGCCAGTCAGGCGTTTGATTTCTGACAGCCAGACTCGCTGGAATTCAACGCTCCTTATGTTGGAACGTCTGCTGCAACAACAAAGGGCCGTCAACGAGTACCTTTTTGAACTGGGTGGTAGGACTGGATCTGCAGAGCTGGGGATTTTTTTCCCCCGTTACTGGGTGCTTATGCGCGATGCCTGCGGGCTCATGCGACCTTTTGAAGAGGTGACAAATATGGTCAGTCGCACCGAAGGCACCATCAGCGACCTAATACCCTTCGCTTTCTTCCTGGAGCGTGCCGTGCGACGAGTGACAGATGAGGCTGTAGACCAGCGTGACGAGGAGCTGGAAGCGCACAATTTATGGTCGGAATCACCAGAACGAACCCAGGCACCTGCTGCAACGCAGGGAGAGGTGCCAGAAGTGGAGTCAGAGGAGGAAGGTGGCTTTGTGGAGGAGGAGGAGGAGGACCAACAGGAGCAGGCTTCCCAGGGGGCTAGTGGTGACCTTTTGGGGACCCCTGGTCTTGTACGTGGCTGGGGGGAGGAGACCGTGGATGATGCAGTCCTTGATAATGAGGAAGCGGAGATGGATAGCTCTGCATCCAACCTTGTGAGAATGGGGTCTTTCATGCTGTCATGCCTGTTGAAGGACCCCCGTATCAAGAGGCTTAAGGAGAAGGACCTGTACTGGGTCGCAACGCTACTAGACCCTCGGTACAAGCATAAAGTGGCAGAAATGTTACCAACATACCACAAGTCCGAAAAGATGCGGCATTTACAAACCAGCCTGCAAAACATGTTGTACAATGCTTTTAAGGGTGATGTCACTTCAGGAACTCATCAACATTCCAGGGGCAGAGGTGCCAGTAATCCTGCCACGAGCACACCTGCAAGGACAAAGCCCTTTGGCCGGTCTGTAACGTCAGACATGCAAATGTTTTTCTGTCCAAGGCAGCGCCACAACCCTTCTGGATCCACCCTCAAAGAACGCCTCGACCGGCAGGTAGCGGACTACCTGGCATTAACTGCAGATATCGACACTCTGAGGAGCGATGAACCCCTGGACTACTGGGTGCGCAGGCTTGATCTGTGGCCAGAGCTGTCACAATTTGCCATGAACCTCTTGTCTTGCCCAGCCTCAAGTGTGCTCTCAGAAAGGACCTTCAGTGCAGCAGGAGGGATTGTAACTGAGAAGAGAACTCGCCTAGGTCACAAAAGTGTCGATTACCTGACCTTTATTAAAATGAATGAGGGGTGGATCTCGGAGGGTTACTGCATGCCGGAAGACTTGTTCTGACTTCTATGCAGCTGTCCTTCTCTTCAAGCCTCATGACTCCACACACAGCTGTCCTTTAGCGTCCTCCTCCCTCCGCCACCGTTACAAACTAGGGTGCAAACCCTACTGGTTTAATTTTTTCTGGCCTCTGTGCTTCAGTGGCTGCAACCAAAAAAACTGGGCAAACAATGTCTACAAGGTCAACGTATGGCGAAAAATGACTATTTTCAGCATTTATATGGCATATTTTTTCTGGCAACTGTGCTTCAGTGGCTGCGTCCAAAAAAATGCATATTTTCTGCATTTATATGGCATAATTTTTCTGGCCTCTGTGCTTCAGTGGCTGCAACCAAAAAAATTTATATTTTCTGCATTTATATGGCATAATTTTTCTGTCAGCTGTGCTTCAGTGGCTGCGACCAAAAAAATGCATATTTTCTGCATTTATATGGCATAATTTTTCTGGCCTCTGTGCTTCAGTGGCTGCAACCAAAAAAATTTATATTTTCAGCATTTATATGGCATAATTTTTCTGTCAACTGTGCTTCAGTGGCTGTGACCAAAAAAATGCATATTTTCTGCATTTATATGGCATAATTTTTCTGGCCTCTGTGCTTCAGTGGCTGCAACCAAAAAAATTTATATTTTCAGCATTTATATGGCATAATTTTTCTGTCAACTGTGCTTCAGTGGCTGCGACCAAAAAAAATGCATATTTTCTGCATTTATATGGCATAATTTTTCTGGCCTCTGTGCTTCAGTGGCTGCAACCAAAAAAATTTATATTTTCAGCATTTATATGGCATAATTTTTCTGGCAACTGTGCTTCAGTGGCTGCGACCAAAAAAATGACTATTTTCAGCATTTATATGGCATATTTTTCTGGCCTCTGTGCTTCAGTGGCTGCGGCCAAAAAAACTGGGCAAACAATGCCTACAAGGTCAACGTCGTTGACCTTGTAGGCATTGTTTGCCCAGTTTTTTTGGCCGCAGCCACTGAAGCACAGAGGCCAGAAAAAATATGCCATATAAATGCTGAAAATAGTCATTTTTTGCCATACGTTGACTCAACGTATATGGCAAAAAATGACTATTTTCAGCATTTATATGGCATATTTTTTCTGGCAACTGTGCTTCAGTGGCTGCGACCAAAAAAACTGGGCAAACAATGCCTACAAGGTCAACGTATGGCAAAAAATGACTATTTTCAGCATTTATATGGCATATTTTTTCTGGCAACTGTGCTTCAGTGGCTGCGTCCAAAAAAACTGGGCAAACAATGTCTACAAGGTCAACGTATGGCGAAAAATTACTATTTTCAGCATTTATATGGCATATTTTTTCTGGCAACTGTGCTTCAGTGGCTGCGTCCAAAAAAAACTGGGCAAACAATGTCTACAAGGTCAACGTATGGCGAAAAATTACTATTTTCAGCATTTATATGGCATATTTTTTCTGGCAACTGTGCTTCAGTGGCTGCGTCCAAAAAAACTGGGCAAACAATGCCTACAAGGTCAACGTATGGCAGTTGTTTAAAGAGAACAGTAGATTACTAGCCAGCAAAGCTACCTAAGCTAAAATGTCCCTCAAATCCCTGCAGACTTCTGTCCCTCCAATACAGAGCAGTATCAAGCAGATTACTAGCCAGCAAACTTACTATCATCTGTCCCTGAAATCACTAACAGCTCTCCCCCTACACTATCTCTTCCAAGCACACACCGGCAGATTTTTCAGATACATTTTTGCCCTTGATCCCCCTCTGGCATGCCACTGTCCAGGTCGTTGCACCCTTTAAACAACTTTAAAATCATTTTTCTGGACAGAAATGTCTTTTTTAGATGTTAAAGTTCGCCTTCCCATTGAAGTCTATGGGGTTCGCGAACTGTTCGCGAACCGCTCGCATTTTTGCGCAAGTTCGCGAATATGTTCGCGAACTTTTTTTCCGACGTTCGCTACATCCCTACTCAAGATAATAGTGTGTTCACTGAAAATATAACCAGGCTCACACACACAAGCACAAGTACTGATTAAGATGCTATCACAAAGGCACTTAAAGGTGTGGTTCACTTTACGTTAACTTTTACTATGTTATAGAATGGCTATTTCTAAGCAACTTTTCAATTTGTCTTCATTATTTATATTTTATAGTTTCTGAATTATTTGCCTTCTTTTTCTGACTCTTTCCAGCTCTCAAAATTGGGTCATTGACGCCATCTAAAACAAATGCTCTTTAAAGCTATACATTTATTGTTATTGCTACTTTTTATTACTCATCTTTCTATACAGACCCTCTCCTATTCACATTTGAGTCCATCATTCAAAGCAATGCATGGTTCCTAGGGTAATTTGGACCCTAGCAACCAGTAATATTGCATACTAAAGCTAACTCAAATGTGAGCAACCCCTTTAAAGCTATACACACTTTGTGCAATTTGTGCCTTGCCTTGTTCCAGATTCGGTCAGGAAGTGTCACTGTTACATAAGCCTTTATAAAGTAGAGATGCAATGTGCTCACTCTCTTTGCCTTCCACTTCAGGAGGGGGTGGATGCTGCAATAGCAACATGGAATGATGAGGTTCTTAGAGGACTCTCAGGAGCCCCAAGTATTGTGAGGCTCGACCTGGAGGAAATTGTCTAACGCTTGAGGCAGCAGAGGGATTTAAAGGAGCTGCCTGTGGATGGATTCAAGTGAAAGAGGCTTTGGTGTACTCACAATCTGGTTGAGTGTTGTTTAGTAATATCCTGCCTGGATTGAAGCAGGGAGCTGGTGTTTCTGGGCTGTCTGAGTTACCACTGTGAGCAGACAGCTAACGCCCTGTTTCACTCCCATTGCTATACTTGAAATTGCAAGTAGGTATGGTTTGGTTGACCCTCTGCCCAGTTACAACCAAAGTTTATCAGTTCATTTAAAATTGCCAGCATCTTTCAAAACAGATAATGTGGCTACCCTTAGAGAGAGGGGTAATGTAATATCCTGTCTGGAGTTGAACCAGGGACCTGCTGTTTCTGGGTTGTCTGAGTTACCACTGCTCTGTGTGAGCAGACCGCTAAAGCCCTGGTTCACTCCCATTGCTATACTTGTTACTGCAAGTAGGCAGGGCTTGGTTCACTTGTTATCAATCTGGTCCCAGGTGATCAGTGTAAACCATTAGGCTGCTTATAAAGACCCCTGCTCTGCAGTGAATCACTGCCCAATATAGGTCTATGTTCCATGGTTCCTGGGTGTGATAATCCTGTCTGTTTCTGGTTTTAATAGTTACCTGTACTGACCCTAGCCTGTTCTTGACCACTCTTGACCACTCTTATGGATACTGATTGTGTACTGCGTTCCTGTTTGGTTTTGACCCTGGCCTGTGATCTCGACTATGCTTCTGCTCCTGATTTGGTACCATATTGTCTGTTTGGTATTGACCTGACCAAGCCCTTGACCACGTTCCTTGTTCCCTCATCCTTTCTTTATATGTTAACATTCCTTTGCCTGCCCAGAGCTTCCCCCTTGGCCCTCTCACGTTAAGTCCTGACTGTATCTCAGTAGCGGAGGGCTCCTCCCGAAGTCAAAGGTGGCCTTTATTGGCAGAAGTGTTAGCCAAGACTGAAACCTTGGGGTTTGCTCTAGGTTTTGGAATACCATACATTAGGGGCAGATTTACTAAGCTCAAGTGAATTTTTTAAGTTAAAAAAGTTCGAATTTCAAAGTAATTTTTTGGGTACTTCGACCATCGAATAGGCTACTACGACCTTCAACTTCGATTTCAACGATTCAAAGTAAAAATCGTTCGACTATTCGATAATCAAAGTATTGTCTCTTTAAAAAAAACTTTGACTTCAATACTTAGCCAACTTAAACCTGCTAAAGTGCTATGTTAGGCTATGGGGACCTGCCAGAGCAATTTTCGACGTTTTTGGGTATCAAAGGAAAATCGTTCAATGAATAAAATTCTCTGACTTCGAATGTCGGAGGATTCTATTCGATGGACGAATTTCGAAGTTTTTTCCACTTCGAAATTCGACCCTTGATAAATCTGCCCCTACATGTTTTTTTTTTATCATTTTTGAATGTTTCTTTTACTTCTGACTCTTTCCATATTTCAAAATGGGGGTCACTTGCCTGACATTATTGCTACTTGTTACTACTTATCTTGCTTTTCAAGCTCTCTTTTTTTATTCCAGCCTCTGATTCAAACCAATTCCCAGTTGATTTCATAATTTAGACCATAGAAATTCCAAACTGGAGAGATGCTGAATAAAAAGTTAAACACTTAACAGTCACGAAAAATAAAAACCAATTGCACATTATCTTGAAATATCACTCTCTACAACATGCCAAATATTAATTTAAAGGTGTACAACCTAATTAAGTACAGGGATCTAAAATCCCTTGCATCCTTCTGTATACCCTTTTCATGCAGTGTACCAGTTGCCAGTCTTAGTACTACTTCAAATACTGTATAACCTGAAAACACTGCTGGATTTCCTCCTTTGCTTTCCATGGCTTCCATGCACCAATAAAATATGCAGCATGCATTTCTGCGATTTTGAATGCTTTCCATAAATGAGATCATAATGAGCTGTGGCATTTCACTGTTCCAGTAAAAAAAAAATCTGATATATTAGTTCTCATTGCTAAACCAATTTATTCCAGCTCAGATGTCCAGAAAGCTGGTTTGAAAGGGAATTTATATTATCCATATACATATATATCACTGGATCTGTTGGCCAGACATCTTTGAGTTTTCTCATAAATTGCTCCCTCTCATGGCATTAAGGTCAGTTTAGTTATAATGTAAAACTGCCCATTTCCGCTTTTAATTTACACCCAAAATTGAAAATGTAACCCATATCCATATAGAAAGGATATATAAAATATAGAATATATATATATATATATATATATATATATATATATATATATATATATATATATATATATATATATATATATTACAGTATTTTGCCATGGAAACCAGTCTACCATACCCCTCTAGTGAATTGCATGGAGAGTGCAGGAGAACCCTGGAGCTAATGATACATTTCCCACAGTAACCTGTGGGAAATGATGCAGCAACCTAGTGCCTAAAGAATAGATTTTATTTTGATGGCAAGGGCCAGAAATGATATACTGTATAAGCACCAAAGTTTCAGTGCAATTACACACAATTTTTGTTGAACCACAAACAACTACATGAGTTGTAACTCGTTAGTCACAATTGCGTCAGCTGCCTTGTGTCCATGATAATGATGGAATTCTGGGGGAAAATGCTGTATTTTGGTTTAAAGAGGTGCAGAGTGAATTTTTGCCTTACCTCAGGTGGCAGTAACCTGCAAGTTACCAGGGGCAGAAAAAAGCCACTTTTGGTAACAATAAGACGAAATTCCAAAATCACAATTTCGGAATACCCTTGCCACTTTATTAGTCAAAGTTAAAAGTATACTTGCATCTCCATGAGTCCTACACGTTTCGTACCCACAGGGGTACTTAATCATGGGCTGCTCATGACTAAGTACCCCTGTGGGTATGAAACGCATAAGGCAAGTATACTTTAACGTTGATTAATACAGTCATTTTTTAACTAATATATTTTGGCCCTGTGGATTCCTCTGAGTGCCGGATAGTCCTGTTCTTCTTGAAATCTATACTGGTTTGCCGCTCCCTAAAGCTGGGGGTCTTGGGCTAGTGCACCTGGACCACATCAACTTTACATGGTGTGTTTTCAAATTCAAGTTATCAGGGTGTAATAAATCGTGAGTTTTTTTTAACCCAAAAATGTAAGTTTTTACCAAATAAACTCAAAAACTAAAATTTTTGTGAAAAACACAACTTAAACCTTAATAAATAACCCCTCAGTACTGTGACTCATTCTTAAAACTTTTTTAAATTGTTGGTTTCTTTAAAAAAGAAAAATCCTTATTTTTAGACCATAGCAAATGTAGCAAACATCGTATTGACTTCGAACCACTTGGTAAATGTCTATTCTTTAATGTGTTTAACTTTTTAAAATCAATATTTCAGGGCAGCTAATGTCAGTTCATTTGAGAAATAGAGAAGTAATTTGTGTAGAACAATCCGCTTATTTGCTGGATAACAGTATTGCCAAATTAGATATATTTTGTGGGTAAGGAGATGAATTGAACAGAATTAAGGTGCCGGTTTCTTAAATTATGTACACGGCTTGATTAACATCGACATGCAATAAGTCTTCATTGCTATACATCTCTACTTATTTAAAAAGTTATTAGGCAGTTTTATTAAGCGCCTTCAGGACATTTCCAGGTTCATTGCCACTGTTGATGATTCTCTTAATGTTCTACACTATTGGTGGCACTTAATGATAAATCACTCTGTATTGGTCCTGTCTAAAACACATTCTGGTGAAAATGACCGGACCAAATAATTATGGATGGAGCCTGATGCAGGATTTAAGGGTAGCTACATTCCCTAAGCCATGTTTAACTTTAACTCCTACCCCCCATCCCTTCAAAATTATTGTTCCACACTGACTCCAGATTATTTGTTCCCCTAATGCTAATAGTCACTAATCATTTGCTATCCAACATTGGAATGGAAGACATGCAGCCAAATATGGCAGCAACCAGGGCAACCCCCATAGGCAGGTGATAAGGACAGGGTCCTTAATATCATGACCCTACTATCACTCTTTTACTTCAATAAATTGCAATTAAGGATAAGGGTGAGAAAGGGTCCAGCCCACTCTTTATAAATTGTGTGCTGCTAAACCTAAGTGCTTATATGACAAGGCATGATGCAAACTGATGACTTGCATTTCATTTTTGCACTTTACACAATGCCCTTCCATCTATAGATTACCCATTTTTTTTCTCTGTACAGTCTAGGAACAAACGTATGAAGGTGTTCCTGCAGCAAAGGCTACAATCTCATACAATGGCCCCTAGACTGTTCAGGTATGCCATTTTTGGCTTTAATCAATGCAATTATAATATATAAGTTTACAGGATAAAATAAGGTAACAGTCAACATGAAAAAAAGTTAGGCTTGTGCAGAATTGCAGTCAGTAATTCAAAAGTAATTAAAAGTCAGTAATTCAGCAATTTGAATAGGGTGGGTACATGTACAGTCGGTCGTATACCGAATGTCTTTATTAGAGATGTTGATGGAAATGCTTGAAGTGGCCACTTATTAAAAATGTTCAAGGAAGCAAAATAAAGAAAAAAGATGCTCTAATACCCTAGACATGAGCCCACCCTAAAACAAATGTTGCATGACCCTCAAATGGTAATAAAAATGTTTTATTAAAGACAATGCCACTTTAAAATATGAAAAAAGGCAAAGTTTTTTATAACATTTCAGCATACAGGATATGATGTCAATGACATAAGATTGAGGAGGCTGTAGCTACCTTATCATTTCGCGAGGTCTAAGTTGGTGAAGGAAACTCTGGCGATAACATTCTGTAAAATTCGCCTGGCGATAGGCCGCGAAACTTAACTAGCTAGAGGACTTCGCCTGTTAGTAAAATGGCGATCTCCCTGTGGATGGGATTTTTGGCGAATTTTCATTAGCGACAACCACTTCAACCTTTACTAAATCTGCCCCACAGTCTGTGTTTCAAATTATCCACAAAGTGTTTGTTTGAGCTGAGGTCAGTACTATGTGCAGACCAAGCATGCTTTTTCCACTTCTATCTCTGCAGATCCATTGTCCCAAATACAAATGTCACACAAATTGCAGTGAATGTTCAAAGGTGCCTATAAAATTGACATTCCACGTCGATGCTTCTAGGGTACTTTTTTTTTCTGGTGTTAATGGGCAGATGTGTGCTTTCTAACCAGGTCAGCAGTTAGAACACATCATAAAGAGTGCTCTGCAATATACACATCCAGCATATATATATCCAGCATATTCGTTCTATATATCATTAACCCTGACAGTAGCTGCCAAGGATTTCTTTAATATATCATTGTCTTGGGGTATTAGATAGTTTTAACTGTAGGCAGTATAAACAATTTCCAATGGTTTGATTTGTAAGATCTTTTAATGCTATCGATTATTTAGTATTATGGGAAGCACAGATAGGAGGTGGGGGGACTTTAATGCAGCATGACACTTAGGGGCCCATTTACTAAGGGTCGAAGTAAATTCGAAGTTAATTTTCAAATTCAAAAACGTAAAATTTCATTTTTGGGTACTTCAACCATCGAATAGGCCAAAATTCGATTTGAATTGAAAAAACTTTTCGACCATTGGAAAATATTCGACCATTGGAAAATCGAAGTACTCTCTCTTTAAAAAACGTCGACACTTCGCCACCTTAAACCTGTCAAATTGCTATGTTAGCCTATGGGGACCTCCTAGAACCTATAGCCAGTATTTGTTTTTAGAAGTCGAAGTTTTGGGGGTTTTTTTTGAAAATCGTTCGATTTCTACATTCGATCGAAAGATTTGAGTTCAATCGAAAACTGTTAAATTTAATCGAAAAAAACTTTGACAATCTAATTTTTACAATTCAATGGTCGAATTTCGAGTAAATGTGCCCCTTAAAAGTCAGCGACACTACTTACTATTAGATGCTTTTTTTAGGTGCACATGAACATGTCCACTAGTAGTATATATCTGGTCTTAAAGGAGAAGTAAAGGTTAACTAAAGAAGTAGGCTAGAAATTATGTATTGGGCTTCTGTACCAGCCCAAGGCAACCACAGGGCTTTAGCAGGGAAGAGCTCTGTCTCTAAATATGCCCCAGTAGCTCCCCGTATTCTTTTCTGCTGATTCACTGCACATGCTCTGTGCTGTTGTTAGCTTCTGAGCTTAGGGACTGACTCACAATGTACAGTACACATAGAATATAAATGTCACAATATAAGGCTGTTTAGTAATTAATACAGATAATTACTAAATTAAACCAGTGCAACTAACATCAGACTTTAATAATCAGCCCTGTAGCATAAGTATTTTTTACAGGCCAACCTTATTTCCTGCTTGACAATTAGCGACGACCCCTAAGCTTAGCTTCTCAACAGCTGATCAGAGCCCACTGAGCATGTGAGTGTCACAGACATTTTCCAAGATGGTGACCCCCTGTAACAACTTTGAAGTCCTGGATCGTTGCTGCTATTAGGAAGCTGAAACTTTAGGCTGGTTCAATAAGGTCACTATATAAAATATGGCATTTTTAGTCATATTAATTTTTTTTAGTGTCTAATAAAAGATTTACACTATAATATTTTCTTTTCTGAACTCAATTCTGGATGCATGGGAGTCAGTCTGATGATGAAGGAGGGAACAACTGACTATATACAGTTATAGGATCTGGAAAACCTTTATCCAGAAAGCTCCCAATTATGAAAAGGACATCTCCCATTTTATCCAAGTAATCCAAATTTTTAAAGATGATATCCTTTTTCTCTGTAGTAATAAAACAGCTTGATCCAAACAAATAAATAATTATTTGGTCCTATACCTGTATATATATTCTGATTCTTTCAAGTTATATAAAAAGTTATTAGCCAATCTACAGTAGGTCTAACTAATGGAGAGTCTGATTTCCCTCCAATGTTTTTTATAAGTGTTTTTGTTATTCTGATTTCTATGTCCAACTCCTAAATGTCCTTGTAGGGTTGTCTCATATTTGAGAAAGAAGAAACTATATTCTGGCAGAGAACAGTCATTACATTAAACGCTCGTCTCTATTTTGTGGCTGATTAATATTGTCCTATTTGGAAGTGTACAGCATGAGATAGGAAGAGTGTCAATTGGTTTTTGTTTTTAGGTACAGGTATGGCACCTGTTATCCAGAATGCTCGGGATCTGGGGTTTTAACGGATCTTTCCGTAATTTGGGTCTTCATGTCTTATGTCTACTAAAAATTCATTTAAACATTAAATAAACCCAATAGGCTGGTTTTGCTTCCAATAAGGACTAAAATATATCTTAGTTTGGATCTAGTACAAACTACTGTTTTATTATTACAGAGAAAAAGGAAATCATTTTTAAAAAATTTGGATTATTTGGATAAAATGGAGTCTATGGGAGACAGCCATTTTGTGCGGAGCTTTCTGGATATTGGGTTTCTGGATAAGGGATCCTATACCTGTACCTGTATTTATATTGTGTAAGAGAATAAGGGGTACAAATTAATTCATATAAAAACAGTAATACAAAAGTAAACAACAAAATACAAATTTGAGAAAAAAAGGTTTTTGTAGAGGACAGCCATTAGATCAGGTACTCCTCTCAGGAAGATTGTCAATGGGTTCTTGTCTTTCATTTTAAGGTATTCAGAGTATAAGAGGATGAGAGGTACAATAATGAACTCATATAAGAACAATTATATATCCGTAAATTACATTGTTCAAAAGACGTTTTGTGATTTGTGAAAACTGTGATTGTAAAGTACAGGTATGGGATCTGGTATCCAGAAACCCATTATCAAGAAAGCTCTGAATTATGGAATGGCTGTCTCCCATAGACTTTATCTTATATAAAGTCTATAAATAATCCAAATTTTTAAAAATTTCCTTTTTCTCTGTAATAATAAAACAGTACCTTGTTCTTGATCCAAACTAAGATATAATTAATCCTTATTGGAGGCAAAACCAGCCTATTGGGTTTATTTAATGTTTACATGATTTTCTAGTAGACTTAAGGTATGAAAATTACGGAAAGATCCAGTATCCAGAAAACCCCAGGACCACAATATATATAATAAATAATCTTGTCTAGCTGAACTATGTTTCCATTGGGTAGTTGAAAATCGCAATAATGCTGTTTTAAATCTACTGGGACAAAAATTACATTATGTTGTCCCTGTACCCATAGGAGGCCATCATTTCTTTCAGTTAGACAGAAAGTAATTGCAGTCTCCATCTAGTTGTATATAAATAAATGGGTGAAATAAACATGTCAGCAGAAGATATTAACCTCACAATAAGTCCTCCTTTTTCACTGCTGTTTACAGCACATACATTACTAGCACTTCAACAGAATATATATGTATCAGTTTAGTTCTATTGACTCGTATTGCTTTCAGAGATAGTTAGCTGGAGAAAGACAGATACAATTTTTTTTCTTGCACTTAATAAGGACTTAAGCCTTGTTATCACCGTACACGTAATGACTGTTTTATTGCAGAGTATATTTATCTTATTAGAATGTCTCCTATTTATCAAAAGCAAATAGATCATATAAATGTGTTTAGTATACAGGGATTTTCTGCAATCTTTTCTATTAATACATCTTATTTAAAGTTGGATCTAAGAATATTTGCATAAACAAAATATTCAGTGATATTTGCAGCAGAAATGTTGCATGGGGGAAAGAGCAATCTTAGTTAAGGGGGCAAATTATATTTAAGATATAAGCCACATATGATTGTAATTGGTAATGAGCAAATCTATCCCGTTTGCCAGGAAATTTGTGAAACTGCAAAAGATTCACAGAACTTTTTTTTTTGTCTCGCAATTTTTTTTTTGTTGCGTGTCGTTTTTGTAGAATACTACATTAGAGTCTATGGGCATTTATTTTGTGGCAACTTGTTTCTGTTTTGCGAGGGCAAAATCACATGCATGTACATGTAGCTCATATCCACTAGGCTACAACTGTTTTTTTAATAGAAAAAATGGGCTCCCATGTTGCCAATTTCCTAAAAACATTTCTGTGATTTTTGACATTACCTCTTGTCGAATTATGACTTTTAATCTCATAATTATGATTTTTAATCTCATAATTATGACTTTAAAAAGTCGAAATTATGACTTTTAATCTCATAATTATGACTTTAAAAGTCATAATTAGATTTTTTTAAAGTCATAATTATGAGTTTTAAAAGTCACAATTATGAGTTTTAAAAGTCATAAATCATCAGATTTTTTTTTTTTTTTTGCTGGCCCCAGTGCTCTTCCGTAGTATCTAACTGCTACACTTGGGGGCACATTTACTAAGGGTCGAATATTGAGGTTTAATTAAACCTCGATATTAGGGATGTAGCGAACGTCGGAAAAAAAGTTCGCGAACATATTCGCGAACTTGCGCAAAAATGCGAGCGGTTCGCGAACGGTTCGCGAACCCCATAGACTTCAATGGGAAGGCGAACTTTAACATCTAAAAAAGACATTTCTGGCCAGAAAAATGATTTTAAAGTTGTTTAAAGGGTGCAACGACCTGGACAGTGGCATGCCAGAGGGGGATCAAGGGCAAAAATGTATCTGAAAAATCTGCCTGTGTGTGCTTGGAAGAGATAGTGTAGGGGGAGAGCTGTTAGTGATGCTAGATGGCAGTTGGTTGAATAACACACTGGGCAAAAAATGCCTACAGGGCAAATAATGCCTAAAAGGTCAACTTATACACTACTACAGCGATGGATACGGATTACGTAAAATTTATTATGGCTGCTTGAAAAAAGTCACTCCGGTGTTTTTTCTGGAGACGGTAATATTATGGATATTTAGACAGAATGTGAACAAGGTCACACAGCTAGATGGCTGTTGGTTGAATAACACACTGGGCAAAAAATGCCTACAGGGCAAATAATGCCTAAAAGGTCAACTTATACACTACTACAGCGATGGATACGGATTACGTAAAATTTATTATGGCTGCTTGAAAAAAGTCACTCCGGTGTTTTTTCTGGAGACGGTAATATTATGGATATTTAGACAGAATGTGAACAAGGTCACACAGCTAGATGGCTGTTGGTTGAATAACACACTGGGCAAAAAATGCCTACAGGGCAAATAATGCCTAAAAGGTCAACTTATACACTACTACAGCGATGGATACGGATTACGTAAAATTTATTATGGCTGCTTGAAAAGTCACTCCGGTGTTTTTTCTGGAGACGGTAATATTATGGATATTTAGACAGAATGTGAACAAGGTCACACAGCTAGATGGCTGTTGGTTGAATAACACACTGGGCAAAAAATGCCTACAGGGCAAATAATGCCTAAAAGGTCAACTTATACACTACTACAGCGATGGATACGGATTACGTAAAATTTATTATGGCTGCTTGAAAAAACTCACTCCGGTGTTTTTTCTGGAGACGGTAATATTATGGATATTTAGACAGAATGTGAACAAGGTCACACAGCTAGATGGCTGTTGGTTGAATAACACACTGGGCAAAAAATGCCTACAGGGCAAATAATGCCTAAAAGGTCAACTTATACACTACTACAGCGATAGTAAAATAAAAAAAAGTAAAATAAAAAAAAAATGAATATTAAAAAAAAAAAATTACAGTTGGTGCTGCTGAACTACTAGGAGCAGCAGATTAGCACACCAGTCCCACTCCCCAACACTGCTAGACTAATAGCACTGGGCTCTTATAGTAGTAGTAGTAGTAGTAGTAGTAGTAGTAGTAGTAGTAGTAAAACAACAAAAAAATAAATAAAAGCAGTCCTTACAAGGACTACTGTTATTGCAGCAGTCAGCAGATGAGATCAGAAGCAGGACAGCTGCCCACTGCAGCTACATACAGAGCACTGCAGTAGAAGGTAGATTACTAGCCAGCAAAGCTACCTAAGCTTAAATGTCCCTCAAACCCCTGCAGACTTCTGTCCCTCCAATAACAGAGCAGTATCAACACGATTACTAGCCAGCAAACTTTCAACTGTCCCTAAAATCACTAACAGGCAGCAGCTCTCTCCCTACACTATCTCTTCAGCACACACAGGCAGAGTGAAAAAAACGCTGCAGGGCTTCGCTTTTTATAGGGAAGGGGAGTGGTCCAGGGGAGAGCTTCCTGATTGGCTGCCATGTACCTGCTGGTCTGGGGTGAGAGGGCAAAAAAAAGCGCCAACAATGGCGAACCCAAAATGGCGAACGTCGCGCGACGTTCGCGAACTTCCGGCGAGCGCGAACACCCGATGTTCGCGCGAACAAGTTCGCCGGCGAACAGTTCGCGCCATCTCTACTCGATATTCGACCATCAAAGTAAAATCCTTCGACTTTGAATATCAAAGTCGAAGGATTTACCGCAAATACTTTGATCGAGTGATCAAAAGAAAAGTACTTCGAACGAGCGATCAAAGGAAAAATCGTTCGATAGAACGATTAAATCCTTTGAATCCAAGGATTTTAATCCATCGAAGAAAGCTTATGGGGAAGGTCCCCATAGGCTAACATTGTAGCTCAGTAGCTTTAAAGTGCCGAAGTAGGTAGTCGAAGTTTTTTTTAAAGAGACAGTACTTAGACTATCGAACGGTCGAATAGTCGAACGATTTTTAGTTCGATTCGAAGTCGTAGTCGAAGGTCGAAGTAGCCTATTCGATGGTCGAAGTACCCATAAAAAACCTTCGAAATTCAAAGTTTTTTTTACTTCGAATCCTTCCCTCGAGCTTAGTAAATGTGCCCCTTAGTAACTATGTTGTTGTTTAAGCAAAGAGTACCATTTATAGTTTATGTATTACTACTAGCTAACAAACACAGCACAACTAATAATATATATTTATGTGTATGTCTTTATATAGACAGTGGGACGGCTCAGATCCCTTTCGTTGATGTAGAAGGAGAGGAGAAGGATACAATTATGTATGTGTTTGTGGCACAAAGGGGAGATTCACCTAACTCCAATCTAGAGAGAAAAGAGAAAGGTCCTTGTTTACATCTCTTGGGAGAAATCAGTGTCGCTAGAAGTGAATATATATACTTTTGTCTGCTTTTTAGGATTTGGTAGGTCTTAAAGGGGTAGTTTGCCTTTGAATGAACTTTTAGTATGATATACAAAGTGATATTGTAAAACAATTTGCAATTGGTTTTAAGTATTTGAGTTATTTCATTTTTTATTCTGCAGCTCTCCAGTTTGCAATTTCAGCAATCTGGATGCTAAGGTCCAAATTACCCTAGCAACCATTGATTTGAATAAGACTAGAATATAAATCTGAGATAGTCTGAATAGAAAGAGGAGTAATAAAAAGTAGCAATAACAATACATTTGTAGCCTTACAGAGCATTTGTGTTTTTAGAAGGGGTCAGCGCCCCCCTTTTGAAAGCTGGAAAGAAGGCAAATAATTCATAAACTATAAAAAAGAAAAAGGCTAACTGAAGAGTAGCTTCGAATTAGCCATTCTATAACTGACTTTTATGCTCAGTGTATAATACCCAAGTTTTCAATCACATGCTAGAATAAGTTTCCTTTATATCTGCGTGAGCAGAAGGCCTAAGCCAGGTAGATGTTCTGCAGTTTCTATTGACCCCTCATACTTACACAAGTAGCCGCACTGTATCATGCTGACCACAGTCAGAAAACAAACTCATTTATATCATGGTATGGTGAACATAAGAAAATGGGCTATATAACTGACCCAAATAGAAGAATAAAAAATTGCTAATGCCCTGGTAGGGTCCAAAGTTCCAGTAAAGTAACACTGAATACCCAAACCTGCAAGGTGCACCCAAAACTGTGACAATATCCTATGGTCTTTATCCCTCGGCTGAGATACCTACGTATTACCATTGAAAGTGTCATGACACCCATTTTTTTGTGATACTAAAAGGGAAAAAATATATACTGACATGGGACCTGGAATCCAGAATGCTTGGAACCTGGGGGTTTCTGGATAAGGGATCTTTCTGTAATTTGGATCTTCCTACCTTAAGTCTACTAGAAAATCATGTAAACATTTAGAAAACCCAATAGGCTGGTTTTGCTTCCAATATAGAATGATTATATCTTAGTTGGCATCAAGTACAAGCAAAAAGTTGTATTATTACAGAGAAAAAGGAAATCCTTTTTAAAAATTTGGATTATTTGATTATAATGGAATCTATGGGAGACAGCCTTTCTGTAATTTTGAGCTTTATGGCTAATGGGTTTATGGATAACTGATTCCATACCTTTATATAGATGTCTGCATCGCACCATACCTTGAGCTACATTGATAATCAAGGTTTTTTTGGTTGAACAGAAAGGTAACACCAGAAAGTAAAAAAAATTAACATTGCACAGTTTTAAAGCATGCACTGAAAACTTTATTTTGATTTTGATTTTTAGTACACAAATGCTTATTATAGGCACGGATCTGCTGACAAACACGACTGAGCATTAGCAGAGGGACGCATGGTCTATTAGTGTTGTGCGTGGACTGGCATTTACATCTTCAGCATGGCAGAAGGATAAATCAATTCATTGCAAAATACCTATTTACAATGTCTAACAAACCGTGCCCCAGAGGAGAGCTTTTACCCAACACATTGACTCTGAGGATTGGTTCATTTAATTAAATGAATATTATTGATTCCACAAACCTCACTTGGTATTTACATTTCATGATAATGACACTACGGCTGTAATTTCCTTACTTTCAAATAATTTAATCTTTTCCCTAGGAGAATTGTGTAATTAAGCCGAAACTGGACACGTTATCTTGTGAATCCTTCAGTCTTCAGATTTTTAGAAAGACAAGTGAACAGGGTATGGTTGTCCATGTCGGCTTTTATTTAATCATGCTTTTAAGACATATTATAGCTATCCTTGTCTGGTATTCGTATTATGTTGCCATTCACCAGAACCCACAGATTGCCAGTCTGGGCCTGTAACCTAAGGAATTGTGCTCACTATAGGGGAATAGCTATGACCAGGGCAGTGCCAAGGCATATAGCTGTTGAACCTACCCCTCCCCACCTACTGAATCCTTGCCACTTACCTTTTTCTATACAGTATATATACTCCCCAAGAAATGACACACACAGTCCAGGATGGATGTGAAATGGCCACAGCGTTATTAACATTAAACAAGCTGAACAAGTTACATCATTAAATAACAACATTAACCACGGGAATGCTTGCCTACTCCACTGGAATGATCGGGTCCCCCCCCTGCCATGCCGGTCAGCAACTACCTTGAGCTAAGCTGGGCAAGTGAAGGCATAAGGAGTCCTCACTCCAAACTTCTACCTCCCGGGACCATTACCCAAGGAGATAATCCACACAATAAACACCAGGGGTACAAGTCCCTTTCCACTATGGCAAGCATTCCCCCGCCAAACCAAATGCTGTGACATAACTGGAACCAAAGCTCTCAAATCCCAAAATGACACTTACCCCATCACCAAATCATTCAGAGCGGGTGGGCAGGATGCCGCTCACTGCTGACGATCGTGGAATGAGGACTCACACTGCGTTCACCAAGCAACTAGGTACTCAGTCCCCCCTCCTTTCTCTCTCTGATGATGTGTGGGCTGGATACCCACGGGTTTACCCATGGGTTGAGCAGGTTTAAGCCGACCTCGCACTCCTCTTCACGGGTGGCGGGTATTTGTTGAGCTCTTCTCCTGCTTTCCCCACCCACCACCTTCAAATGCCGGCTTCCGGCTTTATAGCCGTGCGCCTGCTAGCTGCGTGACATCATCGGCGGGGAGCGTCGGCGCGGGTCTATAAAAGGAACCCGGAAGTCTGATGCGGGTTGTGGGAGGGCGGGTACTTAATGTAACCCCTCCAGCTCCCTGCCTTCCTAGCCCTGTCAAGACCTTTGGGTCCGGGTAGCTCCATTCTGGCAAATTTCTATGGTAGAGTCCTGCACAAGTCCATTTTTTGAAACCCATACCGAACCGTACCCGCAACCCGAACCGCAATTTGAACCATATGTTCCCACTACCTGACCCGCAATAGGCCAACTAACCTTTCGACCTGGGGGACATGCGAAGCCGGAAGTGGCGTCACATTTGCCCGGAAGTGACATCACTCCGGTGCCAAATCGTAAAAAAAAACTGGAAGAACCGCAAGGGTGGGAAGGTTCAAGCCCATACCATTGTTGGGTACCCAGTCGGGTTACCTGCAGACTGCCAGCGCAACCAAGGAATACTTTGCGGATATTGCCCAGGTACCTGTGGGTAACCATACCGATGCAGGACATTGGGGCACATTTACTATGGGTCGAATATTTAGGGTTAATTAACCCTTGATATTCGACCGTCGAAGTTAAATCCTTCGACTTCGAATATTTAAATTGAAGGATTTACCCCAATCGACGATCGAAGGATTTTAATCCATAGATCGAACGATTTTCCTTCGATCAGATATTGCTAGGAAAGCCTATGGGGACCTTCCCCATAGGCTAACATTGGTGCTAGGTAGGTTTTAGGTGGCGAAGTAGGTGGACGAAGTTTTTTTTAAAGAGACAGTACTTCGAATATCGAATGGTCGAAGAGTCGAACGATTTTTAGTTGAAGTCATAGTCGAAGTGCGAAGTAGCCTATTCGATGGTATAATGCAGGGGTGTCCAAACTGCGGCCCGAGGGCCACTTGCGGCCCAGGATGCATATGAATGCGGCCCAGCTTGAAACGCTTGGTTCCCGAGGAAATAGGAGGAGGGGGACTCTGCCCATTGCCCAGTTAGTTATAATAATATAATAATACGTCTATTTAATATCCAGGTGTCCCATATTCCAGTGTATAGCTCCATCTGGTTATCCAACTGGCATTGTAGTTCTTTTCTGTGTATTTCCTTTACTCTTACAAATCAAACATGTTTCGGCATATGTCATGTGTGGCCCCAGACAATTTTATCTTTTTCCAATGTGGCCCGGCGAGCCAAAAGTTTGGACACCCCTGGTATAATGAATCCTTATTGGAAACAAAACCAGACTATTTGGATTATTTAATACTTAAATGATTTTCTAGTAGAAAAATTGTTTGCCTTTGAGTTAACCTTTAGTATGATGATCAATTTGCGATTGATTTTAATTTTTTTTATTACTTGTGGTTTTTGAGTTATTTAGCTTTTTTTTCAGCAACTCTCCTGTTGCAGCAATCTGGTTACTAGGGTCAAAATGATCCTAGCAACCATGAACTAATTTGACTTGAATAAGACTAGGAGAGGACCTGACTAGAAAGATGAATAATACAAAGGAGCAATAACAATAAATATGTAGCTTTACAAAGCATTAGTTTTTAGTAAAACACAAACCTAAAAAAAAAAAAAAAAACAAACAAACAATGAAGACCAATTGATTGCTTAGAATTGACTCTTCAATAGCATACTAAGTGGGTTATTTACTAAACTCCGAATTTATCTGGTCAGACTTTTTGGGGCAAAACTTAATTTTTAATTTTTTTTTTATTTATTTATTTTTAATCTGCCATCTCAGACCTGTCGAGGTTGTGTATAAGTCAATGGCAGAAGTCCCTATTCTAATTTGAAGTTATTGTGGTCTGCGCTAGGTTTAACCCAAAAATCTGATCTATTCTTACAAAAATCTGAAAAATCTTATGTTTCGGCGAAAAAGCCAGATAAAAAGAGTACAATGCGATTTTTCGTTCAATTTCTTCAGGTTTTTCCACGAACCAATTAATTCAAGCTTTTTAAATAATACCTACGCTCAAATCGGGTATGGGAGTTCGGTTTTTTTTTTTTTAATTAAAATAATGAGATAAAATAGTTTTTTTAGTAAATAACCCCTAAAAGTTAACATAAAGGTGAACCACCCCTTTAATGTGTAATTGGTTTTCTAGTAGACTTAAGGTATAAAGATAAAGTTACATAAAGATCCCTTATCCATAAAACCCCAGGTCCCAAGCATTCTGAATAACAAGTACCATACCTGTAATAATAAAACTGTACCATGTACGTGATCCCAACTAAGATACAGTATACTTATTAAAGACAAAACAATCTAAAGACCATTTTAACATTAAAGTGCTGAATAAGGAAAGATCCCTTAACAGGAAAACCTCAGGTCCCGAGCATTCTGGATAACAGGTCCCATACCTAATATACGCAATATACAGTAGGCTTTGATTTGTTTGTAACAAGTGACTGTTAAAATGAAACAGATTATTTTTCAATAACCATAATTATCTATCTGATTCCATGAATGAAATGATGGCTATGTAAGTCAAACACTTCCCTACATTATTATTAATGAACCTTCTACCTAACCACTATCTTTGTTCTGAGATCCATAGGAATGTTTGGACATCTCAGCTTAGTGTTAGGATGTTTGGGGAAGCAAAGCCTCACTAAAGAATTCTTCACGACCAGTGAAAGGATCACAGTACTCTTTTTATTCTACTCATGTAAACCTGTACAGGGATGAATTAAATAGAAAGTCACTCTGTTGCAGAGGGAACATGGCTGTGCTTGGTTTTCATGGCTCATTCATGGATGCATGGGAATATATACATATTTATGTGAAAAGAACAGATTAAAAAAAGGACACTAAATGAAAAACAATGAAAACCCAAATCATTTGTTTCTGTTTTTAGTAAGTTAGTGTTGACTATAAAATCGTATTAACTTTAAACAAATCATTGGGAACCGCATCATAAGACTGGAATAATGTTCACTCCAAATAAAAGCAACTGTACACCACTGCTACATTGGGGCAAATTTACTTTAATTTTTGCTTCAGAAGGCTCCGCCATACTTTGTAAAGCTACGTCAGACGTTATTTCTTACCGAATGCATGGTTTTATCAAAATAAGAAATGTGGTCTCGACAAATGAACGCTGGGGTACTTTCTCCAGGGAAAATTCGTCAGTATAAAAGTTTTTTAGCTAATATTCTTAAGTCTTATTCTCTTCCTAGCGAAACTTCATTAACATACTTAAGATTACATCAATTTAAATATGGAGGGTCAGGGGTGATTCTAACGGGTCAAAGGGGGGCTGTATCATTAGTGCGATGGGTGCAATAGTGCTCTTGCACTAGCAAGGCTGAATTTCTGTGATAAAACCCAGAAATTCGGCTCTTAAATTTACAAGAGGTGGCTTTTTGCAGCCCCTTGTAACTGGAGCCTCGCTGCTGCCTGAGGCAAGTTCTCACCTTGCCTCATGGCGGATCGGCCCTGTGGAGGGTTCATTTAGGTCATATGTATGTATTTATTAGAGATGTTGGTGAAATTGCTGGAAGTGACCCCCTATTATTAAAAATATCCAAGGAAACAAAATAAACACAAAAGAGATCCTCTATTGTCATAGACAAAAGCGTCTGCATCTGTCGTGTCACGTTGGATCAATGCTGCGACTTCATCCGACAATGCATTCACTTACCTTATTTCCGTCGCATGCGATTTGTCGCAGGCATTTTGTCACAGCACGTCGGATTGCGACAAAAGTCCGTGTAGTCCTACCCTAAAACAAATGTGGCATAAGCTTCAAATGGTTAAAACAAACATTAAAAAAATAATTTACAGTTACAGCTTGTAAACATAATACCACATTAAAATTTGAAAAAATGCCAGTGTTTTGTGTTTTTTTGTGACTTTTTTGGAGCCAGGTAGAACATGGCCATAAATAGACTTAGAAAATAGAAAAGGTTAACATATTGGAAAGTTCACACTTTATATATATTTATTAAAAATGATCCAGTGCTTTTATTATTTGCATTATTAAACAATGTTGCAGACCCAGAAAAGATGGGTCTGTTTTAGTGATGTGCAGGTCAGGCCTTTCCTGACCCACACCCGGCCGCCAGCTGCTCTCCCACCACCCATGCCCACCCGAGCCCGACTTCCGGGTTTCTTTTATTGACCCGCCGACGGCATCACAAAAGGGGCGTGGCGAGAGGCACAAGTCTATAAAAACTCAACCCGGAAGTAGTTTTGCTTCACCAAAAACTAGTGAAATGGAAAAAAATTCACCAAAATGCATTGAAGTTTATTGACAATTTTTTTTTAATGCGCTACAATCTTTTTCACCCATTGGAGTCTATGAGCGTCATTTCTGTGGTGAAACTAGGCAAAACTATTTTATAGATATGAGGATGTTATACATGTTCCACTAATTATGCAGTTTACTATATGTAGGGACCTATAGAATTTGCTATGCTCCTATAGCTTTAAATCCCTACCCTTCCTCCTGTTCCCTAGTTGCCAAAGCCCATGTATCTAGTTTAAGTATAACCTATCAGTTATTGGCCTAGAGGTGTAATGACCACTTCCTATCACACTTCAATATAGTGTGTGGAAAGGGGTAGATCTACCTCTTTGGCTGCTGGTGTCCTTATTGAGCCTGGGTACACCAAGTCCCAGTTAAGCCACCGCCCTAAACCTTTAGTGTTTAAGTCGGTGACCAGGGAACCCTGTGAATGAGGTTAGGTAGAATTAGGTTATATCTGTTATAGACTCTCTAGGGGAGTGAGATAGAGAGATTATATAGCAAGAGCAACTTTGTGCTCCATAGAGGATCAGTAGCAGGAAGTAGCTTCCCAAAGGCTTCTTGATTGTCTTCAGTGAAGGGACCACAGTGGATAGGATGTCAGGTTAGACTTCTTCTCCCTGACCACTCCGCTGAGTGGGATCCGGACCACTTCAAGGTACATCTGCCTGGGATTCCTAATTACTACTAAAAAATGCCTTATGGGAGTTGCATTCCTCAACTGTGTCATCCAACCTATTCAAGCCAATTTGATGTACATCTGTCCATACCTCAACATATGTGAGTAAACCTGAGGTCATTTATCTTGTACAAATTAACTACCATTCTGTTGTTTCACCATAAGAACCTCCTGGTGTCCAATCATTCCTATTTTTGCTTTACCGTAGCCTGAGTGTTGTAGTTCCACTACACCTTTATGGGAAACTTCCACTTAGTGAAGGCTCTGATCTTGATGTGTGAGTCGCAATGTAACCCATGCTCATATCACTAGCTGGACACTTAACTACCTGCATAGCCCAGTTTAGTGTTACATAAATAAAATGTCCATGTGGATCACTGTACGTAGGAGACACAATACAACCTATTAGCAATAGTATTTCCAAGCATCCCTCCACAATTAGGCATGAAGTAGTTGACGTACCAGTCCTACGTCATGTTAAAGAAACAGGACACAGTGTCTTTCGATTGCGATATGCTGTCATAGAATCAATTACGGGACTTAGACGTGGAGGCAATAGAGCGTTGTATTTTTATATTTGAAAAAAAGTTAAGCATTTTGGATTCATACTCTGGGGACATTGGAGCACCATGGGATGAATCATGATTACGACTTATATGGTTTTGTGTCATTTCTGTAAATTATATTGGTGTTATTTTGTGAGTTGTAGTTCAACATTAATACATTATATGACCATGTACTCTGGAAAAAAGCTTGAGGGGATATATACTTTCCCTGGGTTCATCTCCTACTCCCTTATACTCCCTTATGTATAACCATCCTGAGGGGGTTAATTTCTCTGTATAGTCTCACCTGGGAAATAATTAGTAGGTGCAGATCCACTAGCAACTGAGACAGGGAGAGACCAGTGTGGGCTGAGAGCTAAAAGAGAGAACTGTATGGAAAGTGTGTAATAATGTGGAATGCTGCTGCTTTCCAAAAGGGAAGGTAACGTGAATCTTTTTGTTATATTTTGTTTGTTTCCAGCCGGGATTCCCAGTAGGGGGCTGGTCCCAGAGAAAGAAATGCCCTGTGTATTATTTAGAGCCCAAGTGTGGCATAGATCCTTCTCTCTGGCTAGGATCAACGTAGAAATTAAGGGGCAGATGTATCGAATAGTGAGATTAGAGCCCACTGCATAAAAACTCACCCACTTTCTGTTGATTGCTATGGGATTTATAGAAGTGTACCTATTAAATGGTAAACTCTTCACTTTTACCCACAAATAAATACACTTGTAAAAATTCTATAGGACTGAATAGAACGTGGGTGAGTTTTTCTGTGGTGGGTTATAATCTCACCGTTTGATAAATCTGCCCCTATTGTTCATGGTGCAAGTTTTTAGGAAAAAAACTATAGTTGAGGTTGAAAGACAAGGTAAGGCCATTAGATATGATGTGGTCAGAAGCAGATATAGAATCCAGGAGAGGCAGGGTAAATAGGAACCTAGGTCTGAGTAGGTGGTGGTTTAAAGCAGACAGCGTCAGTTTTTATAAAACTTTAAAAGCATAAATGCTGATCTGGTTAAACTAGAAGAGCAGACACTGCAAATTACAGCATTGATCAGTCAGCCAATACATTTTCTGGAAGGCAGGACTGCACATAGGGAAAAAAAGATGTATTTTTTAACCTCTGGCTACGAGGAGTAATAATGTACTATAGCAAGTATGTAACGATCGTCTTTAGCATTTCTTTCAAGGGGACCAATTATATACAGAGCAAAGGTAATAAATTACATTTCTATCAATGATTTTGGTATCATTGTAGCTCTAGGTAAAACAAAAAATGTTGTTCAGGCATAATGGGAGTAAGTAAAACACATAAACTCTTTATACACTCCAGGCTAGTTATAGAATATTATGAACCAGTGTAATACAGAATAAATGCATTGAAAAACATAACATGATCTATATAATAAATGGCTTCATTTGGGAGAATGGCATTTTCCTATGTTCAAATGTAGATAATGAAATCCCTGACTGTGTTTACATAAAAGCATAGGTATTGTCTGCTCATAGTCTTTTAATCCTTTCAGTCTAAGCTACAAGCTATCCCAATGTCTGGGAGTGGGTACAAGGTTATGACAAGCGTAAGAGTTTTTAAAAGGAAAGGCTTGGGACTATAATGAAAAAAACTATGAAGTCTTCAAAGCATTAGATAAGGCTTTATACAAGGGCACTTGAAAGAAGGAGATTTTCCCTAAAACACATGATGGAATCTCCATACAATAAAACTGAAAGCAGTGCATTTGTGGAAATGGCTTTATTGAAAACAAGGCAAACTGTAATTTATGACCCTGTGGAAAATGGGTTTTTTTTAAGTACTCATAATACTGAAGCAAAGTTGAGTGCAAGAATGTAGACTGAGAAATGCATAAGATTTTTTCTTACTCAGAGGATCAGTTTTAAAACATATTTTTCCTTGACTTTAAAGAAAGCAAGACTTTATTAAGGGATGCATCAAGCTCTTTCTAATAACATAATGCAGTCGAAATTGGTAGACAACCTTTAATTCCCATAATTTTATATTTTTATTACTATAAAGGATATTTTCATATCTCTGACTGTCTTGCATAAAAAAAGAGAACTGACTTAAGTGATGAACATAATGTTGCCTATTCATAGGCCTTGTTAAGGCCTCACTTTAAAGGAACAGTTCAATGTAAAACTAAAAACTGGGTAAATTGATAGTATGTGCAAAATAAAAAAAATTCTCTAATATAGTTAGCCAAAAATGTAATGTATAAACTGGCTGGAGTGACTGGATGTCTAACATAATAGCCAGAACACTACTTCTTGCTTTGCAGCTCTCTAACTCTGAGTTAGTCAGCGACTTGAAGGGGACCCACATGAGACATAACTGTTCAGTGAGTCTGCAATTGATCCTCAGCATTCAGCTCAGATTCAAAAACAAGCCCCCCCCCCCTCAAGTCACTGATTGGTTACTGCCAGGTAACCAATCTGTGAAAACCAAGAGAGCGGCAAAGCAGGAAGTAGTGTTCTGGATATTATGTTAGACATCCAGTCACTCCAGCCTTTATACATTACATTTTTGTGTAACAAACTATATTAGAAACATGTTTTATTTTGCACAGCCTATCTATTT